>OY744523.1:81752593-81875093 GCA_963556195.1 Sepiola atlantica
ATTCCAGGTATGACAAGGACACAGACCAGAGACAAGTAAACCAGAGCGAAAACGGCAAACTGGAAAGATATAGAAAGAAATGGACCATGAAAGAGAACAGACTGGTGATGGAGTGCTACTATAAAAGCCGCTACCCTATAGAAAGAGGCTACCGAAAACGAATGAAACATCTCTGGGACATTGCTAGTGACCCACATACAACGGAACAAAGGATAGCAGATCAAGCAAGACAGATCCTCAAGCGAGGATGGTTCTCGGAGATGGAACTGACGGAAATCAGACAGAAGGCTAATGCCGAAACGGAGCAAGAAACACCACCAAAGGAGAGACCACAGGAAGAGGACAGGCAAAACATACACACTGAAACTGAAGAGATTGAAGACTACGGAATCACAGAACCAGGGGAGATAGAAGACTGCGGAACCACAGAACCTGCTGAGATAGAACTCAACGAAAAAGAAGCAAGTGAAGTGGAGAACATAAGACGATACATGGGTGAAAACAAAACAAAACTCCCATCTCTCAGGAATGAAGTAGCGAAGAAGTTACAAGCAGAAACAGAAAGAGTAAACAGACTCCTCACACACATCCCAACAGAAACTATTACAGACCTAAACAACCTGATATATGCAGGGGCAAAATCGGTAAGTATGAAACTAAGAAACGAAGAGAATGGACAAAAGAGAGGACCGACAAAACCTGGATGGGAAATCAGACTGGAAACCCAGATCACCAAACTTCGGTAAGAAGCTAAAACCGTGAACAGAAGGAAGGAGGACATGAAACGATTAAGAAGCAAAAATCAGAAACGCAAGGAAAAACTAAATGAGAAACATGAAGAAATAAAACAAAGGATAGCAGCAATAGAAGGAAGACTGAGACGATACAGGTACACATCAGAACAGAGCAAACAGAACAGGACCTTTGAAAACAATGAAAGCCAGTTTTACAAAAACGTAAATGGAGAAAAAACAACGACAGAGCAACCGAACCCAACAGAAACAAAACAATTCCGGAGCAAGATATGGGAAGAACCAAAAAAGCACAACAAGAATTCCCAATGGTTGAAAAACATGAAAGATGAACTGCAAGAAATCGAAGAAGGAACCGAAACAGAAATCAACAAAGAAACGATCAAGAAAACCCTAAGAAAAATGGCAAACTGGAGAGCACCAGGCCACGATGGAATACATGCATACTGGTTTAAAAAATTCACGACCCTGCATGAAAGAATAGCGCAGAAACTGAGCGGATGTATCCGCAAAACAGACATACCAGAATGGATGACGGAAGGAAGAACAACACTAATACAAAAAGACCCCAAAAAGGGAACGACCCCCAGCAACTACAGACCGATAACATGTCTACCAATAATGTGGAAAATTCTCACAGCACAACTGAGAGAACAAATCTACTAATCCCTGGACATACGTGGACTGCTCCCCGAGGAACAAAAAGGATGCCGGAAAGGACAAAGAGAGGCACATGATCTACTATACATTGATCAAAAGACTCTGAAGGAGGTGAAGAGCAGACAAAAGAACATAACCATGGCATGGATTGACTACAAGAAAGCCTACGACCGAATCCCCCAAACATGGATAATTGAATGCTTTAAAATATACAAGATACCAGACAGAATTATTAATCTCATCCAGAAAGCAATGGAAACATGGAGACTAAAACTGACAGCCGGAGGACAATACCTGTCTGAGATAAAAATACAGAGAGGCATTTTTGAAGGAGACTCTCTATAACCACTACTGTTTATAATAGCCATGATGCCACTCAACTACATACTCAGAAAGTGTGATGCCGGATACAGGTTTACGGATACAGAACAAAGAATAAACCACCTGATGTACATGGATGACCTTAAACTGTTTGCAAAAAACAAAAAAGAACTGGAAAAGCTGATAAACACAACCAGGATATTCAGCCAGGATATCCAAATAGAGTTTGGAATAGAAAAATGTGCACTGTTAGAGATCAAAAGAGGAAAACTGGAGACGACAGAAGGTATAGAACTCCCCAACTAAGAGGAGATGAGGGCGCTAGGAGAACAAGATAGTTACAAATACCTGAGAGTTCTGGAAGCAGACACAATCAAATATACAGAAATGAAAGAGAAGATTGGAAAAGAATATCTACGAAGAACAAGGAAACTCTTAGAAACTAAACTATATAGCAGAAACCTAGTAAAAGGGATAAACACATGGGCTGTATCACTAATAAGATACTCTGGACCATTCATAGGCTGGACCAAAGAAGAACTCAGGCACCTTGACCAAAGAAATAGAAAACTAATGACTATGCACAATGCACTGCACCCAAAAGACGACACGGACAGACTCTACGTGAAAAGAAATGAAGGAGGTAGAGGACTGGTAAGTATAGAAGACTGTGTGGAAGACACCAAAAAAGAGCTGGAGAAATATGTAACCCAGAACACGGAAAGACTGATCACCACAGCAAGAGACACCAGCCCAACAAACAACCCCGGAAGCACTGAACCCAGAAACAAAAAGACAAGAAAGGAAAAGTGGGAAGAAAAACAACTACATGGACGCTTTATAAGACTCACAAGCGATGAAGCCAATGAAAACAGCTGGGCATGGCTAAGAAAAGGAAACCGTAACAGAGAAACGGAATCTCTGCTGACGGCCGCACAGAACAATGCGATTAGGACAAACTTTATTAAAGCAAAGATAGATAAAACCCAGGAAAACAGCAAATGCAGATTGTGTGGACAAAGAGACGAAACGATAAATCATATAATAAGTGAATGCAGCAAGCTAGCACAAAGGGAATACAAGAACAGACATGACAGCATGGGGAAAGAAGTACACCGGGAAATGTGCAAACAACTGAATTTCGAATATGCAAGAAAACGGTACAAACACAAACCAGAAACTGTACTAGAAAACGAAAAACACAAAATCATATGGGATATGAATGTACAAACAGACAAACCCATAACAGCAAGGAGACCGGATATGATAATAATCAACAAGAAAGAAAAATCCTGCAAAATCGTGGACTTTGCCGTTCCAGCAGACCACAGAGTGAAGATCAAAGAGACGGAAAAGAGAAGCAAATATACTGAACTTGCCAGAGAATTGAAAGGAATATGGAACATGAAGAAAGTCAGTATAGCACCAATAATCATAGGAGCACTAGGAACAGTCCCCAAAAACATGGAGAAAAGACTAGGAGAAATAGGAATCAAAGGGATAACTGAGACCATACAAAGGACAGTAATGATCAAAACAGCTACAATCCTGAGAAATGTCCTCGAATGCGGAAACCAACCCACATAAGCAACGAATGGAGAACAAACACATGGAAGCACAAAACAACAGAACCGGGGAAAATACAACCGCACGAGAGAGGCGCAAGCATAGGCTGACGTCACGAAAATTATGGACAGAGGGTCGAGGAGGGAAAGCGCAAAACCAGACCTCCACTGGAAGAGCGCGGACAGCTCTGGGACCTTGGGAAGGCTTGTTGCCACTCGGGCCCCAGAGGGGACCAATGGCCCTTATCAGCGGGAAATCGTTGGTAGGTGGCTGTTGCGATTACCGCAAGGTCATCAGCGGTGATGAACGAAAAGAGGTGGAGCATACTGGAGGCCTGAGGAGACTTGTTGTCACTCAGACTCCAGGAAATACCACAGGTTGTCGGCAGTGGGTGACCACTGACGATGACCAGTGTGATAACTCCTAGTGAGTAAATAATAATAGTAATAATAATAATAATGATTATAATAATAGTAGTAGTAATAATAATAATATTAATGATAATAATAATAATAATAATAATAATGATAATAATAATAATAATAATAATAATAGCATATTGGTTTAAAAAATTCACGACCCTACATGAAAAACTGGCGCAGAAACTGAGAGGATGTATCCACAAAACAGACATACCAGTGTGGATGACCAAAGGAAGGACAACGCTTATACAAAAAGATGCCAAAAACAGGAACGATCCCAAGCAACTACAGACCAATTACTTATCTACCAACAATGTGGAAAGTCCTGACGGCACAACTGAGAGAACAAATCTACCAGGCCCTAAACAAACGTGGACTACTCCCCGAAGAACAAAAAGGATGCCGTAAAGGGGAAAGTGGGACGCATGACCTCCTATACATCGATCAAAAGATCCTGAAGGAGGTAAAAAACAGAAAAAAAGAACATATCCATGAATAATTGAATGTTTGAAAATATACAAAATACCCGAAAGAATGATTAATCTTATTAAGAAATCAATGGAAACACGGAGACTGGATCTGACAGCCGGAGGACAACAGCTGACTGAGATAAAGATACAGAGAGGCATCTTACAAGGAGACTCCCTATCACCACTACTGTTTATAATAGCTATGATGCCACTTAACTACATACTCAGAAAATGTGATGCCGGATACAAGTTTACAGGCACAGAACTAAGAGTAAACCCCCTGGTGTACATGGATGACCTGAAACTATTAGCAAAAAGCAAAAAGGAACTGGATAAGCTGATAAATATGACCAGAATCTTCAGCCAGGACATCCAAATGGAATTCGGAACGAAAAGTGTACACTACTAGAAATAAAAAAGGAAAACTGGAGACAACAGAGAGCATGGAACTCCCCACCCAAGAGGAAATGAGGGCGCTAGGCGAACAGGAGAGCTACAAATATCTTGGAGTTCTGGAAGCAGTCACCATCAAATCTACAGAAATGAAAGAGACGATTGGAAAAGAATACTTACGAAGAACAAGAAAACTCCTAGAAACGAAATTGTATAGCAGGAATCTAGTAAAAGGAATAAACACCTGGGCAGTAGCACTAATGAGATACTCTGGACCATTCATAGGCTGGACGAAAGAGGAACTCAGGCACCTGGACCAGAGGACTAGAAAATTAATGAGCATGCACAATGCACTACATCCAAAAGACGATACGGACAGACTCTATATGAAAAGACACGAAGGGTGAAGAGGACTGGTAAGTATAGAAGATTGTGTAGAAGACTAAAAAATGAGCTAGAAAAATACGTAACTCAACACAGAGAAATCCTTATCACTGCAGCAAGAGACACCGTTCCAACGAACCACGCAGGAAGCACCGAAACCAGAAACAAAACGGCAAGAAAAGAAAAGTGGGAATAAAAAAAACTACACGGACACTTCAGAAGACTGACAAATGAAGAAACCAACGAAAATAGCTGGACATGGCTTTAAAAGGACACTTGAACAGCGAAACGGAATCTTTACTGATGGTTGCACAGAACAAAGCAATTAGGACAAACTACATTAAAGCTAAAATAGATAACACCCAGGAAAACAGTAAATGCAAACTCTGTGGACAAAAAGACGAAACAATAAATCATATAACAAGTGAATGTAGCAAACTAGCCCAACACGAGTATAAGAACAGACATGACTGCGTGGGGAAAGCAGTACACCGGGAACTGTGCAAACAATTAAATTTCGAATACGCAGACAAATGGTACAAACATAAGCCAGAAACAGTACTGGAAAACGAAAAACATAAAATCATCTGGGACAAACTCATACAAGCAAGGAGACCGGATGTTATAATAATCAACAAGAAGGAAAAATCTTGTAAAATCGTAGACATCGCCGTTCCAGCAACCACAGAGTGAAAATCAAAGAAACAGAAAAAACGAAGCAAGTACACGGAACTAGCCAGAGAACTGAAAGGAATATGGAGCATGAAGAAAGTCAATATAATACCAATAATCGTAGGAGCATTAGGAACAATCCCCCAAAACCTGGAAAAAAGACTGGGAGAAATTGGAATCAAAGGGATCATTGGAACTATACAAAGGACAGCTATGATCAAAACAGTTACAATCTTAAGAAAAATAATTGAATGCGGAAACTAACCGCATAAGCTACGAAGGGTCACACGGAATCTAACACAAGAGGAAAACAAAACTAACGAAAGAACACACTTCAAACAAAGAAACAGAAAATGCAAGAAACATCACTTAATAAGCTCCCCCCCCCCAATAAATTAAAGTGGCCTCAACTGACACAACACAAAAATAGAACCAATGAACAGAAATAGCAAGAAACACCATCAGCTCAACACCCCCGAAGGAAAAATAAATAAATAAATGAATAAAAATAATCAGCCCCCCCCCCAAATAAAATTCATTAAAAAAAAATGGTACCAGTCTATGCTGACACCACACAAAATGTTTGCATAGGGTCAAGGAGGATAAAACTGTTGTGATACTGTAAATTTATTAGCGGTTGCTATCGAAAAGAGGTGGAGTGAAAATCTGGGGAAACTTGTTGTCACTCAGACTCCAGGGAATACCACCGGTTGTCGGTGAGCAATCACTGATGACCTGTGTGAGAACTCCTAGTGAGTAAATAATAACCAGAAATCTCATAAATTAACCCCTTAAAATGCACGAACCTCGGTTGGTATTGTACAAAATGGTCGTGAAGTGTCATGGAGCATGGGAATACCGAGAAGGGTAACCGCCATACAGATTTCCACTGAAAGAGTACAGATCGTACTGGAATCTTTAAGAAGTTTATTACTACTCAAAATTCAGAGAGAGTCAACGACTACAGAGAAATCAATTTTAAACACCGATAACGCGAAGTTATTTGCAACGGTTGTAGGAAGAGTAAGAGATTTCTGGAAATATCGGGAGACTTATTGTCCCGCAGACTCAAAGGAACACCATTTTTCAGTGAGCAATCACTGATAATGACTTGTTTAGAAAATTCCTAAATTTATAATAAATAACATAATGAACCTTTTCAAAACGATTGTTTAGACATGAATTCCGAATCGAATCCAGACAGCAGACTATGGTACAAGGCTCAATATGTTTTCAGATATAGTTTTATAGATGGAAGTAGATCTTTTGAGTTCGTATAGTGGTGTAGGTACGACGCGTCATATGATTTGGTTATCCAATCAGCGTTTAGAGATTCTAATTTGAATTTTCCTTTGAATTTTTGCGGAAAATATTTTGCAAACTAGACTCAATATGTTTTCAGATATAGTTTTATAACAATAGATTAAATAATACAACTGAGTTACTTGAAGAGATAAGTCAAATATATTATTTATTATCGGCTTATCCATACTTATCTCAAGACTGATATTTATCGTAACGCACATCTATCTATGTACATCAATATATGAATATATTTATATTGGTTACCATATTTATAAGGGGTGGGGTTCTCCAGAGTGTAAGTAAATTTACATTTGAAAAGTATGCAAATAGAATTAAACTACTAACGCAAATCAAGAAACTGCCAGTTTGCGTTTCTTAAAGCTTAGATATCTCAAGTTCTTTCTGCGAAACACACATGCATACACACGTCCACGCACGCACACCCACACTATACACTTACACACACGCGCACGCACACGCACACGCGCACACACACACGCGCGTGCGCACACACACCACACACCTACCCCCACACACTATACACACACACATATATATATATATATATATATATAATTTTAATTCTATGTAAACCTTAGTTAATACAGAGTTAGGTTGTTTATGGCATACTGAGATCGCTAGATGTACATAAAACGAGTTAAGATAAAGGAGTTAAGATAAAGAACTAAAGATTGAACAAAGAGAAAATAAGGCTTAAAACGGTTAGCTAAAATGTTTATTACTTATTTATATGAATTTTAAAATTTGAACACGCTGATAAGTTAAACGCAGATGGTCACGGACAAGATTGACATTCAGGAAAATTAGGGTCAAACAGTTATTTTCCTTCGAATAGCCCTTCTTTGGAATAATATGATGAATCGAATATAGAAATATATACGAACAGAAATAAAATAAAAAATAGAAATAATAAATAAAAACATAAATGAATATTAGACTGAATTGTAGTTTTTCCAGCCGATGGATGACATTTTGGGCATTTATTAAGACCCTCTAAAGAAAAACATTTTTGTATAATCTTGCATACTTGGTATATCAAAGAATATGTAGGTGTTTGAGGAGGGCAGAAACAATTGTATGCCAATAAAACTGTTTTTGATGAACCTATTGAAATTTGCTCTCTTCATTAATTAAGGTTTACATAACATTAAAATAAATTAAGAGCTCTATTATTGCAGTATTAAGCTATAACGTGCAACTTTTGTTTATATATATATATATATATATATATATATATATATATATATAGTTTTTTTTTATCTACATACGTATACGTTTCATCCTTTCGGGAATCGTTACTGTAGAGATAATTATTCATACCGGTCGCAGGATTCGAAACACCGGAACACGAGTCAGGTTATAACCAAAAATCCGACGCCTTAACACATGCATTAAAGCTACGATGACGAGTGTGTTAATACTACTCACTACAGTACGCAGCCTAGATTGTGGGTGACACTTTTTATCTATCTACATACGTATACGTTTCATCCTTAGAAATAATTATTCATACGGGTCGCAGGATTCGAATCTCCAAAACACGAGTCATGTTATAACCAAAAATCCGACGCCTTAACCCACTCCGCCACTATGAACAACCTAATAAATCAGCGAGGGGTTAAACCTGTTATAGGCAACAGTCAACAGTGTTGAACTACTGAAGGAACATGCATTATATATATATATATATATATATATATATATATATATATATATATATAAGGTGAGTCAATGAAAAATAATTAGACCTGCAGATGGAAACAGATAAATATCTTCAGTTGTTCAGAACAAGGAGCATTTAGTAAATAAAAATATTTATTCTTCTTCTCTTTCAATTTCATTCCTTAAGCCAGGCTTTTTAAAGATTAAAATCTTATCATCAGAGGAAGTAGTGATTGATAAGTTGACAGATAAGAACAGTCAATATTTAAAATTTGAAAAAAGTTTTAAAAAAAAGTTCTTTTTAAAATGTTTTAAAAGTTCAAACGGGTGTGTTACAATGTAAATGAAAGTCACCAAACACGGAGATCTAAGTGGTATGGGGTTCAAATGTAATTGGTAAATCCAGAAGAATCTGTATGAAAATCCAACGACGACGATTCTACCCTTAGAGGGGGGATCAGACAAAATTAGCCATATTAAGAAAACGCATTTCTTCCTGTTTTCAAGTAAACAGATCCAAAAGCCAAAAAGCAACGAACCAAATCTCAATGAAAAATGATAATCCGAATTGTTGTAAAGTGTGAAACTTACTTGGAATTGTGGGATATGTAGGGGAAGGTATGAGAAAGAAAAAAATGGAAATAGCATAGGAGGTGGGAGGGTTAAGAACCGAGGAGAAAGAAGAAAAAAGGAGGAAAAGAAAAAGAAAAAACAGAAGAAAAGAAGAGAAAAAAGGAAAAAAGAAAAGAGTAAGGAAAAGGAGCAAGAGAGAACGAGAAGGGGGGGGGGCAATCCTACGAGTGGGGGATGGGGTTAATGATATTTAGGCAAAAGAGGGAAGAACAATAAAATCTGAACAACTGAAGATATTGATCTGTTTCCATCTGCAGGTCTAATTATTTTTCATTGACTTACCTTATTTTGGCTCTATCCAGTATGTTGAGCTTTCCTCACCTCACAATAGGTCTAATTCTCTAAAAGTTACCTTTTAGTTATAAACCCTCATATATATATATATATATATATATATATATATATATATATATATATATATATATATATATATATATATATATATACTTGTCGAAAATCTACAAATAATTTTCTCTAATACACTTAAATTTATTTAAAATATTACAATTATATGGAAAATATAATAGAGATCTTGTGTCTGCAACCAAACTTACCTCAGAGTTCTCAAATTTATTGCTTTATATTTCCACTTTTTTATTTTCTGAACATTGAAAATAATTTACTACTAGCAAATATATGCACGCCCCGGATTCATATCTATCTATCTATCTATCTATCTATCTATCTATCTATCTATCTATCTATCTATCTATCTATCTATTTATTGCGCCGACACAAACACAGGTGCCTGTACGAATATGTAGACATAAACATGCATACACACAATGACATTTCCCCATAGTTCCGGGTACTAGGTTTCACTCCTGCATACTTACAGGTTAACATGTTAGACCAGATGAAGACCAGATTTAACGCACAATAGCAGACACACAAATATTCACATACACACACACGAGCAAACACAAAACCGAATGGTAACTATCTCCCCCTCTCTTCGTCTCTCACTCTCTCATTCTCTCTCCCCCCCTCTCTCTCTCTCTCTCGCATGGCCTAAAATGTAACGTGTTTGGCCCCTCAATTCTTAGCTAGGGTCCACGTTACATGAGACAAAAAGGGAAACATTTACTTGTCCTTCCGTTGGGGAATCTCCCTCGTATTTCTGAAAGTATCTTTTCTTCGCAGGCTGGTTTATAATTGAAAACTCGGAAAACGCAAAAGGAATTTCCATCGCTTACTTTATTTGATGTTTTACTGAATGATCTCACTATTCTATTTTTGTACCGTGGGGTCTTCAAACCCCTCCTTGTGAGAGCAAGTATGGAACACGTTCTAGCTACCCAGTCGCAACATCTGCTTTGATGTATTCTTATTCCACAGATAGTATCTATCCCATTGTTTCTTTTCGTGAACACTTTAACTAACACACAAATGACTTTTTGTTAATTTTTTCGCAACTCACAATATTGTATTCGAATTCTAGCAGCGCATTTTTCACTATTTTCGTAGCCCACCTTTCGTCACAATTAGGGGAAATATCGTTACAAAAAGAGTTAATTGCATAATTTTTAACAAAAATACATAGTGAAATATTTTCTTTCAAAATGTTTCTTCGCTCTTAAAGTAATGCCCTAGCATTTGCAGATGCATATCACCTAGACTGATAGGAAGACCCGTTGAGAATAAATAGAGTTTGGATGATTGTATTGCTTGAGATTTTCAATTTGGGACGATCTGTTTCGATGGGTTTTCAGTATTTCGTAGATCTACCCCCACAAATTGCAAATATTTTGAATCAGATTAAGACCAACAGTCTTTCTCTGCTATACATTATATTCTCGAAGCTGAACTCGACTGATCAGTCGAGTTCAGCTTCGAGAATATAATATATAGTTAGGTCGACGGGGTCTTAATGGGTCGTCCAGTGGCCCCTATTTTAGCTGATATCTTCTTCGGATATTACGAATCCGTTTTATTTAGGTCTGTAAAGATGGTCACTACTTATGTTAGATATGTGGATGACACTTTTGCGATGTTTTCTTCGCAGAGTGAAGCACTGACATTCTTTCATAAGTTAAATTCTATTCATGAGACTCTAAGTTTACGATGGAAAGTGAGAAGGATAATTGTCTTCCCTTCTTGGATGTTCTTGTTGAACGTTCAAGGGGTGGCTTTCTCACTTCCATCTACAGGAAGCCTACTTTTACTGGCCTGTATGTAAACTAGTCTTCTTTTGTGCCTAAGTCTAGAAAGGTAGGCTTAATTTACACTTTGGCACATAGAGCCCTCATGATTTGTTCTCCAAGTAGATTAGAGTGTGCACTTAATAGGATCAGGAATATATTCATTGATAATGGTTATCCCGAAGACCTTATTAATGATTGCATTAATAAAAAGCTTGCTGACTTTAAATCCCCCCAAATATTTGGGCCTGTAAAATGCCCCATTTATTTTAAATTACGCTGGATAGGGGAAATAGTAATAAACTAAGTAAACAGATTGTTGATAGCATTAATAATTGTTTCTACTCTGTTTCCTTACGATTAGTTTATGCTACTAGACCTGCTTTTCCTTCCTTTCGTAAGGATAGTGTTCCCTATACAAATTATAGTAATATTGTATACCAATTTAAATATCAATGTGATGCTAGCTATATAGGACACACTTCCTTGCATTTGCAGACCCGCATAAACCAGCACGTTCCATCAAAAATACGTCAGGGAAGGGTAGGATCCTTGTGTTACCCCTCCTCTAATTCTTTGGACTCTGCTATTGGCCAAACCCAAGTTGTGCCAGTAAAAATATACCGTTTTGATGTCTTGCATAGAGCATATTCCAAGAACAATTTGAAAATATTGGAATGTGTCTCTATCGCTATACACAAACCTTCCTATTGCCGGCAGAAGGAATTTGTCAGATGGCTAAATCTCTTTGGGGAACTTTGAACCCATCCCTTTAACATAGTGCCTTTTAATCGTTTTTTTTTAACGAAATCATTAAATTCACTTCTTTTAATCGCTCGATCGTTAATTTTGGCACATTTAATTCCCGTTTGCTCTTTCTTTCGACGATATTATTGATTAAAACTATCGATTTTCTCCTGACGAGATGATAGTCGAAAGGGCCTTTGAGAGGTTACCGCGCATCCTTTTTAAATGTATTTATAAGTTTTGTGTCTCAAAACATTATATATATATATATATATATATATATATATATATATATATATATATATATGTGTGTGTGTGTGTGTGTGTGTATTGAAAAAGTTTAGTTTCATAACAATAACTTTAGTTATGTCACAAGGAGAGTGTTTAAGACTTATTTTTTTTAATAAGAATAGAATATTACAAATCTCCAGTATATAAATAAATACGGCCTGTATTGAATTGATAAATAAGTTTGTGCTGACGATAATTTTATATAAACAATAAACAATATTCTACACTGCTCTGAAGTGATAATACATTTAAATTTCTTAAACATATGTACGCAAGGATAACAATTGTTGGTGTTGAATATTTCGGAACATGATTACAAAATATTACGTATGTCACAATATACTATATTATACTTAGTTAAAATTATATATATACATACATATATATATATATATATATATATATATATATATATATATATATATATATAAGAAAAATGCGATTCGTTGAATCGCTAATTTAGCTCGAGTTAGATTAGTTGAATTAGGAAAAAGTGAGTTTGCATAACTACCTAAATTAAATATATAAAATCAAATACGATATTAGTCTTTCTGCTCGCTATATACACTTTTCTCTGTCTTTCTCTTACCTTCTCTCTCCAGCAATAGGTTAAATATTATTAATACATGTGTTGCTATTCACTATTCATTATAATGGACTATTCCACTTCTGTTTATAATGAGTTTTATTACTTTCGACTGTTAATAAGAACACACATAGATTGAAACGAGAATGGTAGACATTGTTTAAAATAAGAATGAGGGCCAAACACTATGCAAAAGACATAAACTTAGTAAGAGACGGTTGACGGTGAGTAAATTAGAAATACCAGCTTATTAAAACAATTACAATGAATTTTCTTTCAAACATAACTAAATCCCATAACTAAGGAATATTTTAACCTTATTTTGTTTGGTTAAAATACATAGGAAACAGTATTTACGGAAACAAACGTTGATAAATCTAGATTTAGTATAATGATAGAATATATATACGTATATTTACCTCACAACCTCAAATACATGAGTAGAGAGGACTTGTAACAAATAGTAAACGTACAATTTTACTTTGAAATAGCTACTAAATAAAACACCATTATAACCATTATAATTGAAGTAAAGGTGAACTTAAATGTAGACGCTTTGGCTGATGTTCACCAACTGAATGTACAAGGGAGAGTACAAGGAGAGTCGGTTGGCAAAACTAAGTCAACAGATACTAATTCTAAAATTGAGTTTTCGGTTATTACAACCAGAAAATGCAAACTAGGAAATACAACAAAAGAAATAGTGATATGAAAAAAAACAAAAAAACGAAAACAGCCTTTCTTAGACAACCAGATACGCTTATCTGTTATTGGAACAATTTTTAACATTCAAACGACAGATGATACAAATTATTTGAATATTCAAAAAAAATATTGATTTAACATAGCTTTTTCTCAAACAGCGACAAAGAAATAGATCATGTAATATCTTATGACTACAATTTTAGATTACAATCTTGGCGTCATTCATTCTTCCAACAGTTATTCGTCATATCCCTTACACATGAAATAATTAAATTGGTAAATTAATATCGCGTGGAAGTTACATCTTCTTAAATGCTGCGGCAATTACAGATACACATAAAATTCCTCATATCCATGACTTTTATTCGACTTTATCCGTTGCTTCTTTATTTACTCGTTTATAGTTGATCCGGGTTAGGGTTAGGGTTGATCCGGACTTATTATCAAATATCTTTGGCAGATGTATACTTCCCAATTGTCTTTTTGTTTTGTTTTGTCTGTTTTCTATTCGAATTATATCAATTTTTCCTACATCCCTTAGAGATGTAACGATGAAGTTTTACGTAGATTACTCTGCGTTCCTGCGTACATCGACGGCATATTGATCGCTATCATAAAGACACTAACAACGTTGGCTGGAAGTATTACACTTTTCGAGATTATTATGGTCGAAAAATCAATGATTTAAAATGCATTTTCGGTGTCCCTTCTCTTGATTTCCTAGAACATCGCATCGATTCGACTGGCTCCACTGCCTTACCCTTTAAAATAAAAGTAATCATAATATTCTACTTTCAACCTGATTAAGTCAATTAATAATTCACCTGATTTAGTCAGTTAAGAATTAAGACATATTATTTTATCTGATGCAGCTATAAAAGCATATAACTCAGCGAAACAATCTTGTCTTGTCTTGAGTCATCATCAATTGATAGTGAAACAACTTCATTATGTTTTGTCGAAAGGCTGATTATATGTGCGGCATTTAGTCCATGTTACTTCACTAACTAGAAATGTTTTCTTAGAACCAGATAATCAATTTGTCGATGAGTGCAACTAAAACTACTGCTACTCAGGGAATAGCAAGATTTGTAGTCAAGGTATATTCCGCTAGACTCGCCGTGTTCTGTCTATGCCTATGACTATTAACAAGGAGAAGGATAGGGCTCCTCACCACGTACAGACAATCATTCACTACGGAGAGACTATATTCACCACGGAGAGGCTATATTTGGCGCGTCGCAATTCTGGGAGGCATGAAGACCAATCGAGAAGGCGTCTGGAGGCCAACTTGAAAAGGTTCTACCCCCTTTAGAAACACGTTACTGTAGACAATCTATCGAAGTTCATATGAAACTAACGTACAGTAGTAGTGATCCATCTACACAATTTACTTGGTCAATGGATGCCTAGGTACCATTGTTGGTGCTGTGTTACAGCAATCGACAAACGGTAAGGTCACACCTATTTTATTTTTCCTTGCAAAACTTCATGACTTACAGAAAAAATCTAGTATTTTAGTCAAACCGTTTTGGACATTTCCGCGATCTTTTAGAAGATAGGGAGTTTATCATAATCAGGGATCATATATCAATGACTTGAATTTCAAAAGTGACACATATCCTCTTCCCTTCGGTGAAACACGTCACATATCTGAAAGTAAACCATTTAAATTTTCATTATATTGAGCAAGAACAGAGTAAAGAAAATTAATTAAGACATTTTTCCGGGAATATATCAGTTGTCTTAGATAAAAACAAAAAGTTGTCTACGCCAGTATGTGCAACCTTAATGTCGTCAAATATATTTCAGAACATTTCACATCCTGACAAACGTGCTACACAAAAATAAATTGTTGATTAATTTTTTTCTGGACAAATATGAATACGCATATTTGCATCTGGACTCAACTATACATGCATAACAACATAGCAAATGCAATCATGGTTTATTTCTATTCCAGATTTCCGTATATATTGATGTTACAGATTACTTAACAACATCAAATATTCATACTTATCTTTTAACCATCATCGACAGATTGACCCGCTGGCCTTCTACTTATTATTTTCTTTTATTAAGGAGTCGCCAGAAACAACTCGAGGATAAGGATTGATGAGTTTGTCAGGTGGACGGTGAGAATACACTGTGTGAATTGGTAACGATAGTTGCAAATCAGCAGAATTTGATTATGTAAGAGGACGGCTCAACAAGAATTTGTTTACATTGGATTTGAAAACGACTAGGTTGTATTCAGCATGGAAGCTCCGTTTAGTTTTAATTACGCAGAGGGAGAAAGAGAAATTATTGACACTGGACCTTTTTACAGGGGGACCATAGGTTGGAGCTCAGTCGAGCACCAACCATGAAAATAACGATAAAGCAGAGAAATGCATTTCGTGTGTGAAAAAGTGACTGTAAAGAAGAGAACCGGACATTCCCCACTAGATTTCGAAGTCGGTTTTGTACTCTATGAAGGCAGGAAAGGATGCTCTGGGCGGAACCCCCAAGATGTGGCAAAACTACTCCATTTTAGGACATATTTTACTCTTATACAGCTACAGTATTACGTTAGGCGTGATATACCTTCTGGAGAGGTAGAATGATCCAACCATTTTTCCAGCGACTTTAGCAATGGATTTGATGTAAATCTTCCATTTAAAGTCTGAGGTGAAGTTCAGTCTCAGCAGCTAATCAAAACATGGGGCTTAGTCAAGGGAAAATCCATTCATTTCAATTGGGGCAAAGTGAGGATCCGAGCGTTGGTGGTGAAAGGAGAGAAGCTTGGTTTTAGATACATTAAAAGTAACCAGCCACCCTTTCCTCCATTGGACCACGTGCTCCATGTCGGAAGATAGAGAATCAGATACGTCTTGATTATTAACGCTCTTAGAATGTTTGTGTCATCTGCATAAATGATCTTAGAATCTATTTAGGGAGATCATTGATAAATATCAGGAAAAGGCTGGGCCCAGAATGGATCCTTGAGGTACGCCGATACTATCTATACTTCTTCCCATCAACTACTACTTATATAAACCTATGAGAGAAAATATTTGATAGTGTAGAGGTAATTTCCAGATATTCCATAGTTAGCAAGCTTGTGAACTAGACCTTTGTGCTAAACACTATACAAAGACCTTTGGTATGTCAAGAGCTATTGCTCTAGAAGCGAAATCCCCGTCTATAGATTCACTGATCCTGTTTGATATTAGTCAGCACATCAGCTGTTGATCTTGCAAGACGAAATTCATATTACTTTTGACTAAGTAGCCGGTTTCTGCTGAGGTGATTAACAACTTCTTGATTTATCACAGATTCAAGCAACTCACTCATGACGCACAGAGAACTGATTGGTCTCTACTGAGATGTAGAAGACCGATTTCCAGTATTTGAAAATACCGGGCAGACTGACGACGTTTTCCAATGTGAAGGGAAGCATTTCTCCTTTAAGCAACAATTGAACAGCTTCGTAAAAATAGGAGCTAGTTTCGGTTGCAGTTTTTGAAGTACTATGATTGGAATGTTGTCTGAACCAGCTGATCTATCTAAAAAGTAAAGTCTATTTTCCCTCTATTTCAATAAGGATTATAGCTTTAGAAGCAACACCCTTATATGTTAATCTATCCGCCAGCCACCTAGGCTAGTTCCTGATGCGTATTTTCAGAAAATATGCGTTCGTTTCGATCCATTTCAAGTATTATTACATTTTTTCCGGCTAAGCAGCCTCTCCGAACACAGCAGAGGAGGTCGGACGTAATTTCACTCTCACGCTAAAATAAACAAATAAAGTAAAATATTATTTTACAGTGGCCTTTCTCCTGTTCTCTTTTTCTCTCTCCGTCTGTCTCTCCCTCGCCCTCTCTCTTATACACACAAAGACGCACACATACTCGAATACATACACGCCATGGTTTCAGCACATATACCCACAGTGAGTATAATCTATGTTTTTTCTCAGATTTTCTCTTTGTTTCACGCTCTCTCTTTTCCTATATTTCTCCCCATCTTCCTTTATTTCGTTCTCTTCATTTACTATCTATATCTCTAGCACACACAGTCACACACAAATGCTTCAATGCAATACTTTGAGCATACAGGCGTACAAGAAGCGTTAATACATACACGTCTGAGCTCTCTCTCGTTAGCTTACTCCCTCTCTCTCTCTCTGTATCGTCCTCTTCTAATTTCTTCATCTCTCTCGTCTTATTTTTATCAGTCTCACGCATTAACACAAACACATACAGACGATCACCAAGGCGAATGTCTAAACACAGCAACTTGAACATATATACACACATGAAGCCTAACATCTTTTCCCCTTTCTCTTTTTTCTCCATCTTTTCCTTACTTTTGTCCCCCCTCTTTCCCACCCTTTCTCTCACGCTAACACATACACATGTAAATGCACACGGGTACACACACGAGAAGCGCTTAAACATAAAAGTGAGAACTCTCTCTCTGTCCTTCGTTCATTTTCTCTCATTCCTCTCTCTTTCTCTATTTCATACACACAGTCACCCACACCGATGTCTACATGAGAGTTTGAATTACCTACTAAACACCATACTTGAGTGTATTCGCTCTCTCTGTACAAGGCCTTGTCAGGACAACCTGACATGAGGATACTGTACCCCTACAAGTATACGCTGACCAAATATTCAAAATAACATAGTAATCGAAGCACAAATAAGATCCCCAGACACAGCTAAACACTAGATTATACGAGGATTGGTGCACCTTGTCCAAGTAATGTTACCTAAAGTAACAGCACTAATCTTGAGACTCCACCAGACTAGATGAATTCTTGTCCTGGAATCCGGTAAGACCAAGAGACCACAAGAAATATATACTATAACAGAGTTTACCATTCAATTGGGGAGAGGAAAATTAAGGTTCTTAATTTCTTTACTAACTCAACGTTTGAGAGATAAAAGAGAACTTTAATAGAATATTCGAATATCTATGTATCGCATATAGAGATCAAGTGTTAGCCCCAGGAAGGGTCTCTTGATTTCTGAGAACATTGACTGAAGTAAAATTAAACAATAGAGAAAGGCGATATTCTTGTGAAGTATGTAGCTCTTCTTTTACCATGAAGTCTACACATAAGAGTTTGTGCATTCTTGATACACGCAAGAGTCGCGTGAGCTGTCCTTTCCTCGCATCTTCGCTTTCTCTTTCTTTCTCCTACTTATTTTTGTTCCTTTCTTTCTCTCCCCTCTCCGCTCACACATATACTCACACATATACTCACACATAGATACATACACACAATAGTTTAACCACGTATCCAAATAATGAACGCGCTTGAACATAAACGTGTGAGCTCTCTCCGTCTTTCGCTCGTATTCACTCTTTATCTCTCTCTTCCTCTCTTTTTCTTTCTTTCACACACACACTCACTTCTGTATTTTTCTTACATTCTGGCGCTCTCTTTCTCTCTCTCTCTCTTTCTCCGTCTCGTTCTTCTTTCTCTTCCATCTCTCACACTCACACTCAGATATATATACACAATAGTTTGAACATATATCTACAAAAGAAGTGCTTGGACCTCAACGCGTGAGCTCTCTCCGTCTTCCGTTTGTCTTCGCCCCTTCTCTCTGTCTTCCCACCTCTTTCTTTCTCTCTCTCCCTCTCTCTCTCTCTCTCTCTCTCTCTATATATATATATATATATAGTAAGATAATACTTTAAAGATATAAATAATATCTTTAACCAGTACACTATCAGGATAAAACAAAGCTGCATATAGTATATAGAGCAATAATATTAATTGAATGACGTAATAAAATGAGAAATCAATCAGATTTTATTAAAGTTCAAAAACAAGGAGTGATATTGCGTCCTTAACTCATAAGTTTTCAAACATTGCCCAAAGAATTATAACAGCTAATGATTAAAAAATAAGATCTATCCAATCTGATGAAACACATTCTAACCCCACATGAAATTGCCAGCGCTCGCCTCAATGCCCACTAAATAACAACTATATACACACTGAATTAAATAATTCAACAACGAACCCTAGAGCTCCCAGTAATGACAGTTAGAACCATTCTTCGAACCTACGCCATATAACTAATACCACACCAAATATTTCCTGCATCTTTCCATCACACCAACATATTGACAACGCCCTCCTATAGTCTTTAATACTAATAATAGTCCTAATATCCAGTCGTTTGATGGACCTAACATAGATGAACATTCCAGTTTAGACAATAATAATATAGTACCTCCAAACACACCCGATAATGGGAATAGCATTAGCTTGAGTAGAATGGCTGATCGGGAGATATACACTTATATAGGGGCATCAGCCAATTTAATTAAAACCCGCATCTCTACTCATTTTTACTCTTTTAATAGTGATGTCAGTAATAATAAGACATCTTTGACTTGCCTATTTAAAAATCTTAGATCTAAAAATATCCCACATTGCCTAGAATGGTCTATTCTGAAAAAATCAAGATCATACACACCAGGCTCCAAAGCCTGCAACCTGTGCAACTCTTGTGCAGTTTTGATAGCCACGCCTCCTAAAGGATTACACTTGATCACCTCTAAAACTGAATTGATGTAGGCATAAGAGAAAATTTAAATATGCACAATTTAGTCCACCGCCTACCCCCTTAACTATGTAAGATCATCTCAATACCCGCTTAAGTTCATTTGAGTCTAATTATTCTTTATCCATCTCTAAATAACTATTCTTAGTATCTTTATATATTATATTTTATATTATCAGTAATTCCCTTCCTCTATATTTCACTCTATATCTAATTATCTTATATGCTTGGATATACATCAAGATAATTAATATTATATTTAGTACAAATACTACTCTATAATTATAATTATTATTATTATTATTATTGTTATTATTATTATTATTATTATTATTATTATTATTATTATTATTATTATTATTCATTTTATTAATGTTATTATTATTATTATTATTACTATTATTATTATTATTATTATTATTATTATTATTATTATTATTATTATTATTATTATATATTTTTACTATTATTATCAATGATATTATTATTATCATCATGATTACCATTTATATTACCATTAGTGCTATTATCGGTATTATTATTGGTATTACAAGTACTGCCAATATTACTATTAATTATTATTGTTATTATGATTACGATTAGTATTATTATTATTACTATTAATTTATTAGTATTTTATTTTATAAGTATTATAATAATAATAATTATTATTATTATTATTATTATTATTATTATTATTATTATCATTATTATTATTACTTTTAATTTACTTTTATTTCTTGTTTTCTCATTTTGTATTTCGTATTTTTCACTTGGCTTATCTTACTTTATATATATATATATATATATATATATATATATATATATATATATATATATATATTTATCTTTATTTCTTTTTCATGCCCCTTACATTTCCATATATCTTTAATTTTTAGATATGCAAAATTAAAATCGATAATTTGTAGACTTTTTAATACTCGAAGTCAACGTATTGGAAATTTTGACTCCTCTTGCCTTACCCCTGCTAATTACCGCTACCCACCCCGATTGTGTTCCCCCCTCACCAACTTTCAATGACATTTCAATTAAATACTGCTTTGCACTTTACTTTCCAACAATAATTAAATTGATCTATGGCTACTTTTTTGTTGTTATAGTCATTATCAGGCTTTGTGTACGTATAGGTATGTATGTGGGTATATATATATATATATATATATATATATATATATATATATATATATATATATATATGTGTGTGTATATGTGTATATGTGTATGTGTGTATATGTATGTACATGTGTGTGCATTTTTATATATCTATATATGTATATATGTATATGTGTGTACATGTGTGTGTGTACGTTTTTGTAAGTATATGTATGTGAGTGTGCATGTTTGTATGTATGTATATGTATGTGAGTGTGTCTATTACAATACATATGTGTGTACTTTTGGCATGCATCTGGGTATATATGCCTGTATGTACGCATGTGTAGGAGTGGATGTAAGTGTGTGTTTTTTTATTCGTCTGTGAGTATGTGTGCACATATGCCTCTGTGTAGATATGCCTGTAAATCTATGAATTATATTTAAAGACTTCTCGCTGTACTCGCTTAATTTTCCTGTCTGCTGATGCCACATAGCCAGACAGTTCTTTATCCTTACGGCCCGTTTCCCTCAATCTATTCTTGTCTCTTTCTTTTCCTCTCTCTCTATTTATTTAATATTATCTTTCTATTTTTCTTTAATATGCTAACCTCAAACCCCACACCATTCTTTTTTTGACACTGTCTTATAATGTATACCCTCTCCTCCTTTTTCTTCATATTTTGTCATTTCCCCTAACCCCCTTACCTTTAATACATTTAAGTTTTCGTTTGAAGTTAGCTCCTGTTGATTTTCAATTTAAGCCGAACGTTAAATATTTTATTTTTCATTTTCCAATCCCTATCTTTAACAATTGTTTTTTGATCGGATTTTACTGCATATTTCCACTCCATCACATTTTTTCTATATATACGTCAGACCAGGAAGTTATAGTTTTCACAACTTCTACTATCAGCTCATTAGAACCCTTAATTGGACATTATAATATTCAACACCGAGTGAGTCTTCTGTACTTTTTATATGATTTTGTTTTTTCTATCGTTGTATTAATTTGCATACACCCTGAATACACTTTTCACTGTCATCTACTTGCATCGATAGCAAGCACATTTCCCCCTGGATAACTTTTTCGTTTTTGGATTACCATTCCCCACCTAGATTGTTTTAAATCGAATTTTTTGACATTTTTCTTGAAATTGTTTTAAACTTTATGACTTGGATGAACTGTATAAGTTTAACAAAAAAGTGTGTTTTGGGCCAATATATTTGATGTTTTATATACTTTTATGTTTTTTTCATATATTTTTTTATATATTTTCAAAGCTAAATTTTATTACTTGCAGTAATATCATTGCGGTAATGGTCTCTGAGGAGAGGATTTACTTTGAAAACTCATGAGTTAAGGACGCAATATCACTCCTTGTTTTTGAACTTTAATAAAATCTGATTAATTTCTAATTTTATTATCTCATTCAATGAATATATATATATATATATATATAAATTATTTTTTAATATATATTTTTTAAATATGTTTACCTACGTACGACGTCGTTTCGAGCTTATGGCTCTCATCAGTTCAGGGAAACAACAATCTCAGACGGTCATAGGGCGCGAATCCCGTTTACAGATACATCTCGAATCTGTAGGCGTTCACCATTAGGCGACGAGGGAGTAAGTGATGTTTACACTGAAAGCGGTGAGTGTTGACATCTAAATATTCTATCGCAAACTTCTTTTGTATGATGGTAGGAAAAATACCAGCAGAGTGCTCGATTAATTGAGAAAATTAAAATTAAGAGCGTAATATTTATTTATTATTCTGTACAGAAAATCAGTACAACACCAGTACCATTGGCTATCTTCAGCTTTTGTTGTCACAAAAGAGGTGACAACAAAAGCTGAAGATAACAAACGCCTTCTGCGCTTGAAACCATTGGCACTGATGTTGTACTGATTTTCTGTATCATATATATATATATATATATATATATATATATATATATATGTGTGTGTTTCCCTCTCTGTTTCATACACACACACTCACTTTCACGAGTCATTACATGCAACAGTTTGAGCACATCCACACTAGAAACGTTTAAATATAAACGCGTGAACTCTCTCTCACACGCACATACGCACACACGCACACACAATCACTCACACGATTATCTACATGCAACAGTTGGAGCACATATACACGCACACCTACCAATTTATTATGCGTCTCTATTTTCTCATGCTCCGGCGTCCATTTATTTGTTGTCTGCATTTTTTCAGCTGATAAAAAGTACGAATTTAATTATACGACACGATGTTAAGAAATAATCTTTTTCTCACATGTCTCACAGTTCTAATGTTCTTGTTGATTAATCGCAGAGATAAGGTGTGTTTATCAGATCGGAGCGTGTCGAATGGCGTTAATTAAAATGTTCCTCCCGAGGGGCGCTTAGAAAGATATCTGGTCGCATTGTCAGCGGGGAGATTGCCATCACCGAAAATTGAGGCTGTTTCGACAAGATGGAGATACGAGCAACAGATAGTATTGGTGGGATGAGGGGGAAGGGCAGCAGTTGCGAGGGAGAGAGAGGGAGAGAAATAGTGAGAGAAAAAAGGGGAAAAAGAGAGAAAACGAGAAAGAAAAAGAGTGAAAGAGAGCGAAATATATATATATATATATATATATATATATATATATATATATAGAGAGAGAGAGAGAGAGAGAGAGAGGGAGAGAGATAACGAAAGAGAGAATGAGAGAGAAAGAAAGAGAAAGAGAGAGAAAGAGAACGAAAAAGAGATCAAAAGAGAAAGAGAGAGAGACAGAAAGGAAAGAAAGAGAGAGATAGAGTGATTGATAGACAGATAGAGAGAGACGGAGAGAAAAA
This sequence comes from Sepiola atlantica, assembly GCA_963556195.1. NCBI lineage: Eukaryota > Metazoa > Mollusca > Cephalopoda > Sepiida > Sepiolidae > Sepiola > Sepiola atlantica. Next base: position 81,776,859 of record OY744523.1, read on the forward strand.
GAGAGAGTAAGAAATAACGAGAGAAAAAGAGGGGAAAAGAGAATGAAGGAGATAGAAAGAGAGTATAAGAGAGCGATATATATATATATATATATATATATTGAGAGAGAGAAAGAGAGAGAGAGAGAGAGAGAGAGAGACAGACAGACAGACAGACAGACAGACAGACAGAGCGCGAGTGAGGAGTATTAGAATGCTATCACAATGCAAGAAATGGAAATATGTCGGCGTTGAGAAGTAAGACAAATTATATATTTAAAAAAAAATTATATATATATTTTATATATAGCAAACCTTACTTGATTAGGCAAGACTTTAATATCCGCAGCAAATGGAATACCACTATAACTGATTGTTTTTTTAATATATATATTAAAAAAAGTTCTTGAATATTTCATATTTGACTTAACTGATGAAGTGTTATATTTGTTTAAATAAAATTAACTTTTAAATATATATATTTCATGTTGAGGGGGAGGTAGGGATAGGGGTTACAGCTAAGAGCGGTGTTTATTTTTTTTCCTAATATTATCTATTTAATATTTATTTATTTTTTATTATATGCTATTGTTATTTGATTTTATTCTAACAGTATTTATTTATTTGTTTTTCTGATAATTTATTTAAAAAAATTATTTTCATGATTAACGGCTTAATATGTTTTGATTCATACCCTGGCCAGATTGTGTGTAGCACACAGTAAATGTAACAACCAAAATAAATTCCTTTAAATGACGGCGTAATTCTTGTTTCATTTATCTGTAAATACTATCATTATATACTTACTCTGAAACTATTTAATGCTGTTATGATTTTAGTAGAATGTTATTAAAATTCAAAGTTTAATTTATTAAATATTCTTTTTTAAATTTAAATTTAATTTCATTTTTTTTAAATCGTTAACAACTCTTATAAAATCATTATGAATTATCTACCTTATAACAATGTGTACGAATAAATACACACATACATGTACACAAACACACACACACATATATATATAAACACACACATATATATATATATATATATATATATATATATATATATATATATATATATATACATATACACACATACATATACACACATACATACAAATATAACACTAAATTTTAAATCTCCAATAAATAATTTCTTTTAAATGCTGAGAAGGATTTTCTACACTTATTTGAAACTTTAAAATGTTTTACCTTACTTTAGGATATGTATTTTTCTAATTAGGTTTTGGTCAATTATAATCAGAATCCAACATCTAACTGTTTAGGTTTTTTGTTTTTTTCTTTCTTTTTTTGTTTTTGTATTTCTCCCCTTCTGAATCAAACGTTCAGTTTTAACAAAGTGATAAAATCACTTGAAACTTTTTATAGTGACCTGCACATAAACAAACATGCAAAAAAACAAACGCACACACATACACACGTGTATGCATATATGATTCAATTGTTGGAAGGTAAAAGTGAATCTATATAGTAAGTTTGTTATTCTATTCTATTTTTCTATTATTGCATTTTTTAAAACTTATATATTTACTAATTTATTTGTTTATTAATTTATTTTATTATTATTATTTTTTTATAAATATTTTTTTATATAAGACTTTTATTTATTTCTATTTATAGAATTTATTTGGGGGTACTTTTAATATTTTGTAGAGGAAGAAGATGACATGCGTATCTATATACTAAGTGTGTAATTCTATTAATATAATAATATTAATTTTTATTTATTTTATTGTATTTTATATATTTATTATATAATTTATCTATTTTAACAGCAATGCATACAACAGTGTGCATATTAAATTCATGGTTATTATTTTGACTATTATTATTATTACTTTTATTTTATAATAAATTCTTTAATTAATTTATTTTCCCCCTGTTCTTCTTTTATTGGGGAGGGGGTAATTGTAAATCCATATATCAAGTGTGTTGTTTTATTAATGATTCTTTAATCTATATCTTTTAAACGGATTTAAGTTTACTTAGAATTGTATTAATGCGATGTGTGTGTTAAATATGATATATACTATACTATATATTATATTATAAATGACTTAAATATGAAATATTCAGGAAAAAAATTGAAACTTAAAAAAAATATATATTAAAAAAAACAACCAGTTATAGTTTTATTCCATTTGCTGCGGATATTAATATTTACTGCGTTATAAGCACGTGTTTTTGAGATTTGAAACACCCACTATTTGATAAAGAGGTCTTCCGCGGAATATATTATGGAAAACGGTCACACACATTACATCAAAATGTTGGAGGTTTGCGTAATCAAGTTTGATTTGCTATATATAAAAAATATATAAATTGTTTTTTAAATATATATAAACAAATCACTTGATTTTGTATTACTTCTCAACGCCGACATATTTCCATTTCTTGCATTGTGATAGCTTTATAATACTAACCTCTCTCTCTCTCTCTCTCTCTCTCTCTCTCTCTCTCTATATATATATATATATATATATATATATATATATATATATATATATATGAGAGAGAGAGAATGAGTGAGAAAGAAAGAGAAAGAGATAGAATCAGAATCAGAAAAAGAGAAAGAAAAAGAGAGAAAAAGAGAAAGAGAGAGAGATAGATAAGCAGAGAGAGAGAGAGAGAGAGAGAGAGAGAGAGAGAGAGTAAGACAGAGAGAGAGAGAGTAAGACAGAGAGAGAGAGAGAGAGAGAGAGAGAGAGAGGGGAGATTGTTTATTGTCTGGGTTTAGGCATGAGTAGTGACTTATGTGGTAAAGCCGTCGATTCTTAAACATCTTTCGTGAATCTTTCGAAACATTGAATGCTTTAATAAAAAAAGAAACTAAAACAAAAACCTACACTAGAAAGATTGCATGTTTTATTGTAAATATGAGAGCAGCGCTGAAGTAAGAACAAAAACACACATAGACAACTTTTTTTTAGATATTTTACCATTATTTTCCCGTGTGAAATTGTAAACGCCCCATTAAGGTATTTGGCAGCTATTCAATTTTTTTCATATTGTTCGAAGTTTCTTGAGTATATGTCGGCCTGTTTTACAGCATATCAACCTTTTTAATGTTATCAAATGCCGAAACACAATACCCACTTAAAAGGAACCATTGTAGACAATTTAATTGAACACAAGTTGTTAGATAGGGGGAAATTACATGTTCATACTATAATGAATGGCGGGGTGGGGGCTATTTCTATTTGCGGATTAAAGTTTGGTTGTGATAGAAAATTTATCTAACTCCATATTCGAAAAAAATGGATAGACTGAATGTCCATCCGACTCATAAATGAAATAAGTAAATGAAATAAGTAAATGAAATAAGTAAATGAAATAAGTAAATGAAATAAGTAGATGAAATAAGTAAATGAAATAAGTAAATGAAATAAGTAAATGAAATAAGTAAATGAAATAAGTAGATAACGACATTCAAACTTAATTATTATTAGTTTTATTTTGGCAGTGCTGGAATGGAATTAAAAGTGTCTATCTTTACAAAAAGGGAGGCGCATTACATCCTTGTAGATTTCATCCTGTCGCTGGTGAGTTGGAAGTGCTATTAACAGAATGACTCATAATCCCTAACCCTAACCTTAACCAGAAACCTCAACTGATTGAAAAGCAGGGAAAAGACCAGCAGTGTAGGGGGCACTTAAAAAATCAAACACATTGTATTCTTACGCCAAGACTTCTCATTGGCAGATGGGCCAATCACCCAGTGGTGAACCTATTTATTTACACTATAGTAGATAAAAATATGTGACTGCTACAATCCCTTTCTCAATATCAGTATGTAAATGACAACAAAATAGATAGGATAGAATATTAAATCGGCATACGCGATTCCATTGTCAATGACGGTAACCAGTAAATCAATAACGTACCCCTTTTGTATTGATATTTACATACAATACATATTTTTATTCAAACCGATCGCCTGGGAGACGATGGATCGATTGGTTCTGCCACGTGAGGCTTCGTCAACCGCCTTGACTATCGGGACCATCGTTAATTTTCTTGGCTCCACGAGCGTCTCTCTCTATTGCCATTATTCGAAGGAACGCTTCCAGCCTGCTCTTAGCCCGCCAAGCCAGCATCCGATGAAACTTCCCGATGTTCCAAATATATCCACAAAGACTTGCTTTTAGTTCTGACAGTTGAAAATGATTATTTAGAATAGCAACAAAGTAACATTTTATATAAACTTTTAAATTTAAGTCTAATAATCATATTTTGTCAAATGTTGAATTATGTATTGATTGAATGAATTTTTTTTTTACAGATTTGTACTTTACATAAAACAAAGAGCAAGACAACCTACGAAGCGAGCCACTTTAATTTTGTTTGTTTGTTTGTTTTGTTTTACGGCATATCAACTTTTTTCAGGTCATTTAATGTCGAATCACCACTTTAATATTTATCATCAAATGTTTTTGCCGCTAACTGTAGACAATGCAGTTTGCTCTGAATTAAAAACAAACTTCTCATCTTTATTTATTATCAAAGTAACTTACAAGCTGATTGGACTCTAGTGGATTACCTCAAACACTTTAGTATAACCGGCCAAGAGAAATCTTCCCAGTGTTGAGATCGGTCGGCGATCTGTTTCATGTAATAAAATCAGAACCGAACTTAAATGGCAGGTCTTAAACAGATAAAGGGTCGATATCTTCTGAAAGTACAATAATATCAATAAGAAATGATTGCGTAGCGTAAGCACTTAGCATAAGCACTTTAAAACAGTTTCACAGTATTACTAATCAGCAGAAATGTCTTCTGATGATCGGAAATACCGTACCACTGCAGTAGAATGTTATGTTTATGACCATTTCATTGATATGTACATATATTATGATAAAAATGAAACTCTCCACCTATACTACAAAAACCGAATGCACGCTAATTACAAACTCGACGAAAAACCAATAATTAACCTGATACAACGATGCACTAAGCCCATCGAACAACATAAGAACATCAAAATAATAATCTATTACACAAAATTCAAAAGTCTAATTTAAGAATGAAATTAATAACACCATTAACTCAACCCTATGTCAAACTAACGTAATATATCTCGACACAAGCGCCATTCAACGCCACATCACTTCACATAAGAAAACACTACAGTCGGTCGATATACGAAAAATACTAACAGCTAACACGAAAATCATACATAAAAATAATTGCATACATCGATTAAAATACTAGAAGCAATATTTATTAAAGAGAAAGAACCCAATATAAAAAATAGCTGTTAATACCGGTACTAACATATTAAACGTATTCCATAATTTTAAAAAATAAAGTAATAAATATACAAATATAAATAAATAAATAAAATAAAATATATAAAAAAATAATATAACTAACCAAAAGTAATTAATATACAAATAAAAAAATAAATAATAGACCCAACCTTTCTTTTTAAAAATCCCCCTCTCCTCCTACCAAAAATCTACAAGAAAACTATAAAAAACACAATAACTCAAGTCTTCTTAAAATAAAAATAACTACGTCTGCTTACATAATGAATTTCTGCTTAAACACACACACACACACACACACACACACACACACACACACACACACACACATATATACAACCGTAATGTATATATATATATATATATATATATATATATATATATATATATTTCAGTTCTTGGCCTACATGCGCAGTGCTGATATGTCAATGTATTGTTTTCTTCAGAGCAAATATTGTACTTAAAGAATAACAACATTACTACTACTACTACTACTACTACTACTACTACTACTACTACTACTACTACTACTACTACTAAGAGTTGTAACTGATATATATATATGTATATATATGTATATATGTATATATATTATTTCGTGTGTATTTAGGCAGCATTTTCTCATTTATGCAAACATTGTTAAAAATAACATAATTCGTCCGTTTAAAAATAAATGTATACACCTTTATTTATTTCAATAATGAATCTTGTAAACTCTAGCTCAATTTACCAGCATCTACAAAAACATAACTGCCCTCCCCCCTCTGACTTAAGACAAATTCTAGTTAATAACACTAAAATTATACATTCCGAAACCAATTTAAAAAAATAAAAATACTGGAAGCTATCTATATAACAACCTAAAATTAACAACTGTAATAAAAACTGGAAGCCGAACATAACTTAAGGATAAGTTTTATTTAACTATTCGTTGCTTACTGCCACTATTTATTTAAAAAAATACAAAATATGACACGAGGCCAAAAAGGGAATGGGGAAAATGTTGACCTAACTAACATTATTAACTTAACTAGTCACAATCACTAAAACAAATTTACTCCATGATTTACCTAAAAATGACAATATATACATGAAATGGGAAGTTGGCGAATAACATTTTTATATACAATTGAATGATATATGCATACAATGAAAAAATAAATAAAATTAAGTGTTTGTATAAGAACCTCCCACTAAAGAATGTGGCCGATAAGTAGTTTTTTCCAGTGGAAAAAAGGCGATGCAGGTCACGAAAGCTTTATTCCTAACACCTCTTTCGAAATTACGAAAGCAGACCTGCATCTCTGACAAAACAACAAATCAGTCACCTAATTGGGGTCGGGAATGGGAATTATAAAATGAAAGTCGGGAAGAAAAAAAAACCGCGTGGGAGAAGCCAAAACATAAAAGGGGCCTATGACATCTTACATACACGTTATATTTATATAAGTTAAATATAGGGGAAATAATAAAAAAAACAAACATAACTTACTCTTGCCTAACCGGGTCAAATAAAAGGGCCAGTGTCCGTTTCGACTACTCAACATTCAGTCTAAGGCACGTCTCAATATTATCTCCATTCACTTGACATAAACGCATAACTTTCACTCACCTTTCGTTGAAATTTGCCGGAGGGAGTTTCACCTTCTCCAGCCTGATACGCATTCTCAGGCGAGCTTTGAAAAGGAGGACAGGCTGGGGAGTAGTGAAGGTCTCTTCCCCGTAAACTTCCTTCTGTCGTGTCGACCAAATCACTCCTCTCATAAGAGCTAGTAAGCAAAGAAACACATAGCGTTCCTTCCACTTCATGGTCGGTGCCCAATTGCAGCAAGTCGAAAAAGACTCCAGAACGAAGAACTGTCCGTTCAACATGCGAACCGTGTAGCCTTCAACTAACTCACACAGCGGGCGAACGATGGAACAATAAAAGAAAAAATGACTGGTCGTTTCCTCCCAGTCACCGCATCGGACACAACTCGGTATCATAGTTAAGCTCGCGGCGTAGATCTTTTTGCCGACCCAGAGAGCATTTCTTATTATCAGCCAGGTGAGATCAGCACCAAACTAGACGCTGAGTATCTTGTAAGGCCCATGCGTCCAGCCAAAGGGTCCTTGAAAGGGTTCACCCCTCCAGGGACCAATGCGTAAGCCAAACAGACTTGTTTCAGTTGATTTTGCCCCCTATCACTTGTTCATACCGTCCTATTTCAATGTCGACGACCCTAATCTCAGCACTGCTCGTTAAAAGCACAATGATATCGTCGGCATAGGCGGAGTACTTAATCATGGTGCAAGCACCAGATAAAGTAATCCCACGAAGGACCGGGTTCACCCTAAGCCTGCGAAGGAAAGGCTCCAACGCAAGCACATAAAGCATCGGTTAAAGCGGACATCCCTGACGAATATATCTGGACAAATGTAAAAGCTTTTACCTCAAACCACTCTCTTCAACCAACGCACCGGGTTTGCATAAAAAGGCGAATCCAGGAGCGAAACTGGGGACCGAATCCAGCCGAAGACAAGACAGCCTCCAAGTAACGATGATTGATCCTATCGAATGCTTTTAGACTGATCTAAATTGATCAGCGCGGCTTCAATGTCGACCGTTTCTATGATCAAGTGTATCATGTGCAAATTATCTTGTATTGTCCGACTATTAACAGCACAAGTTTGTTCGGGACTTATTAAACGATGCAAGAGAACCTGCAAACAGTTAGCTAAGATCTTGGCCAAAATCTTTAACTCTATATTTAACATTGTTAAGGGTCGTAAAGTACCTATACCATCCCCACCAATCTTGTCCTTGCGAAGCTATTTTATGATACCCCTGGTAAAGTACTGGGGGATAGACTAGTTCCTAAACCAGGAGTTGAACAACCAGCCAGCAGGGGGACAAAAATGAGCGACAACCTTAAATACAGTTCGTAAGGCAGACCATCGATCCCCGGAGACTTATCAAGCCCGACCTCTTTCAGGGCCTCCAGGACTTCATCCTCTATTATACACCCTTCGCACCTAGCCGATTCGGTCGCCTCAAGACGAGAAAAGTCAGCTAAATAGGCGTCGAACTGAGCCATTGTCAGACCGGGCTCCCTGGTAAAAAGTTCCTGAAAATGAGAGCGAAAACCCCCAAAATTCCGTCGTTTGTAGTCACGAGACGCCCATCCGATAATGTGACACTGGCGATGTGTCGATCAGTAGACCGTTGACGCTCCTCCCCACGCAGTGAGTCGGCCATGTTTGTCGTCTCATGGGGCACTCTTTTTAACTTAGACCTAACTAACACTCCCTGATCAGCCTTGTTGTCCAAGGAGTTCAGCTCCGCCTTAACTACAGTAAAGGTAGCGCTATCCCCCGCCTCGACCGCCCGATCTAATTTAGCTTCTAGCGTCACTTACGTTGCCCTAGATTTAAGGTTGAGTCGGCGACTATAATCAGCAATGAAGGACCTAATAACTTTCTTAAGATGGGTCCACCACTTATTCCCAATCATAGCACCCGTCAATTCCCTCTGTATTGTTAGTCAGAGCTGTTCCTGGAAGTCCTTCAAATCGAACAACGATGTGTTGAACTTCCAGTACTCAGCCATTCTTGGCTTAGGACTATCTAAGTTTACCCGAACCCGGACAAGCCTATGATCCGAGTAAACTATGTTCTGAAAACTTGGACAATCTAAAGGCCCTAAATCGACTCTCCTAATTAAGAACCGATTGAGGTAACTCAAAAGTTGCCCTAAATCGGAGCCGCGACTAGTAGTCCAAGTCCATACTACTTCACGGGGGTTTTCATTTCGAAATTTATCCACAAGAGCGAACTTATCGACAAAGTCTCAAAATAGTTTAACAACCCCGTTCCTGTTAGTTCCCTTAGGATTTCCCAAGCGATCTAAATCGGGATTCAGGACGCGTTCCAGTCTCCCGCTAGAATTATCCGACAAGACGTATCCATAAAGGGATCGATCCGCCGAAAAAAGGGAACCCGCTGAATAGTCGTTGGGCGCATAAACCCCAATAAGCCGAAAAGACACATCCTTTACGGTAATATCAAGACCGCACAGCCTTCCCTCAGGATCCTCATAGATAGGGTCACACGACACATTCAGTGTTCGCTTAACTAACCAGGAAACCCCCCTTGAGTGAGAATCAAAGTATGCTGAATAGAGCTGAAAGTCTCCAGCCAGCACACCCTAATAATCACTGGGAATAAAGTGGGTCTCCTGCAAACAACATACATTGACGCCGAGCCGTTGAAGATCACGTACAGCTCGAAGTTTACGAGCGGTATCCGCTATTTAGGCTTGCTAATCTGAGTGCCATTATAGTGCTTTAGAGTTGAACACCCGAAACGAACATTGACGATTTCAAGACACCGACAGATGTCCCCAGAGAACCTTGTCCCATTTCAGCTGTAATGAGACCGTCCGGGGACAAACCGCCGATGTCTAAGGGGATAGTTAATTTGATTGCCCTGTAAAGTGAAGGATGCATACGCACCGGGACCTTCCTAACACAAAGCTTTTAAAGTTCAATAAGTTCTTCGTCATTAAAAAATGCGAGAAAAGGCGCAATCTTAAAGGAGTTGTTTGCCTCCTCCATCATGCTCCATACATTTTTCGCCTCCTCTCTGGATCTTACTACTGTTAAAAATCTTTTAGCATTTAAAAAGTGTTCGGGGTTTGCAACGTCTCTTTTGTGAACTGTTTTCAGTGCGACCAGGTGACGGTAGTCTTTTTTATGATGGTTCTTCATGATATTTTCCGCCTAAGGGGTCAACTTACACACGTCTTCTTCCGGGCTTCCAATGAAGGACTTCGCTGTCTTTTCTGAGATATGGAGGGAGCGACAGGTGAGGGAAGAGGCGGCATATCAGTTTTCATTGGAAAGGGAGGTGGCGTATTTTTAGGGGTGTTGCAAGGGGTGCAGAACGGAGATGTCATGGGGGAATGAGACTTTTCTTTAGCCAGAGGGATCATGTTATTTTCCCTCTTTGGAAGGGATGATCTTACTGGGGGGAGGTACTGCTTTCACAGGGGAGCGACGTTCTTTGGGCGGGGAAGTAGGCTTCAGTAAATCTACCTGAGACTCGGGGAAAAAGTTTTTTTTGCTTTTTTTTCTACTTTACGGTCATCATCAAGTGAGTTTTTCAATTTTAAAATTCTTTTGTATTGTTCTCCTCCCGGGTCTTTGCTAGTTTCTATCTCTAGCAATTCTTCTTCGGTCATAGCTTTTGCGTAGGTTTTTGGTGATTTTTCAGCCGTAACAAGATTCCATATATTTTTTTTCAGCAGTTTTGGCAGAACTATTGCATAATTCCTCCAACTCGTCTGGCGAAATGGTCGTTGGTGTTGGCTTTGCTGGTGGCTTTTCGATTGAAACTTTTGGAGTCAGGTTCTCCAGGACCCAGTTTTGGGGGTAGGCTGGCCTGTCTAATCCTGGTAGGGCAAGTGAATGTGAGGTGTCCTACTTCATTACAAATCCAGCAGGCAGGCAGGCAGGCTGGACGTCTTCCTGCTACCATAACGGGTAATGTTTCCCCGTTCGCCTCGATGAAATAAGGGACTTGTTTAAACGCTGATTCATTCAGCCATATGCCGAACGACCAAGTTCCATTGAACTTGTCGACTGAGATGGCAGTTATTTCACCATATTTTAAAAGAAAGCGCCTACGTATTCGCCTGGTACAACAGCAGGGACTTCGAAGACTGACATAGTTGTTCGTCTCCATTCGGAGTACATAATCTCTTTTTGGATAACTGGATGCAATCGTCTTCTGTTTTGAATAAACTGTTCCAGGTTTTATAACCTTTGCATTTAACAATTCTTTCCGCTTTGCATCCCGGTTGTCGCAATTAGCCTTGCGACGGTCTCTTTTGTCGATCTTATTAATTTATTCGTTTTATGGTCCACTACAAACATTAATATTGTTCTCTTTGCAAATGCCGGTCTCGGTAACGAACTGGATACATTCTTTTGCTTTAGCGACAAATTAGCTAACATCAATTTTGATAGCAGGTGGTCTGCTCCATTCTGTCTTCTCTGAGGGCTGAGATGGCTTCTTAATCATTGTTCCCGGGGTCTCCGCAGGCACGCAGCTGGCAGTTGATATGGCCGAAGAAAGTGGAGAAAAACCAAAAAGCAAACTCCAATAAAAAAAATAAGGAGTAAAAAAAACCAACAACTTTAACAAGTAGCAATATATAACAATACATAACAATAACTTTAGAAGCGGACTTACTAGAGAGTATAACAAATGAACGTAATATATGCCAAGAGAAGTTGCTTACTGCTACAAATAGTATTCAATATTCACTCTTAATATATTACACGAATGTAGACCATTCCATCATTAATCACAGGGGTGAGACGGGCATCAATTACCTTTGATGCCACAACAACATCACATATGAAACCAGTGATAACATTTTAAAATGCTTAACCTATATGCGATTTTGTTATGTGATGCCATCCAGTCAACGACTTCCTGGAACAATGCGAAAAAGTTCTATGCGCGTTTATCCGCCGTCTTTTAAAAATCTCTTCTTTCTCCAGGTTTTTTGTTCATTTGCTTTTGACACCTAAGGATGATTCGACGACATATCGAAAACGTTCGTGAAACCTATGGAACATTTATTAATTATTTTTATTTTAATACATAAGACCATCAGAAAAAATGAAAAAAATAAATGAATTCTATTATTTGTAACAATGTTTGCATATATATATATATATATATATATATATATATATATATATATATATATATATATATATATATATATATATACATAAACAATATTATAACATTTTTAGAACTCTGGAAATACTTCGTTTTATGTTCACTTTATTAGCATATTTGAACTTGATCAATTATATATACATATTCATATTCATATATATATATATATATATATATATATATATATATAATTGATCAAGTTCAAATATGCTAATAAAGTGAACATTAAACCAAGTTTTTCATATATATATATATATATATATATATATATATATATATATATATATATATATATATCCAAGCAAGTGTTGTTGAACGTCACGGAACTTTCTTGTTTGTAAATCTTCTTCGTGAGGTTCTCAAACCGTCAAGCTACCCTTCTGGTTTCAGGTGGCAATCCGTAGAGTATTTCCCCGATTGTTTTTAATTCGGCCATTTTTTTCGCGCGCTTTCGACTTTCCTAGTCGTCTTCAGGATTCAGGAGTTCATTATATTCTATCGTTTGTGTGTTTTTTTTATTCACATAATAAGACGATACACTAAACCTAACGACCAACAAAAAAAGTTCAAACTAATAATTTACTACACAAAATTTAAAACAAATAACTTAATTATTAAAAATAACACGGTCAATACAACTTTCAGCCAAACTAACGTTATATATATGTGTTATCATGCCATATTAAGGAATGTCTCCAAACAGAACAAGTACATATCACCTATATTGGGCATACTACAACAACTCTGGGAGGTGACGGTGGTTAAGTGGATATCGACACAGACTGAAGACCTGGGTGTTCCAAGTTCGAATCCAGTCGGTTCCGCAGTACCACTTTCACCTAGGGATGTTGGCAACCTTCTTGTGGCCCTTCCCGTAAGTACTCGATGTCTTTCCAGAAAGATTCCTAACTAGAAAAACACATCGGGGAAACTAATGCCAACACCAGAATCATCTGATTCACACGAAAGAAGAAGCCATCCAACGTCACATTACTACACATAACACAAGACTATAGTCGACCGATATACGAAAAATATTAACATCTAACACCAAAATAATACACAAAAAATAACTGCATAAACAGACTAGAAGCAATATTCATTAAAACTAAACAGCCTAATCTTAACAAAATAGCTTTCAACACAGGTACTAACGCATTAAAAGTATTTCATAATTAAATGAATATAAAGTAATAAAGAATAAAATAATAATGGTAATAATAGGAATAAATAATACTAAATAAATAAAACCAAACACACAAACGATAGAATAAAATGAACTCAACCACACACACTCTCTTTTCTTTCATTCGCCCTTAACGATACCTATAAAACATTAACTCCAGCCTTCCTATTTAAAAAATAAACCTAATCATGAATACGACTAAGAAAGTCGAAAACCCTCGAAAAGAATGGCCGAATTAAGAACAATCAGGGAAATACTCTATGGATTGCCACCTGAAACCAGAAGTATAGCTCGACGGTTTGAGAACCTCGCGAGAATTGCTTTGCTCCCAGACTTATGCCTCGCGGTATCGCTGATCTTGATACTTATTTGCCATCCCCTATAATTTTTAGTTATCACACCCTATCCACCGTCGCTTTTTCCCATTGCATTGTCCTGTATAATCCGCATTCCCCTTTCCCCTATCTTTACCCTTTGTCTAGGCTTTCATTCCGTTTTAACATCGAATAACTTTCTTTTGCACTTGTGTACATGTGTACCTTTATGAGTTGGTTTGAGATCTCAGGTGCATGTATTGGTGCTTTGAGTATGAATAATTGCTTTTTATACATTCAACATGTGTATATATATCTAGTTGCCTGAGATCTCAAGTGCATGTATTAGTACTGCGCTTGTGTGTGTAAGCGGTTTTTGCTGTGCAAGTGTACGGAGGACACTTAGGTGCTTGTGTGTTTTGTGCATGTGTGTATATATATATGTATATATGTATATGTATATGTATGTATGTATGCATGTGTGTGGTTTTTCTATTGTGCATTTGTGTGTGTATGTGCGGCTTTGTTCACGTGGTTGTTTACATGTGCTTTATTCACAATTCATGTCAGATTACGGTGGATGTTCAATGATGTAAGGAGCAGTAGTTCACTACCGCGAGCGGGTGGAGGCAGCATTGCAACTATATACCTATCTACCCCCATCTTTAAATTCTATTATCTATTCTTTGTTTTTCACTATTTATTTCTATTTTTTATTTATTATTCATTAGTCTAAGCTGTTTTGAATCTGCTTAACACCCCCATCCTTTCCCTATTTTTAACCACCTACATTGTCGATTTATTTATAGATTGACAATTGATTCAAAATCCCTTAGCACCCCTTTTACCTCATAAAGAAATTGACTAAGACCTTAAGAATTATAATAAGACTGACATTTCCCATTTCTTGTTTTAATTAACCTTATTAGCGACAGCAGTTCTTCTTCCTTCCTTTTCATTTTTCACACCCCCATAAAAAATCCCCTGTCCCTATATTCTTTCCCCATCCAAAATTATCTCAGTCAAATCCTCATTAAAAGCCAGTTTTTGTTTCTTATCTGTATTTAATCTACTTACATTCCCCACGGGAACATAATTTCACTGTGCTGACCAGACATCTTGGTTTCGGCCACCTTGTACTTTATTTTTATTATTTTTTATCTTCATTTTTATCTTCCGCTCCCTTTTTTCTTGATTTGAATTCCTTAACCCCTCCCCCCACCTGTCGGATTGCACTCTTTTTTCACTCGCTTTTCTTTTTCTTTTTTTTCTTTTCTTCTTTGGTTCCTACCCTTTCTTCTGTCTCTATATTTTGTCTAGCGTTTTTTATTTTTTATTTATTTATTTATTTATTTCTCTTCCCTTTCTTTTTTATCTTCCCTTGCCATCCCACAATTCCCAAGTAATTTTTATACATTGCAACAGTTCGCTTTGACTCCATTGAGATTTTGTCGTTGTTTTTGCCTTGGAATACACTTAACTGAAGACAGGAAGAGTATTGTTTTTCTTAACATGGCCAATCTTATGTGATCCCTTTCTCCGAGGACAACAGACCTAGGTGGAATCGTCGTCGTTGGATTTTTATACAGATTCTTCTGGATTTACCAATATTTCTGAGCCCTACGCTTTTTTGGATTTCGTTATTGGTGATTTTCATACCCGTTTGAACTTTAAAATTCTTTTTAAAAACTCTTTCAAATTTAGAACTTTGACAGTCCTCTTCTGTCAACTTATCAATCATAATTTTCCTCTGATGATAAGATTTTAATCTTTGAAAAGCCTGGTTTAGGGAATGAAAGAGAAGAATAATAATTGTTTTTTATTAACTAAACTGCTCCTTGTTTTGAACAACTGAAGATATTGATTTGCTTCCATTTGCAGGTCTAATCAATTTTCATTGACTTACTATATATATATATATATATATATATATATAACTTCTTTGTAATATAGCAGAAAAAATCCCAGCAGAGTGCTCGATTAATTGAGAATTAAAGTTAAAAATTAAAAATTAAGAGCGTAATATTTATTTATTTTGGTACATAAAAATTAGTACAACATTCGTACCGTCGGTTTCAAGCACAGAAGGACTTAGCCACCCGGGTCTCTTCAGCTTCTTTTGTCATCTGTTTCGCAAATGTGAAGTCACGTGTAACTCTCGTTTGGACGCGTTATTTGCTTGGAGTGTATGTAAGGAAGGTTTATTAAGGTTTGAAAAAAAGGTGGGGGTGAAAAGTGACAGTTGAGATTTTAACAGGAGAAGATTAAAAGAGATATATATATAAAAATAAAATAAAATAATAAAATATTTCTATATAAATACCGTGAGCCAATATTATGAATATCGTATATTTGGCCGTTACTGTTTTGGGGTTAAATGATGTGTCTTCTAAATGAATTAGGGAGAGAAAATGAGTTTAAGGATTATACTCATGAAGAGAAAAAAAAGGTAAAAAAGAACAACATTAATTAAACTCAAGTTTAAACTCTGAATAAAAGACTTTAAATCAATCTCAAAGGAATTTAAATAAAGATATAATCCGGGCGGTCTCATATATATATACACACACACACACACACACACACACACACACACACACACACACACACACACACATATATATATATATATATATATATATATATATATATATATGAGAACAAAGAAACAATGTTTCAGACAATATGTAAAAATAAAAATGGAATAAAGAATAAGCAATTCAACAACTAACAAAAATAAACTCAAAAACTCATGTTGTAAAGTTCCACCGAGATATTTCGGCCGTAGATACGACCATTTTCGATCAGTTAATAAACTTTATTTCAAAACGGAATAGTTTTCAAATTTATACAGAGAATGCGATTGGAAGAAAATGTCACGTGCAGAGAACAACAAAACGGGGAGAAAAAGGTGTGCGAGGAATGTTATGAAAAGAGAAAGAAAAAGAAGATGAAGAAGAGGAAGAAGAAGAAAGAGATACCAATCAACCAGTATCTTTAGAACGTCAGTTGAAGAAGACGAAACGAAGAAGAAGAGAAAGCGAGAGCAAACGTGAGAAAGGGTAAATCGACATGTTGTTGTCGAAAACTATTAAAGAAGAAAAAAAAGAGAGAGAGAAAAAATCAGTGCTTAGATATCGCCTGCTGATTGAATTCGGGCTGAGAACGTCAAAAGTCTACAGGATTAGTAGTAATTGGAGCAGTTAACATCGAGGGACGAAACAACGAAAGAGGAGGAGGCAGGGGAGGAGGGGAAGAGGGAAGAAGAGAGACAAGGGTTAAAAGTTAGCCAGAGTCGTATTCATTTAGATTCATCTCGTATAAAATCGATCTAGCCGAAGGAAAAGAAATATTATAGAAACCTTGTCTTTGGGCAATGGTGTTCTTATGACATAGGATCAGACAGGATTCTGTGAGACGTCGAAGTTTGGTGTGTAGAATATGTTTGATAGGGATTGCCTTATGGGTATTGAGTGCATAGTGCATTTGAGGTATCGCCGTTTTTTATGGCACGATTATGTTCATATATTCGTTTCTTTAACGGACGTTGTGTCTCGCCGAAATATATTTTTCCACAGTCGGCGCAGGGAATAGTATAAATTCCAGCTGTAGTGGGTGATGAAAGGACTTTATTTTTGTTTTTATGCATTTGTAAAATGTTTTTGATGGTGAGTGAGGTAGCTTGTATAATTCTAAATCTATGTTGTGAAAGCGAAGAAAAGAGATGTGTGTTACGAGAGTTAGTGGGAAGGAAAACATTCCTTAATATGGATTGTGTTGTATTAGGAGATGTATTAGTATTTTTTATTTTTTTTAGATGTATTTGAAACAGCGGAAAGAATGACGTGTTTGGGATATTTTAAAGTATGATGATTTTGAGGTCGGTGGATTCGTATGTTGACCTATCATTGAGTATATTCATGATTTTGTCGTGGTAATCACTTCTATTGAGGATAACAACGCCACCTGTTTTATCAGCTGGGGATATAACGATGTTTGGTATGGCGGCTAAATTACGTAATGCTGTGATGTATCTTTTGGGAAGGATTCTTTCCTGAGGTGTGGTAGAGGCAGCGAAAGAGATACCTTGTAGAAATACTTTGGTTAGGTCATTATCGGAATTTCTATAGTTGAGGAGTGTGCTTTGTGTAATATAGTTGTTTTGAATCCCGGTAGCTAATTTGAGACCGAAACTGAGTGCTTTAAACTCAGTAGAAGATAAATGGATGTTGCTGTGGTTTTGTACCATATCGGGTCGGCCTAGATGTTTCTATTCGCTGTGGGTTATAAGGTTCTGTAATTTGCGGTCAAGTTTAGTTAAATGGTTTTTATTAGAATTATCGACTGATTTTGTGAGGATGTTTGAAGTTGTGTTGGCGAAAAGTTTGTCTTGTTGAAGCGATTTAAGAAGCGAATCGGCCTCAAGTGTGAGAGCAAAAGATTGTTGTTTAAGTAAATAGGAAGATGATGATAAGAAGTTCTCCAAGTAATCCGGAAAGATGTGGTGGGTAGGTTGTAATGGTTTAGCGATAGATTTAGGGATGACCTTTTCTTCTATGCATCTTTGCAAAAAATGACTTCTGTTTTTGTGAGATTGAGCCGCAACTTTGGTCTTTTTGTATCGTCGCATTGTTTTGTAAAATATTGACTTATCCATTCCGACAGTATGGGAAAAAAGAAACAATGTTTCAGACAATATGTAAAAATAAAAATGGAATAAAGAATAAGCAATTCAACAACTAACAAAAATAAACTCAAAAACTCATGTTGTAAAGTTCCACCGAGATATTTCGGCCGTAGATACGACCATTTTCGATCAGTTAATAAACTTTATTTCAAAACGGAATAGTTTTCAAATTTATACAGAGAATGCGATTGGAAGAAAATGTCACGTGCAGAGAACAACAAAACGGGGAGAAAAAGGTGTGCGAGGAATGTTATGAAAAGAGAAAGAAAAAGAAGATGAAGAAGAGGAAGAAGAAGAAAGAGATACCAATCAACCAGTATCTTTAGAACGTCAGTTGAAGAATACGAAACGAAGAAGAAGAGAAAGCGAGAGCAAACGTGAGAAAGGGTAAATCGACATGTTGTTGTCGAAAACTATTAAAGAAGAAAAAAAAGAGAGAGAGAAAAAATCAGTGCTTAGATATCGCCTGCTGATTGAATTCGGGCTGAGAACGTCAAAAGTCTACAGGATTAGTAGTAATTGGAGCAGTTAACATCGAGGGACGAAACAACGGAAGAGGAGGAGGCAGGGGAGGAGGGGAAGAGGGAAGAAGAGAGACAAGGGTTAAAAGTTAGCCAGAGTCGTATTCATTTAGATTCATCTCGTATAAAATCGATCTAGCCGAAGGAAAAGAAATATTATAGAAACCTTGTCTTTGGGCAATGGTGTTCTTATGACATAGGATCAGACAGGATTCTGTGAGACGTCGAAGTTTGGTGTGTAGAATATGTTTGATAGGGATTGCCTTATGGGTATTGAGTGCATAGTGCATTTGAGGTATCGCCGTTTTTTATGGCACGATTATGTTCATATATTCGTTTCTTTAACGGACGTTGTGTCTCGCCGAAATATATTTTTCCACAGTCGGCGCAGGGAATAGTATAAATTCCAGCTGTAGTGGGTGATGAAAGGACTTTATTTTTGTTTTTATGCATTTGTAAAATGTTTTTGATGGTGAGTGAGGTAGCTTGTATAATTCTAAATCTATGTTGTGAAAGCGAAGAAAAGAGATGTGTGTTACGAGAGTTAGTGGGAAGGAAAACATTCCTTAATATGGATTGTGTTGTATTAGGAGATGTATTAGTATTTTTTATTTTTTTTAGATGTATTTGAAACAGCGGAAAGAATGACGTGTTTGGGATATTTTAAAGTATGATGATTTTGAGGTCGGTGGATTCGTATGTTGACCTATCATTGAGTATATTCATGATTTTGTCGTGGTAATCACTTCTATTGAGGATAACAACGCCACCTGTTTTATCAGCTGGGGATATAACGATGTTTGGTATGGCGGCTAAATTACGTAATGCTGTGATGTATCTTTTGGGAAGGATTCTTTCCTGAGGTGTGGTAGAGGCAGCGAAAGAGATACCTTGTAGAAATACTTTGGTTAGGTCATTATCGGAATTTCTATAGTTGAGGAGTGTGCTTTGTGTAATATAGTTGTTTTGAATCCCGGTAGCTAATTTGAGACCGAAACTGAGTGCTTTAAACTCAGTAGAAGATAAATGGATGTTGCTGTGGTTTTGTACCATATCGGGTCGGCCTAGATGTTTCTATTCGCTGTGGGTTATAAGGTTCTGTAATTTGCGGTCAAGTTTAGTTAAATGGTTTTTATTAGAATTATCGACTGATTTTGTGAGGATGTTTGAAGTTGTGTTGGCGAAAAGTTTGTCTTGTTGAAGCGATTTAAGAAGCGAATCGGCCTCAAGTGTGAGAGCAAAAGATTGTTGTTTAAGTAAATAAGAAGATGATGATAAGAAGTTCTCCAAGTAATCCGGAAAGATGTGGTGGGTAGGTTGTAATGGTTTAGCGATAGATTTAGGGATGACCTTTTCTTCTATGCATCTTTGCAAAAAATGACTTCTGTTTTTGTGAGATTGAGCCGCAACTTTGGTCTTTTTGTATCGTCGCATTGTTTTGTAAAATATTGACTTATCCATTCCGACAGTATGGGAAAAAAGAAACAATGTTTCAGACAATATGTAAAAATAAAAATGGAATAAAGAATAAGCAATTCAACAACTAACAAAAATAAACTCAAAAACTCATGTTGTAAAGTTCCACCGAGATATTTCGGCCGTAGATACGACCATTTTCGATCAGTTAATAAACTTTATTTCAAAACGGAATAGTTTTCAAATTTATACAGAGAATGCGATTGGAAGAAAATGTCACGTGCAGAGAACAACAAAACGGGGAGAAAAAGGTGTGCGAGGAATGTTATGAAAAGAGAAAGAAAAAGAAGATGAAGAAGAGGAAGAAGAAGAAAGAGATACCAATCAACCAGTATCTTTAGAACGTCAGTTGAAGAAGACGAAACGAAGAAGAAGAGAAAGCGAGAGCAAACGTGAGAAAGGGTAAATCGACATGTTGTTGTCGAAAACTATTAAAGAAGAAAAAAAAGAGAGAGAGAAAAAATCAGTGCTTAGATATCGCCTGCTGATTGAATTCGGGCTGAGAACGTCAAAAGTCTACAGGATTAGTAGTAATTGGAGCAGTTAACGTCGAGGGACGAAACAACGGAAGAGGAGGAGGCAGGGGAGGAGGGGAAGGGGGAAGAAGAGAGACAAGGGTTAAAAGTTAGCCAGAGTCGTATTCATTTAGATTCATCTCGTATAAAATCGATCTAGCCGAAGGAAAAGAAATATTATAGAAACCTTGTCTTTGGGCAATGGTGTTCTTATGACATAGGATCAGACAGGATTCTGTGAGACGTCGAAGTTTGGTGTCATGAATATGTTTGATAGGGATTGCCTTATGGGTATTGAAGTGGTAGCCGGAAGAGATCATATGAGTGCATAGTGCATTTGAGGTATTGCCGTTTTTTATGGTTGATTGGTATCTCTTTCTTCTTCTTCCTCTTCTTCATATTCTTTTTCTTTCTCTTTTCATAACATTCCTCGCATTCCTTTTTCTCCCCGTTTTGTTGTTCTCTGCACGTGACATTTTCTTCCAATCGCATTCCCTGTATAAATTTGAAAACTATTACGTTTTGAAATAAAGTTTATTAACTGATCGAAAATGGTCGTATCTACGGCCGAAATATTTCGGTGGAACTTTACAACATGAGTTTTTGAGTTTATTTTTGTAAGTTGTTGAATTGCTTATTCTTTATTCCATTTTTATTTTTACATATATATATATATATATATATATATATATATATATATATATATATATATATATATATATATAGTGGGGCAGCATAGCTAACCTATTGTGTATTTTGTGATACAAGCATCACATTTGGCACAAATGTACATTGATATATGGCAGCCATTTTCAGATATTGAGCTACTCAGAATTCTTTCTTCATGTCAGCCATATTGGAATTCAAAATGGCCGCTATTTGAAATCTTCATTTTCGATTACCAGTGGGTTTAATGCTGCTTTAGACTCGATTCTGGTGTCTAAATGTATGTTTTTTCGGGTAAGGAATCCAATGTAAAGAATCTTCTTTTTGTATTTTTTAGCAATGAGCTGCCATTTCAAAATGGCCGCCATTTAAAATCTACATTTGCGATTACCTTTGGGTTTAGTAACGCTATTGACTTGATTCTTGTGTCTAAATGTATGATTGGGGAGGGGGCAAGTCATCCAATGGTAGCAAGTTGCGTTGCGCATTTTTATTAATTTTGCTGCCATATTCAATGACCCGGAAAATGATCAGTTGGGGCCAAACTCCATTTCGGGTAAAAATGACACAGACTAAAATATAATGAATATGACCATTTCTGGGTAAGATCTGACATCTTCTGTGTAAAATCTAACTCTATTCCGAGTCATTTTTATCCAGAATGAGGTTTGGCTCAAACTGATTCTTTTCCCGGGTCTGTAGTAGTAGTTTTCATGGCATTTACGATTACAGAAATGCTACATTGTGTATTTTCAGGTTCATCGTGATGCATGTATGCTTGTAGACTGACGGTCGTGGTTGTTCTTCTGAAGACAGTTCGATCACCATGTCCAAGAGGTTCACACTAGCTCATGCTGAGCGAACTCCATCAACATCACAACACCTCACTGCTACTGACTGGACGTTATGCATCATATGTAATGAGGAAAAGATTGGCACATTGACCAATCCTGAACAATCTAAGAGAAAATACATTGGTAGTCGATACTGGCAGAGAATTTGATCAAATCCAATGAACTTGGAGAGCTTCCAGGATCACTCTAATTGGAAAGACTTGATGATGGCCATGGCTTGAAGTTGCGATGATTGCACGCGGCGCACAATATCACCATATGTTCAAGCTCCAGTACAGCCACACCAAACTACAGAGAGCATAGAAGAGAGCATTCAAGAAAGAAGGCCAGAGCGATGAGGAACAATCTTTATGCAAACACACCAGGGCGAATTCATGTTCGAGTACAGAAAAGGTTTCAGAAACTTGTTTATGCTGTGGACAACCTGCGGAGACTAATAGTCTTCAGAAAGCTGCAACATTCGAAATTGATAGACGGATCCGTGCCTGTGCAAACCTTCTTGGTGATATAGAACTGCTTGGCCGTCTCAGTAGTGGGGACATAGTTGCGTTAGACGCCTAGTATCACCTGCAGTGCTTGATAGGACTTTACAACCGCGCGAGATCGGTCCAATCAACAGGACTACAAGACTTCGACGAATAGAGAGCAATGTCGGCAGTAGTCTTTGTTGAACTCGTCCTATACATTGAAGAAACAAGACAAGATTAGGAGACAGCACCAGTATTTAGATTGGCCGATCTTGTCCACCTATATTAGTCGAGAATGGAACAGCTCGGAGTGCAGATCGATACGAGAGTCCACTCCATACGACTGAAACAGAGACTGCTATCTCAGTTTCCTGACATGCGACCACACACCAAGGGGAGAGACATATTGATGGCATTTGAAGAAGATCTCGGTGCTACTCTTGACAAAACCTGCGAACTGGACAGTGATAGTGATGCAGTCCATCTTGCACGTGCTGCACACATTATTAGTTGTTCGTCGTCATGTTTGGAGAAACCAAGCCATTCACAGGATTCCCTGAAGGATGTTAAGAAGAATCTGTGCCACCGCTGCTAGTCAGCATGATTTTTTAGGGACCCAGCATCAAGGACCAGACAGAAGACACTAACTTTTCAGAAATTACCGCAGCCCATATACTGAAATTCAACATCGTCAAACACAAGCGAACTCGTGGAACCACATCGCCCACCTGTGTCAGACACAGTGTTGCACAAGAGACCCTATTTCCAAAATACATAGAGATGATGTTTCATGCTCATACACGCAAGAAATAATTAGTCGACAGACTTTCACACCTTGGCTTAATCATCTTGTATGACAGAGTGCTCCAGCTCTCAGCACAGATGGGCAACCGTGTATGCAAACAGTTTCACAGAGAACAAGTGGTCTGCCCTCCAAAGTTGCGTGGCAAAGTGTTTAAAACTGCCGCTGTAGACATAAACTACAACCACAGGGCAACAACATCAAAAGACCGGTATTTCTTTAATACAACATCCTTCTTACACTGGTGAAAGAGGTGAATCGGAGCATCGTCGTTGCCGGAGTAACTGGAGATGCACAGTCCAGGACTGTCGCCCCATTTGCCCCACTATTATACTGACGTACACTAGTCACAAGCAGCATCAAGGGGTTGCCTGTCCCAACTGCTAGAGTAGATTCATTGGCTAGAGGAAACTTCCAACAGCAGACTGATGAATAATAACAATGGCTAGGCAATGTAAAACAGGTCTTAGAAGATAAAACTGGTACAGTAGACAATAAGAACACATCTTGGGCTGCATTTCACGCTAGCTGACAGCCATTAAATACTGGATTCATCTGCCCCACGTCGCTGCTTCCACTCTTCATGGACACTGTGGCCATGATCCGCCATTCAATGGACGTTGTGTAGAATGCTGTAGAAGACCTGAATCCTGGACAGACACCAGCGATCATCTTTGATCAGCCAATGTTTGCTTTGGCCAAGCAGTTACAGTGGAAGTGGCCAGATAGTTATGGTGAAGACCACATAGTGGCACTGAAGACATTTGGGGACTGGAAATTGTTTGGTGCAAGCACTAGTGCAAACTGAGATTGCGACAACAGGGACAGCAGACTCATTCTTGCGAGCATCTCATGTCTTGCGCACTAGAAGAGCACATCAAGTGAGTGCAGCAGCACTGTAATCCTACAACACTATGCATACAATCGCTTCTGTTTGGGAGAAACCAGAGATGCAGAGGACCTTCCCGCGTTTGAAGAATGGTGTTTCTAGAGACGAGACAACATCCCCTAGTTTCGTATTAGGCAACTGTGCTGGAACTAGAATTGTTGGTTCACGTATATGTGCGTTCTATCAGGCAGGGATCGTTTGTGATGTACCTAGATGCTCTGACAGAGCTGGTACCCTGGTTTCACGCACTAGATCATATCCACTGTGCTAGGTGGATACCAGTGCACCTGTACGACATGGCCGAGCTTACTACCAAACGTCCAAACGAAGCCAAAAAATTCAGCGACGGTAACTTCGCAGTTAAAAAAAGGCAGAGGGTGTTATCTTCAATCCCGCCTGACCAGGCACATGAGCGGAATAATGCCTGCATCAAAGGAGACGGTGTGGCAGTTGGGCGTTCTTACAACCCTTGGCCTTTCGTCGCTGGATGGTTACAGGACCAGAAGTTGTTAGGGTGATCGAAGAATTCCAAGACGGGAACCAATACTGTAGACGGCAAACAGCAGACACACGCCATCATGATAAGACTCCAAGTGTACAGGCCTCATTTACTCTCTCGTTGGTGTAATAGAGGAGATGTGGATCCCATTCGAGAGGAGAGCCAGGATCTAGTCATACTGGATTCAAAGGATATTGCAGGTCCTGCTGCCGT
Source organism: Sepiola atlantica (assembly GCA_963556195.1). Taxonomy (NCBI): domain Eukaryota; kingdom Metazoa; phylum Mollusca; class Cephalopoda; order Sepiida; family Sepiolidae; genus Sepiola; species Sepiola atlantica. The sequence goes on from OY744523.1 coordinate 81,801,952, forward strand.
GGAGACCGTGATGAATGACAAGAAGATTGGCCAAGAGCAGTTCGAGGCTTTCACCAGAAAGTGTCTGTTGGACAGAACAAAGGCAGTGGACAACCCCATACCTCGTAACAAGCTGATGGTGTTCAGCACTTCAACTCCAAGAAGCCAGAGCAAAGGTCAGCAACAGCTTACCTCCGCCAAGAATGACCTTGAACTCTTCGCACGCCTGTACATTGGCTGCTAGACGAGGGAAGGAAACCTTGAGGAGTTCTTTCGTCATGAGAACCAGTCTGTCAGATGGTGGAAACCTCTTCAACTGGTACCAAGAGTTATCTCATCACATGTTTGGAAGAAATCCCCGACGCTAAGACAGAGACTCCTGTCACCACTTGTCTAGTGCTTGATGTAACAGCTATCGTCCAGATACTGAAATCGGCTGCATCAAAATGTTTTGAAGAGTACGCACATCAGATCTTCATTCCATATATATCTACTAAGGTGCAAACAGTGTCACGCCTGGATCTGATCTGGGATACTTACCTTGCTGATTCACTGAAAGGTAGTACACATGCAAAGCGGGGACAAGGCGTGCGGAGATGTGTGGTGGCCGCAGCATCCATACCCGGAAACTGGCAGCACTTCCTACGAGTGGACAGCAACAAGACCGAGCTGTTATAGTTTCTCTCAACAACTCTATTGGAATTGTTTGACCAGGAAGACAAGCAACTTGTCATTTCTGATGGAGAGCCACTATTACCAGATCTGACTTTACTCTACCCATGCAACCATGAAGAGGCTGACAGTCGGATGTTACTGCATGCATCTCACGCAGCTAAGCACGGACACTATTAAATAGTCATCCGAACTGTAGATACCGATGTTATGGTGCTGGCAGTGTCCGTGGTACAGGAATTGCAACCAGAAGACAAACTATGGCTGACATTCGGAACATTCCCAAGTTTCCGATACCTAGCAGCACATGAAATAGCAGCTGGACTCGAACCATAGAAGGTTCGTGCACTGCCAATGTTCCACGTTCTAACTGGATGCGATACTGTGTCAAGCTTTGCTAGACATGGGACGAAGACCGCGTGTGCAGTCTGGACAGTACTGCCAGAGTTAACTGAGACGTTGACGCAGCTGTCTTCCGCACTAAGTGACATACCAAATGATGCAATGTGCATAATTGAGAGGTTCGTGATCCTGTTGTATGATCGAACTAGCCAATGCACGGACATTGACAAGGCCAGGAGGAAACTCTTCGCAAGTAAGAATGATGTGCAGCTGATCTTTCCAACGAAGGCAGCTTTAGAGGAACATGTCAAGAGGGCAGTATATCAAGGTGGATATGTGTGGAGTCAGATACTGCTGCAAGCACCAGAACTCCCACCACCAACCAACTGGGGTTGGTCAATGAGTGGAGGACAATACACACCATACTGGACCAGGCTACCTGAGGCAACTCACACCTGTATTGAGCTGGTTTCTTGCAAGTGCCAGAAAGGGTATGTGTGATGCTGCAAGTGCAAGAAGGCTGCCCTTAAATGCAAAGCCCTCTGTGTTTGTGAAGGGGACTGCACATGAAGATGAGACCACAACATTCATTTACTTTTATTTAGAGCTATACAGGGAAAGCTAGTTTTGAGAAGTTTATGTTGTTAATGTTCACACTATTTTTGTGGATATTCAGACGTAACCCCGAATTGATCATTTTGTGATATTGAATGGAGAAGACTAATCAATCAAATCTCTTATGAAATGTACCATATAAACACAGAATCAAATACATTAACTCAAACTTGTCAAAACGATTTTTACTTCACATACTTTAAGTAAAATTTTGTCTTGTCAAAAATACATGATGATGAATATTTAGCTCTCATGAATTAAGTGGAGTCTGTAATAAAGTATGCCATTTTGAAAAAATGGATTTTTTATTTGTCATGTACTATAGAAATATTTGACCCAGAGGTAATCGCACATGAAGAATTCAAGTGACGGCCATTTTGAAATCCAATATGTTGGCTAATTTATAAAGATACACAATGCAGATTGTAATCATCGAATTCCTTTCCTCCCCAAAGATACATTTGGACACCAGAATCAAGTCAATAGCAGCATTAGACCCAAATATAATCGAAAATGTAGGTTTCAAACAACGGACATTTTGAAATCAAATATGGCGGCTCATTGGTATAAAATATTCTATGCAGATTGTTAATATTATATTCCTTTCCCCCTCAAATCGTAGAATGGTGGCAGAATTGGACTGTGGCATTTAATGCTAAAAATACAACGGCCCTTTTCTTTAACAACCATAAAAACCTTTCCAACCACCGATTGTCATGGCCAATAGCACCCTTCTTGAAAGTCCAACGTTTAAACTCCTCGGCCTGATATTTTCAGAAGAAATGTACTGGAATAAGTATACAAAAGATGTTGTCACGTATGCCGCACAAAGGTAGTCTCCCTTTACCAGGCTAGAAAACTTGTCACCTACCAGCGCCCTATATCTCTATAAAGCCACAATTCGCCTGTGCATGGAGTATTGTTGCCACATCTTGTCTGGTGAATCAACCACCATCTTCTCCTTCTTGAGCAGAGTGCAAAAAAGAATTCCTGCACTGTCTGCCAAGCTCCAGACCCTGTCGCATCTCCGTAGTGTTACATCATTGTGCTTGTTTTACAAGTACTTCCACAGAATGTGCTTCGATGAACTTAATGCACATATATATCCGACCAATTCGACTAGCAGCAAAATCTTACCCCTTCACTGTAGAGGTCCCTAGATGCCGGACGATTTTTTACTCTCATAGCTTTTTCCCTCGAACCGCTTGTCTTTAGAATTTCGATCCCTGCTCTCTGTTTCCCCAACCATACCAACATGCAGAAATTTAAATGTAATATGAACAAAGATCTTGCTGCCCAACTCCTCACACAGGTTGCTCCTTATGAATCCAGATTTATATCATCATGTTTCAGAAGAAATATGCAATATTTGGGGCGAACAAAAGTCTTTAAAAAGTCTCGTTTTATTGTGCACAATTGAGGTTACAAAGTAACTTTTTTTTATTTTACAATTTGTGATTTGCTTCGGTGTTCCTGGCGCTTGACAGTGAGGTGACCTACAAATGTTTCTACGTGGCACATGCAACCCGATCACTCTTTACGAGCCATCTCCATGTGTTATCCACGCCACACGGGTTTAACTGAATTAGGAAGGCTATCAAAGCGACGGTTCGGCGGTATAACCGACCGCATGTTCGTTGAAACTGGCCTGTGCGTAACTATCCTATCCCTTGCTTTTGCGTCTGCAAGCAACTTGCGGTAAGCCATTATGAACCTGTAATCTTCAAAGCGGCTGACTGGAATCTGGCGGTTATATTGGTCGGCTCATCCTCTGCGTCTTCTCGACATTCAAAATCATGATAGACCGTTGAGTGTAGCAGCTGTGCACGCTTGCAGCCGGAGACCGTCTGCACTTTTCAGTTTTATATCCATACGAAACCGTATAATTAAAGAGGTATGAACGTCGGACAGCCTCGCCTTGACGATAATGCTTCGAAATTCCGTGAAGCAACAAGAGGCTGGCTAAAGTCCTCAAATTGAAAGCCCACACAAGTACAAATGTTAGATAATGGCTTGGACGCATCTATTCGAAATGGGTTTGACTTGCGCGATTATGGCAAAGTCATTCCGTCCAGAGGCAACGGGTGCGTTCTCCCACGCCGAGAACGACAGCTGACGTGATCTTAGGTTGCTGAGGTCAAAGGTCAGATTGCACCTGTGTGTTGACAGCGAGATTTCGCTAGCGTGGGAACATTGAATTGGATTTGGTTTCAGTCACTGTCTAGAAGCGAGAGAGTCAAGATCGCAAAAATGTGAGATGCGAAAAGATTTCCGAATGACGAATCTTCTCCGTCTCCCCATCAAGTAATTATGATGTTAACTAGTGAAATTAGTAGCGTAAATTCTCTCTCTAGGATCGACAGACTCATTCAGGTCGGCTAGTTATATAGAAATAAAGAAAACGGCTCTTTGAAACAAAAAGAAAGTCTTGTTATAAGTTAAGTTGGATTTTCAGCTAGCGAGGACATCAGCCCGTTAAGAAGGAGACAAGGCAGCTTACGGGAACAGGAACGTCGGATAGCAGTTGTCAACAGATTGTTGCAGACCCAAACGATGGCTGCTGGCGGACGGTGGCAACAGAAGAAGGAGCACGAATAGTCACACAGCGGCAGAAACAAGCAGCGACAATGGCTGCCGGCGACGAAGAGAAAACAATGGTTTGCAGGCGATCTAAAGGTTAGTGCAAGCAGTTGAAAAACGCGGAACCAAAATACAGCATATCAAACTACACAATCTAACACAAATAAGTACAAAAAGAAGATGAATTCAGAAAGAATAAGACATGATTTAAAAGGTGTAAATAATATTTATCTCACTCCTTAAAATAAAGTACTGTGCAAAAGTGTTGGCACACCTCAAACTATAAAGGAATGTGCTGATAGAAATGATGCAGAGTATGATTCATGAATCATTTGTGAATAAAGGTAGAGCACATTAATTTGCAAGTAGATACTTTATTCAAAATCTAGATTTAGATTTAGATTAACCAAAACTATATTGAATTTTATAAAGTTAATGAAAATATATATTCAAGGATAGATTTTATGTACTTTAAATTCTTTTGAAATGCATATTTACGGAATGTACAAAAATGGGTTGATTTATCTACTAATTATATAAGCTTTAATTTTCATATTTGTGGAAATATTTTTAACATTCATACAAAGTTTAATTGATCTGTTTTACAGATAGCAACCCTATTTTATTACTTAACCTAATCGGCGTTACCCGGGAGTAAAAGAAACATGACTGTTTACAAATAAATGAAAAGTAATTTAGTTTGCTTTGATTTTGTGAAATATGAATTGTAAAACTTAACTTTTCTTTAATGTTTAAAATATAACTTTTTTAGATTTTTACTTTGGCAGTAAACAACGGAAATAACTGATGATGTTATATAAGATTAGTGAGTAAGGGAAAACTTGCCACTCAAAAAACTTTTCTTGGTTGAATAAGTATTTTTGTACGAAAACGTAGTAGGATGGTGAAGCAAAAATAGGCTAGTTAAAATCAAGTATCGATATGTCAGACGGATTTATATTTGGGTCTGACTTTAAAAATCCGTTAACATAACTTTACTTTATATATATATATATATATATATATATATATATATATATATATATATATATATATATATATATATATATATATATATATATATATATATATTAGTTGAAATACCCGTCTATGCTGAGTTTCTCAACGTAAACACTTATATGTTAAGAACATCTATTAAATATTTTTAATCCATTTTTAAAATTAAAACAAAATAGTTAAGTTTATGATGATGATCGATATCGGCCAGGAAGTAGCTGGAACGCTATAAAAAAAACAACAACAACAACAATTGTCTAGTGTATGATCTGAACCCACGATGGCATACAATATCGAAACCGATGGCGAATGTTTTATCTACACGGCCGTCGACCAAACGAAAATATTTTATCTTTTAACCTACGTAAATAAGCTAGGCGTTAGAGCTACAAAAGTTTAAATGTGTTTTATTTCTCCGCATAGATCTAAAATAATTCAATTTTCTAAAATAATTCAATTTTCTAAAATAAATCAAGAAAACATGAAGATATATCAATATAAAAATATTAGGGAATATTTATCAAATATTTTCTTTTTATTTATTTTTCATAAACATAATGATAATTGTTTACTTTTCAAAGTAAAAATACCTCTAATAAGTACGATTTTTTGCTGTTAAAAGGATAAACGATCAATATAACTAAGTTGTTCGGTCGGCTAATAATAAAGAATAGTAAACTGGAAATGGATATATTCTAAAATAATTCAATTTTCTAAAATAAATCAAGAAAACATGAAGATATATCAATATAAAAATATTAGGGAATATTTATCAAATATTTTCTTTTTATTTATTTTTCATAAACATAATGATAATTGTTTACTTTTCAAAGTAAAAATACCTCTAATAAGTACGATTTTTTGCTGTTAAAAGGATAAACGATCAATATAACTAAGTTGTTCGGTCGGCTAATAATAAAGAATAGTAAACTGGAAATGGAACACTAAAAATAGCGAAACATCTGTTTCTGATGTTATTTTTACGTACTTTTAATTTTGAACAATTAGTTTTAAAAAAAGTTCCGGAACTTTTGATATCGATAAGGACATCGGATCGAAGGTGCTGATTCCAAATCTGATGCCAGTCTAGCTCTTAGATAACCCGGTTAACTGTGATGCCAAGAGACACATGCACATCCCCTAACTCGACGGTCGACCCTCTCTCTCCCTTGCCCCACTATCTTCTCGCTGTCTCCCCCTTGTTCAGAAAAGTTACGGTTGTGATTGAGCAACCCTTGTTTTACTACACATTCTTGTTTAGAACAGGTGCGGCTTATGATTGAGCAACCATTGTTCACTACACACTCATGCCCATTAAAGGTGCGGCTGGGATTGAACAACCGTTGCTTCACTACACACTCTTGTTTAGCAAAGCTACGGCAGATGTTGAAGGAATAAAGGGATGTAGTGTGAGTGAAATAAAAAAGAAGCAAGAAAGGGTGGTAGTGGAACTGAAATAAGAAAGGAAGCAAAAAAAGGTGGTAGTGACAGGGAAACAACAGTAGAAAAGCGTGGTTATTGGAGAAAATAGAAAAAAAGAAGGGTAAAAAAGAACTCATATTAATGCGCCCCTGTCGTATCAAAAAACGAAAATCATGTTCATTTATGTAGCGTGACAATTATAAAAAAAACTCATATTAATGCGCTCCTGTCGTATCAAAGAATCAACATCATGTTCATACATGTAGCGTCACTATCATTAAAAAGAACTCATATTAATGCGCCCCTGTCGTATCAAAGAACCAAAATCATGTTCATACATGTAGCGTCACTATCATAAAAAAGTAGAAGTGCGAGGAGGACGAAGAAGAGGTAGAGAAGGAGAAGAAGAGGTAGAGAAGGAGAAGAAGTAGGAGAAGGAAAAAAAGAAGGAGGTCAAGGAGAAAAAGAAGAATAAGGACTAAAAGGAGGAGGAGGAGGAGGATGAGGAGGACTAGGAAAAGAAAAAGATAAAGAAGATGAATGAGGAGGATGAGGAGGAGGAGGAGAAGAAAAAGAAGAGGGTGGTGGAGGAAAAGGATAAGAAGAAGAAGAAGGAGGAGGAAGAAGAATAAGAAGGAGGAGGAGAAATAAGAATAAGAAGAAGGAGGGGGGAGGAGACGGGAAGGGAGATGATAAGGAGAAGAATGAGAAGAAGAATAAGAAGTAGGAGGGGGAGGAAGAGAAGGAGTAGAAAAAGAAGTAGAAACAGGAGGAAGAAGAGGAGACGAAGAAGAGGAAAAAGAAAAAGTAGGAGAAGGAGGAAGAGGAATAGAAGAAGAAGAAGAAAACGAAGTCGGAGGAGGAAGAGGAGGAGAAAAAGAAGTCGGAGGAGGAAGAGGAGGAGATGAAGAAGTCGGAGGAGGAAGAGAAGGAGAAGAAGGAGTAGAAGAAGAAGTATGAGTTTGTTACATCTCCACGATAGTATTATACAATCTTTGTTCAAACTCAACCATACTACGTTTTTATAAAATTCCAACCCTCTCGCTGCTCGACGTTGTAGGAGTGTCGATATCTTATAAATTCTCCATTACATTTCATAAAATTCAAAAAGAAACTCTTTGTTTTTGGCTTTTTACCTTAGATCAAAGTGTAGTAATTTGATAATAGCCTAAGAAGGACGGCCCCTAGAGCAAATGTGGTATTGTGGAGACTGAGATGATTCTAGTTAAGAGTAGGATAGACATTTTTATTACTTTAAACCAAGGATGACCAACGACACCCATTTTCCCACACTTTTGATGGTCTTGTGCTTAATTTGTTTTGAATGTAAATCTTCTATATATGCCGACATTCTCCCCTCAGGTTTTGCCTGAGGCGCCCCCACCGACGAATCCCTTCACTCTCCCTATGTTTTTCCTGAGGCGGACCTACCGGCGAATGCAGACACTATTCCCTCAAGTTAGGCCTAAGTCGCGCCCACGGCGAATGCTGACACTCTCCCCTCATGTTTTGCCTGAGGTGCCTCTACCGGTTAATTCCGACAAGATGGAAGGAAAGGAAAGGGAAGGAAGGAAGAGCTGTGGCTCGAGATTGAGCAACTCTTGCCTCACTACACACTTGTGTTCAAAAGATAAAATATTAGCGTCTATTAAATTCAAATTCAATGAGAAAATACCGACAAACGCGCCAAATAATATTAAAAAAATCAAATAAAAAACATTGGTGATTTCTTCTTTATCACGAGTGTTAAGCGGCTTGAATAAAACAAACCGTTTGATTGGACGTCAATTACATATTTATTCCTTCTTCTTCCGTCGGAGGGGGAGGATTCAAATTTAATGAGAAAATATCGACATATGCGCCAACGTGCAATGATCATTTGTGTGAATAATTTCGCTATTCGTAAACATTATGAAGCAATATATAAATTAAACACTTCCTGTAACATTAAAATAAATACTTTACATAACAATATCCATTTATTATATTTTTAACTTCATAGTTAAAAGACAGATTTTACTTAATAACAATACTTTTGTTTTTCAGAACAAAACGTCGAGGGGAGGATTGATTAACATTTTTTTAAAGTCTATTTATGTACAATTAAAATAATTACATTACATAATTGTGGGTGAACCTACCTACCCTTTAATAATAACTAAATGGTAGCAACCGGCTACCATAAATACCGGTTTTTCCGGGAGAACATTGGGAGGCACATTTAGGCACTACGTGTTGAGTGAGTTTATTGCGTCAAGTTAGTATTTTTCTTAAATCTGTTGTTGCCTGCTGTTGTTGATTATTGTTATCGTGGTTATTGCTTTCACGTTGACTGTTATTGTTGAACTGTTTTCCCTTTTACGACGTTTTTTTTTCTGCCACGTTTTTTTTTTCTCCCGTTATTTTTATTTATTTTTTGTTGTTGTTTGTTTGTTGCCTCTAGTTATTAACTAGATGGCGTCCAAAACGTCTGAAAATTCGGAATGGTGCAAACCACCAAAAATGTCTATAAATGTCAAAGATTTCGTGGAAAAAGCAAAAAAATACGAACACATGGTTACTGAACAAGGAATTACCGTGGATTTACCAAAGCTTGAAGAAATAAAAAAAGAACAGTAACCATGTTTGTTGTCGATAAAAAATTAAAAAAATCCACCAGGGCCTCTCCTGAATTAATATGCAAGTTATTGGCAACTGCAGGATTCAAACCGCAAAGGTTAATCAAGTGTAAGGGATTTAACACTTGGAATGCTTTGTTTCCTAACGAAGAGATTTGTGCTAATCTCTCACTTACTCAAATTACTACGCAGGACTATGTTTTACGAACCGAGTACATGGGTAGAAGACGTTCTTCAATTTCTATCTTCAATGTGCCTTTTTATGTAAAAGGCGAAGAAATTGGTGTTTTTTTCTAAGATTTGACGAAATCACAGACGTCAATTTTGACGAATTTCCAGGTACATAGAACTTCCAAATACTTATCGACAAGAAAGCTTATGGCAGCATCCCCTACTATTTACAAGTCGGGGAGGAAAAACTACCTATTATATTGGCCGGACGAAGACCGGTTTGTTGGTTTTGTGAGAAACTAGGTCATTTAACTTTTGATTGCCCACAGAAAAAATATCCACTCAGAAAACGACGCCCCCGATTACCAGACCATCCAAGGCAGGCCCCCACCTCGATCCTCCAGCTACAATTGGTTTACCTATTACATCTACATCTGATGACTCCGAAGACGAATTCCCTGCTCTACCTTCTGCAGAAAAAGACGAGGAATGGATTATTGTTCCGGTGAAAAAAAACCCGGGTCGGTTATCTCTCGAAGAAATGAGAGAAAAAGAAATGCTTAAAAACGACCCGGGAAAAGACAGTTACATTAAGGCAAAAGAGCTTAAATCTAAATTAGATAAGAAAGTAGAAAAAAAGAGAAAAAAGAAGGAAAAAATTCAGCCACTTCAGATAAAATCTCTACCCACAATCCAAGTCCCAGCAGATCACAAAACCAATAGTTTCTAAAAATTCTAATTCTCCCAAATTAATGCCCCCCAATCACTGGCCCAATTTTAGACAAACAGTACAAGCTTATCCCTCTAAGTCCGATTAAATCGTCTAAAAAATCACTTCTCCTAAACCTTCTCCCTTTGTCTCCCCATTGAATACCCCCAAAACACCCCACCTGCATCACCCACAAAACAACCCTCCCCTTCGCCTTCTCCAGCATCTCCTATGGGGCCTAGCCCCCCCCTCTCCCCAATGGATGACATGCCTCCCCTTCCATCTATTACACAGCAGAGGCAGAGGAGCCCTTCTGTGGAAAGGAAAACTAAAAAAACCGCCTTCCTTTCTGGGGAGGATATCTGCAAAGTGACATGCACCCAAATAGAAACAGTAAAGCATTACCACCTCTCTAATATAAATGAGCTACTCAAATTCAAAGAAGTCGGTGGTATTACCATTGAAGACCCTGCTAATTTCCCCAACGCCCCTAGAGTCCTTACAGTTGTAAGGAAGAAACCAGAAGCGAAGGCTCTATGGCAGATGCTGGAAGAGGCGAACAATACTTTCAATTTCACCATTCCAATGGCCATCTTTAAAGATGAAGGTCTAGTCGTTTTAAGGAAAGATTGTTTTGGGAGGGTTCCCATAAGGTTACACCCCGCCCTGTATAGGATAGCGAAACTAACCTATCCTTTGGATGTTGGCAGCATCTCCCATGATGGTCAAATTAATGATCAGATGGGCAATCAATCTTTTGGGAGAGCCGTCGGCATCCTGACCACTGCTATGTTCGTTTCTGGAACCCAACTCTAAGGCACCTTCATGGCTCTCTTTCTAGCGAGTTTGAATGTCCGGGGCCTGAGGGCCGACGCTCGTAAATTTCGAGTCGCTACAGACCTTCAGCGCCTCGGAGTGGATATATGTTGTGTTCAGCAAACCCACTTGATTTCTGGGGACTATTTAGGTGCGCTGGCTAAGGGTTTTCACGCTTATTCAGCGTACATTAATTCTTCTGCTAGGGGGGTTTCCTGGCTGGTAAGCAAGTCTTTAGATGCGTCGTGTGACCCTAGCTTCATGGATCCGGAAGGGAGACTTTGCGTTCTGGATATTACCATAAAGGAGAAAGCATTTCGGCTCATCGGGGTTTATGCGCCCAATAGCGATTCTGAGCTCGGTTCTTTCTTTCGGCGAATCGAGCAGTTCTTGAATTCTACTTCTCGAACGGTCATTCTAGCGGGAGACTGGAACGCGGTCCTGGATCCCGATTTAGATCGTAATCGGCCTAGGGGTACTAACACCGATCGGGATGCTAGGTTATTTCGGGACTTCCTCGATAAGTTTGATCTTATCGATAAGTACCGGAATGAAAGGCCCCGTGATAGGGTATTGACTTTGACAAATAGGCGCGGCTGCGATTCGGTACAACTTTCGAGTTATATCGATCGGTTCTTAATTAGGAGAGTCGATGTAGGATTAGTTGAATGTCCAAGTTTTCATAATATAGTTTACTCAGACCATAGACTTGTTCGGGTCCGGGTAAACTTAGATAAACCTAAGCCTAGTTTAGCTGGGTACTGGAAGCTCAACAGTTCGTTGTTCGATGTGAAGGGCTACCAGGAACAGCGGGAATTGACGGGGGCTGTAATTGGGAATAGGAAGTGGATTCATTTTAAGAAGGTTATTAGGTCCTTTACTCAATCTATCAACTAGGGGAGCTAAAGTGGCACTAGAGTCTAGATTAGATCGGGCGGTGGAGGTGGGGGATAGCTCTAGTGTTACTATAATTAAGGCCAAGCTGGCTTCTTTGGCTATCCAAGAACACCAGGCTTTAGTGATTAGGGCTAGGTTAAAAAGAGTGCCTAACGAGGCGACAAACATGGCTACTGAACTGCGTGCAGAGGAGCATCGACATGCATTTGATCGACATATCGCTCGTGTCTCATTGCCGGATGGGGGACTCGTGACCACAAACGAAGGTATTCTGGAGGCTTTTCGTTCTCATTTCCAGGATCTTTTTACTCAGGAACCCGGTTTGTCTTTAGCACAATTCGACCCCTATTTAGACGACTTTTCTCGTCTTGAGGCGACCGAAGCGGCTAGGTGCGAAGGTTGCATAACAGAGGAAGAAGTCCGGGAAGCCTTAGGGCGGGTCGGCCTTAACAGGTCTCCGGTGATTGATGGTTTGCCCTACGAGGTGTATTTGAGGATGTCGCACATTTTTGTACCCTTGCTGGCAGTTTTGTTTAACTCGTGGTTATGGAACGAGTCTGTTCCCAAGTACTTGACCGTGAAATTGTTACGCAAAAGCAAAAATGGTGGGGATGGGTTAGATAATTTTCGGCCCTTAACGATGCTTAATGCGGAGTTAAAGATTTTGGCCAAGATCTTAGCCAATCGTCTGCAACTTGTTTTACCTGGTCTAATTAGCCCCGAACAGACTTGTTCTGTGAAGGGCCGGACCATTCAGGATAACTTGTACTCGATACGCTTGATCATATATAAAGTCGACACTGAAGCCGCGCTGATCAATTTAGATCAGTCCAAAGCATTCGATAGGGTGGACCATCGGTACTTGGAGGCTGTTTTGTCTGCGGACGGTTTTGGCTCGATATTCCGCTCCTGGATTCGCCTCTTGTATGCGAACCCCGGTGTTAGGGTTGAAGTGAATGGTATGAGGTCTGAGGCCTTCAGATTGTCCAGATCTCTTCGTCAGGGGTGCCCTCTTTCACCGATGCTTTATGTGCTTGTTTTGGAACATTTCCTTAACAGGCTAAGGGTGAATCCGGTCCTGCGTGGAATTACTTTGGCAGGTGCTTGCACTATGTTGAAGTACTCCGCTTATGCCGACGACTTGACTGTGCTTGTAACGAGCAATGCCGAGATTAGTGTCGTCGACAGAGAAATCAGAATGTATGAAACGGTGACAGGGGCCAAAATCAACTGCGATAAGTTTATTGGCTTGCGCACTGGTGCTTGGAAGGGTGTTTCCTTGCAGGGACCCTTTGGCTGGACGGATGGGCCTTGCAAGCTACTCGGCGTCTGGTTTGGTCCTGATCTTCAGCTGGAGAAAAATTGGTCGGAAGTCCTGAAAGCGATTAGGGCAGCAGCTGATCTGTGGTCCCACAGAAATCTTTCGTTAAAGGGGAGAGCGGAGGTGTGTGCTTCTCACATTTATCCGATCATCCTATATCGTCTTTCAGTGCTCCCACTCCCGTCGGATACACTGCTGGATATGCAGTGGGCTCTGTTCAAGTTTTTGTGGCTTGGTAAGGCCCCTACGGTCCGTCGCGAAATTTGTTACCTTCATCCTTCTGAGGGCGGTCTGGGTATGCCTAGCATCGAAATTCGATGCCACACTCTTAGGCTGTTTTATCTAGACCGAATGAATACACAATCTGAGTAACGGTGTCTTTTGGAAGGAAGACACCAAGAAAGCCTTTCCGGCTTTGTGAAGTGTGCACTTGGATGAGGGGGAGGCACACAGGTTGCCCCGAAACGAGTGCTCCTTCTATCGCGAATGTAGACATACGTTGAAGTTCCTTTCAAGGGTAGTAGAAAGCCTCTCTGACACCCTGCTGTTGTCTCGAAAGGCATTATATCGGGTAATGGTGAGGGGGACTGTCTGAAATGATAGGCCTGAGGGGCTCGCTTTGACGAGGGGGGTGCTCCGCTCAATCTGGCCTTGGGCGCCTGGGTCAAGGTGCCTTGACAATGACGAGGAATCACTGACCTGGCTGACGATTAGAAATGCACTCTTGGTAGGTAAGAGGCTTCATTCAGCACGCTTGAGTAAATCTCCGACTTGTGTCAGATGCGGCGAAGAGGACGAGACCATAAGTCACGTCTTCGTTTTTTGCCGCATCGTCGTGCCGCTGATTAAGCTTGTTGCAGGCTACATTGTTCGTATTCTTAACGTATCGTCTTTTGACCTGGAACCCATTAATGTATGCAGCAACTGGGCTCCGACAACCGATAGGCAAAAACGGTTTACGTTTTTGAGCTTACTAGCGAGTATGAGAGTTACGATTTGGAAGACTAGGTGCAAGACAGTCTACGGAGCTGAGACCTTCACTTCTCTCAACCTTATTGCGATTTTCAAATATTACCTGAAGGCTCGCATTAGGGCCGAGAGGGTGAAACTCTCTTCGGCAGATTTTGGTGAAAGATGGGTGACTGGAGCACGACTGTGTAGAGTGGCTGGCGCTAGATTAGAGTGGTATCTGGACGTGCCTTAGGCAGAGAATATTGAGTTCAGGAAACGAACTATGCTTTAATTTTAAGTTAGATTTAGACTTATTTTAAGTTAGTTACTGTTTAATTTTCTGTTGATGTTTAAGTTCAACAATTTAGCTAGTGTATGATTGATTCCCTTACATGCCCCCTTTTATTTTGTCCTCATCCCACTTCCCTTTTTATTTTCTGCACCACTCGCCTTCCCTCTCCAATTAGGTGACTGAGTGCCAGATTTGCCGGAGATGCAGGTCACCCTTCGATATTTTCGAAGGAGGTGGTCAGAATAAAACGTTGGGGCCTGCATCAACTACCTTTTTTCGAGTTTTCGATTTCGACGGCAAATCGGCATCTCTGCCACATTTCAATAACGGGGGGGGGGCTTTTACTAACCTTTATTTCTTTTACATTGTATATATCATATTTTTAATTTTTAGTCCCCCTCCCCGTTTCATATTTCTTATATGGGTTTTAAGTAGGATTTCATGGTATGAATTCTTATGGTTAGTAGCGATGGATGTATAGTATGAATGCGGTATTATGGTAAATGATGGCCATGATTGAAACTAGCTAAGTTGAGTTTTTTAAGTTAGAGATGACCGATCCTTTCCCCTCCCCTTTTTTGGCCTTGTGCCACATTTTGTGTACAAGTTTACGCAAATAAATATTGAGGCACATTTAGGCACTAGCACTGCCAACACTGACTTGTGTATAATTTCTCTGTTCAATACAATTCGTTACTATTATCTCTAAACCTGTTGTTCTTTTATTTCATTGTTGATACCCCTAAACGGGTCCACAACAACTGGCGGCGAGTGATTCGTAAAGGATTTCGTTGGAAACACCTTGAACCTTGCAACCTGTGAGTGATAAACCAGTGTCTACAACACGGTCAACCTTCGAAAAAAAAAATTCTACCCGTTTGAAAAAAAAACCCCAAAAACTTTGTGCTTTACAATTTTCGGGAAGATATTGGAAACATCGAATACATTCAATTTTGGGACGAGTCTGCTTTACAAGAAATAACCAGTTTAAACAATTACTGTATGAAAAAAAAATTAAGTCAGATTTTACTATTTGTGTTCTTCGTATTTCAATACGGGATTTTACCTCGTGCAACAAATGAAATTGGAAACCATGTGCTTATAAAACTGAAAGGTTTGAAAAAAAACAAAAAAACTCCATACTACAAAAACTTTTTTTCGTGTCTGATATAGTTAAACGTATTCTGAGAACAGACTTGTCACTGTAAAATCGTATAGTAGAAAAAAAATCTGACAAGTAAGACCAAGTTACTTTCTTGAATAACTAGTCACAATTGTTTATATAGCCATTACTTGCTATTTTGCATTTTCAGCCTACACTGAAAGGCAAACGGACTTATTGGGAAAAAAAGTTCCAGATGCGAACAAAAATACAAATAATTTGTTAAATTAATTACCCAATAGCCGGATTAATAAAATCGTTTTTTTCTTAAAGAACTTTGAAAGAAGAAGAAAAAAAGATTAGCAAGTGTCGGTCGAATTCGAGACCCGAATGACGCAGTGATGAGAAGGGGTTGAGTTTGTTATTAAACAGTAAGCATTTGAAAAGAAAAAAATAGTGAAGGACTATTTGTGACTAATTCTTTTTCAAGAAAGTATTTCTTTAATCATGGAAGATTTCTCGAAACAGATATTGGAGATGATTAAATTTCAATCAGAACAACAGAAGGCAAACGATGAAAAACATCTTGCTCAATAGAAGGCAAACGATGAAAAACTTCAGTCGCTACAGAAGGAATTTCAGTCGCAGCAAATAAGTTTGTTGAAATATTTTGAGGAAAAGAATTTAGCACAAAAGCGATAAGATAGAAAATCTTTAGACGAACAATTGATTGGGATAAAAAAGTTACAATTAGTGCAGCAGACTCAATCAGAGAGAAAATTTGAACAGCTTGCACAAGCAATGATAAATACGACGAATGACGACAGCGACGCGTTCAACCAAAATGCAATATGGTCAGCTATAGAAACATTCAACTATGTGCCTGAAGAGGACCTAAACTTCGAATCATGGTACCGTCGATATCAGGATTTTTTCGACATTGATTGTAGCACATGGTCGGAAAAGAAAAAGGTTCGTTTAATTCTTCATAGACTAGGTACGGCAGAGCATACACAATTTGTCGATTATATTCTGCCGAAGAAAACGGGCGAACTATATTTCAATGAAACCATTAAAATGTTAATGGAACTATATTGCCCCAAAACAAGTTTATTCCACAAAAGGTGGAAATGTATGAACCTAACGCGAAAATAAAGCCAGGATTACTCAACATTTGCTTCGATCGTCAATAAACATTGTGACGACTTTAAGTTATCATCCTTGACAGCGGACAATTTCAAAGTATTAATATTTGTTCAAGGGCTCGTGTCGCAAAACGATGCAGAGTTAAGAAGACGTGCAATAAGCAAACTTGAAACCGAGCCAAATTTAACATTGCAACAACTGGCCGAAAGCTGTCAACGACATATTTCCGAGAAAAAGGAAGCTAAAAGAATAGAGGAAGCAGCAATTTCTAATATTAAAAATGTTCGTCGTTTTTCAAAAAAAGCATACTCTTCGAAGGAAAAATTCAGGAAGGATTTGCCTCAAAGGTCGGATGAAAAATTGCCAAACCACCCTTGTTGGGGTTGCGGGCATCTACATTGGTACCAGAAGTGTCTTTTTAAACGAAAAAATTGTGACAAATGCCATAAAATGGGACACAAAGCCTCACATTGCAGAAGTAACACTAGAAAAAAGTTACATAAAAACAACCAGAATTAATGGTGGCAACCTAAACATACGAAAGTATGTTACGGTAAAAATGAACAATCAAGATGTTAAACTACAGCTTGATTCAGGGTCTGACCTATCAATTATTAATATTAATACCTGGAAAAAGATCGGCAGACCGACTATGCTACGCACAGATAAAGTGGCTCGATCGGTAACCGAAGAGAAAATAAACTTTGAAGGGGAAGTCATTTCAAAAGTGACACTAAAAAATAAAACATTAACATTACGCATGTTCGTAATGAAAGATACAGGAAATTTGTTCGGTTTAGATTGGATTCAGCACTTCCAGCTCTGGGATTCGCCGATAAGCGCCTATTGTCAACGAATAGAGAACTTTTCTGCTGAAGCAGAAAAATTGAAGAAGGATTTGAAAGAATCATCCCCCAAGGTGTTTTCTAATGAATTAGGACGCTGTACTAAAATGAAGGCGAGTTTTGAACTAATTGAAAATAAGAATCCCGTTTTCAAGAGAAAAAATTAATGCAGAAATAGACCGGTTGGTGGAGAAAGGTATTTTAATACCAGTTGACTACTCAGAATGGGCGGCCCCAACCGTCTACGTGAAGAAAAAATCTGGAGAGATCAGAGTGTGTGCCGATTTCTCAACCGGTTTGAACGATGCGCTGAAAGATTATCACTATCCTCTGCCGACTCCAGAAGAGGTTTTCACAAAATTAAACGGTGGAAAACTGTTCTTAAAAATTGACTTGAGTGAAGCCTATCTGCAAATACCTGTAGAGGAAGATAGCTCTAAGCTTCTCTGTATTTCGACACACAGGGGACTACTAAAGTTCAATTATCTCCCTTTTGGAATTAAAGTGGCCCCGTCGAATTTTCAGCAGGTAATCGACACGATGTTGAGCGGGCTCGATTTTTCGATCGGCTACCTTGACGATACCTTAATGAAAAGTACGAACGTCGGGGAGCACCGTGAGCACGTACACAAAGTATTCGAAAGGATAAGTGATTTTGGTTTTACACTCAAGGAGTCAAAGTGTGAATTCTTTCTAGAAGAGATAAATTCTTTGGACATGTCATTGATAAGAATGGAAGACGTCCCGACCCATAAAGATCAAGAATATGCCCGAACCGAACAACGTTACCAAACTACAAAGCTTCCTGGGTCTCGCAAACTATTACGAAAAATTCATTCCCAGTATGCACAAATGGCGAGCCCCCTTAAATGAGTTACTTAAGAAAGATAGTAAATGGGAATGGTCTGCCGACTGTCAGTCTGCATTCGACAACTTAAAAACGAAGTTAACTTCAAAATTATTTCTTACTCATTTTAATCCAGAGCTAAAAACTATTGTTGCAAGTGACGCCAGCTCCTACGGCATTGGGGCGTGCATTTTGCATAAAATGCCGGATGGCTCGATGAAACCCATCGCGCACGCTTCAAGAACTTTACTTCCTGCAGAGAAAAATTACTCTCAGATTGAAAAAGAAGCGTTGGGTATTGTGTTCGCAATGACCAAATTTCACAGGTATCTACACGGCCGTCATTTTATCCTACAAACAGACCATAACCATCTTTGGATCAAAAAAAGGCTTGCCAACCTACACAGCAAACCGCCTACAGCGATGGGGTATAATTCTGTTAAATTATGACTTTGAGATGGAATTTTTACCGTCAAAAAGACTAGGACACGCAGATGGTTTATCGCGGCTAATCCCAAAGTACATCCTAAATATTTATTTAGGATGTACTTTGGGATTAGCCGCGATAAACCATCTGCGTGTCCTAGTCTTTTTGACGGTAAAAATTCCATCTTAAAGTCATAATTTAACAGACGATGAGCAAACGGCAGAAGCTTTTTCAGTCTGTTGCGACACATTATTATACCGGGAGCGAGTAGTAATCCCATCTACGCTAAAAAAAAAAAATCCTGAAGGATTTCCATAAGGGGCATCCCGGAGCAACACGCATGAAGAGCCTAATGAGATCTTATGTGTATTGGAAAAACATGAACAGGGACATAGAGACGAAGGTGAAGGCCTGTGCGGGCTGCGCGTCGGCAGCGAAAGCACCACCTATTCAGTACTGTCCATGGCCAAAGGCAGAGCAACCATGGTCCCGGATTCACATAGATTTTGTGAGGCCATTGGAAGGCTTCTACTAATTAATTATAGTCGACAGCTACTCAAAATGGCCAGAAGTTGTTAGATGTAAAAACCCAACAACGGATGTCACGATATGCGCGTTGCATGAACTGTTTGCCCGATTCGGAGTGGTGGACATTGTTGTATCGGACAACGGTACACAATTTACTTCACGAGAGTTCAAATAATTTTGTGAAGACTTTCAAATTAAACATATCACCACTCCGACTTACCATCCGAGGTCAAACGGACAGGCAGAAAAATTTGTTGATACCTTGAAGAGAGCGTTGAAAAGATCGACGGGCACGCCTAGAGAAAAGGCACTCCAGAAGTTCCTTCAAGTGTATAGAATTACACCCAACGAGAACACACCAGCCCAAGTACCACCGGTGGAAGTAATGTTTGGAAGAAAAATAAAGTCGATATTCGACAAACTTTTACCAAAACAGGTGAAACCGACCAACATTACGGCACCAAAGAAGAGTTACGAGGATGGAGAGAAAGTGTTCTTCCATGAACACCATGGAAACAAAACCGTGTGGGAGTGGGAAAGGTACAAAAAAGATTGGGCGGATGGTGTACATTGTAGAGGGTCCTAGAGGCACCTGTAAAAAACACATTAACCAAATGCGTCGTCGCATGTCGGACGACCCAGGGGAAGGCCCATCGGATCAGAGTGAGACCATCATGGAAGATCTATACGACGCATTTGAGCTGCCAACACCAAAAACGCCTCCGGAACAGAGACGTTCATCAAGAAAACGTAAATTAACCGGGAGTTTCGAGGTGAATCCTAGGAAAAAGATATACCTTGAGATTCCGGGGGAATGAGTTTCGGAAGGGGGGTGTTGTGGGTAAGTAGGTTCTACCTACCCTTTAATAATAACTAAATGGTAGAAACCGGCTACCATAAATACCGGTTTTGCCGGGAGAACATTGGGAGGCACATTTAGGCACTAGCACTGCCAACACTGACTTGTGTATAATTTCTCTGTTCAATACAATTCGTTACTATTATCTCCAAACCTGTTGTTCTTTTATTTCATTGTTGATACCCCTAAACGGGTTCACAACAATAATAATACTAATCATTTAATTACGGACTCTCGCGAACATATATCCGTACTTTGCTGAAAATATGTCGTTATTTGTATGAAATAACGACATATTTTCAGGAAAAAAAGAAGAAGTCACAACTGTTTTATTTTGTTATTCAAACTCTGTCGACACCGCTATGGAAATTATATTAGGAAAAAAGTTTAAATATATTTATTTAAACTTCATAGTAGTAGAATTCACACAAATTATAAATACCTGTTGGTGCGTATGTCGGTATTTCCTTATTAAATTTGACCCCTCCCACCCGAAGAAGCCGGAATAATTATGTAAACACATTGTGCAGTCTGATATTTATAAAGGAATAGGATAGTCTTAGGAAACGCCGTAGAGCAAATGTGGTATTGTGGCGACTTAGATGATTCTAGCAGGATAGACAGTTTTATTACTTTAGACCAAGGATGATTAATTTTTGTATGTTTTTATTTTTCGAAGTTATTTTTTCTCTTACTATGAAAACAACTTTTGAGTAATAAGTTTGAGCAATAATCGTATACACAAGCCTATGCTATCTATTAGTAAAAGTAATCTGTTAAAAGGATGCTACCAGTTACTGAAAGTTTATATAATTTTATATGCGTGTTTTTTTTTAAGAAGTATGTTTAATGTGGGTCGGGTCAAATTCTGTAAAAGTATGCGTAAAATCAGTTTGAAGTACAGACGCAAACCAAAAAGAATATAAATGAATTTTTCCTGCAGAACGAATGTATTTTGGTGAGGCAAGTACTTTTACTCGGTTAAGCGATAAAAATGTAGGTGTAGACTCGTCTCGTAAGACTTATACCATTTTTTTTGTTAACCTTCACGCAAGCATATTAAAAAAATCATGGTCTACGGTTTCAGTGTCCTAAGTTCTATTTGCTAAGTTAGACGGTTTTGGTGTCCAAAATTCTCTTCGCTAAGGAATGAAATTGATAGTGAATGGAAATGTGGCGCCGGTGTAGAAAAACGGAAGTGGCTGAAGTATTTGCGTACGCACAGGGATAGAAAAAAACGAACAAATTTAAGCACCCCTCCCATTGAACATGTTTTGTTCGTTCTTCACGAAAAAACCAATGTTTATTTCCAATTCTTCCATATTATGGGACCGAAAGCTGGCCGATTCAGAAAATGTTAACTTTACTGTTCCCTGTAGAGTGTGGCGAAAGCAGACATACAAACAAACATGCAACACACACAAACACGTAGACAAATCTCCTTTATATTATACTAGTAGGGCTACCCGGCGTTGCCCGGGGCTCTCTCTTCCCTGGTCGATCCATTTTACCGCCCCCTCTCCGCCTTGCCACCTTCCCTCTGTTGCCTTCGGCAAAAGCTGTCTCTGCCCCACCACTCCTCTTCCATTGCCCAGGGCAAAAGTATGACATATTTCTATTAAAAGTACCACCTCTGTCTGCGCCTTCAATATATGTATTTATCTATGCCCCGGTGCGCATACAATATACGTACTTATCTCCGCACCGGTGCACATACTATATACATAACTATCCCCGCCCTGGTATGCGTACTATATATGTACCTATCGCTGCCTCAAGAAGAAGAAGTAAACGTATTCCATAGGGGCGCAATACTGCACAAGCCCCCTAAAAACGTATCCCATAGGGACGGTATACTGCACAAGTTCCCGATCACATATTTTTGCTAGTTGGAAGTAGAACAGATACTACATTACCTCCACATCTCTCAAAAAGGAGGAGGTAATGCCTAGGAAAATGGTATAATTACAACATAACAGATACTACACTAACTCTACACATCTCAAAAAGCGAGGATGGAATGCCTGGGAGGATAGTATCATAACAACAGAATAGATACTACACCACCTCCACACCTTTCAAAAGAGGAGGGGCAATGCCTGGAATGATGGTATCATGACAATAGAACAAATACTACACTACCTCTACAACTCGACATATAATCATCTGACGCGCCCAGATCTGGCTGTATCTTGATCTGGCTGTATCTTGATCTGGCACCTTGTTTAAAATGACCAAAAAGCACCAAAAAACACAAAAAAATGACAAAAAAACATGAAAAAAACAGATAAAAACAAATAAAAACAGCAAAAACAAGAAAAAGGTATAAAAAACATCAAAATTAGCGCAAAAAAGCATAACAAAAATTGACAAAAACAAAAAGCATAAAAAAATCAGATAGAAAACAAAGAAACATGAAAAATATCAAATTGGCGCCAATAAACAACAGATATCATGAAAACACGTAAAAAAAGACAAATAAAAAACCAAAAATATTTTTAGAAAACTGTCGCCAAACAGCAAAAAAAAGAAAAAAACTGACAAAATACTTGAAAAAACAAAATAATGTAAAAATAAACCAAGCATCCAAACACATCAAAATTCCCACTCAAATAAATATTTTAAGTTAACCCCCCCCCCCAATTTTTTACTCTCCCCCACCCAAAATAAATTTTTAGTTAAAAAAAGACCCCCCCTCCGATCAAAATTATTTTTTTACTCTCCCACTACCTAAAGAAATATTTTTAGTTGAAAAAAAAAAAAAACTTTCACCCACCCCCTCAAAAATGTTTTCACTCTCCCCCAACCAAATCAATATTTTTGCTAGTTGGAAGCAGAACAGAAACTACACTACCTCCACACCTCTAAAAAAGGAGGACGTAATTCCTGGGAGAATGGCATCATGACAACAGAACAGATACTACACTACCTCCACATCTCTCAAAAAAGGAGGAGGTAATGCCTGGGAGGATGGTATCATGAAAACAAAACCGATACTACACTACCTCCTAACCTCTCAAAAAAGGAAGTGATAATGCCTGTGATGATGGTATCATGACAACAGAACAGTATTATATGAAGGTTCAGCGCGAACGCAGACTACACGATAGTATTGTACAATCCCTTTTCAAGCACAATCATATTAATGTACTTTCAGAAATATAATTGATACTAATTATCTAACATTTTTATAGAAGGAAGGGAGAGAGGGAGAGAAGAAAGGAAGGGAGGAAGGAAGTGATGGAGGGAGGACGGAAATAAGGAAAGAAAGGAAGGAAGGGAGGGAAAGAGGAAGGAAGAAAGGTAGGAAGGAAGTGAGGAAAGTAGGAAGGAAGAAATGGAGGAGAAAGGGAAGAACGAAAGAATGAAGGGAGGGAAGTAAGGGTGGGAAGACGGCAGGCAGGAAGGAAGGAAAGAAGGAAGGAAAGGGAGGAGGTATGGAAGGAAGGAAATGATGGAAAAAGGGAAGAAGTGAGGCAGGAAGGAAGGGATGGGGAAGGGATGGAAGAAAGAAAGAAGCAAGAGAGGAAGGGAGGAAAGGAGGGAGAGAGGAAGAAAGGAAGGGAGGAGGGGGATTAATGGAGGAAGGAAGGAAGGAAGGAAAGAAAGAAGGAAGGAAGGAAGGAAGGGAAACAGGAAGGAACGAAGGACGGAAGAAAAGAAAAGACGGAAGGCAGGAAAGAAGGTGAAGGGAGGGAGGGAGTGAAGAAGAAAAGAAGAAAAGAAGGAAGGAAGGAGAGAGGGAGGAAGAAAGGAAAGGTGGACAGGATTGAGGAAGGGAAGGACGGAGAGAGGGGCGAAAGAAGAAGGAATATAAAGAGGGAGGGGGAAGAAGGAAAGAAGAAAGGAAGGAACGGAGGAAGGAAGGAAAGGGAGGATGAAGGGAAGAAGGGGAAGGAAGGAAGGATATGAGGGAGAAAGGGAGGAAGGAAGGAAGGAAGGTATGAAGAAAAGGGAGAAGGAAGTGAGGAATGAAAGAAAGAAGGAAAGCAGTGAGGAAGGGAGGGGGAAAAAATATTAGCGTCTATTAATTAAGAAAGGAAGGTAGAAAGGGTGGTAGTGAGAAGGAAATTAGAAAAGAAGGAAAACGGGGTGTAGTGGGAGTGAATTTCTTCCTGCCACTCCCTTTCTCTGATGTCATTTCCGGTTAAACGATGACTGGCATTTTTTCTCAAATTGGAAAATGGAGGAAAAAAGCTACCCTATTGGAGAAAATGGCTCCATTGACCCCGAAAGGGTTATTTTTTTTCTAATTCTGAGATATCATACGAGGGGCATTCAATAAGTAATGCCCCTAACATATTTCCCATAGATTAATGAAACTTGGCACAGTTATTAGTCTTTCTTTACATAGGAACAACCCAGAGTTATGCATTTCTCCCATCGTTTGATGCAGCTCTGGACACCGTTTTTGTTGAACACCCCAGGTTAGTCCTCCAACCACGTAACTTCAGAAATCAAGGCTGCATCATCTAGGAAACGATTTCCTTTCAAAATCAGAGGGTGCAATGTCAGGTGAGTAAGAGGGATGGGGGAGGATTTCATAACCACACGGTCGTGCTTCTGATCTAGCGACATGCGAGTTGTGGACCGGAGCATTGTCCTACAGGAGGAGGATACCTTTGCTGATCTTACCCCGCCTCTTGATTTTGATAGCTTCTCTTAATGTGTATTTATTTATATATTTATCCATCTTGTCGCACGAAGTCTGCCTGACGAAGAGAGAACGGAAGTCTATTTCCATAATCAGACGTTTTCTTTCTTTTTCCCTTTCTGTTTCTATACTAGTTTAAACGTTTTTTTTCTATTTTTTTTTAAATTCCCAGTTTGGGGCGTTTTCTTTTTTCTTATTTATTACGTTAGCGACGATTGTTCTCTTTCAACTTCATTTTTAACTGCTTAATGTGTTTAAGATGTTTTAACATCCGTCGTCATTTTTTAATAATGTCTAGACGCCACTACTACTACTATTCACAAGAAGAAAATTAAAGGATTAAAACTAAATAAAGCAAAGTCAAGGTTGGTGTGATTTTTCTTTGAGTCATCAGAAATGACTTGAATTTTTTTCAACTCGCGATACTTCAATCCTATCCTATTGAAATATAAAAGCATTCGAAAGATTTATATTGGAAAACAAATAGCAGGTCTGACAAATTTCTGTAAACATGTACAATGCGGCATGTTTAGTGGGTTACATGTTTGCGATGCATGCGAATGGCAGACTTGATGATGGTGGGAAATATTTGGCTAACTAAACACAAATCAGCCAAGATATTGAAAATATGTTTGGTCTGGAACTTGGACCACCAAGAACTTGATTTCTCTTTGAAAAAGTTAGTGTCTTTTGAAACTGAGTATAATGGCGAGAGCAGAATACTTGAGAAATTTACTGACTGTCCAGATACGGGACCCCACCCCCCTTAGACAGTAGTTTTGTATGTTCATGGATTGGCAGCAGATTGGCCCTTTCAAGTGGATGCTGGCTAGCAATTATATCAAGTGGTCTTTCTGGGATTAGTCAGAGTTGGCCCTCTGGCCGTCTCACGGTCAGTTTGATTTTCTGGGATCTGACAGTCAGTGGCGTTTGTGTGCCTTTGGAGAGAGATGGGCTCTTGGACTCTAAGCTATTAAACTTATTTTTGTATTTGTCGAGTGGACGCATCATTTACTGTTATTCAAAAAAAGAAAACGAGTACTATTGTAGCCTCCACAAAAATAAACATCTATTACTTGTTTTAAACAGAAGTTGTGATTTTATTTGGAGAGATAATTCTTCTGTTGCAGCACTGACTAAGACCACCCAGTTGACACTGCGACCGGTGTCGAAATTGAGCATCGACTTTGGACTGGCACAACGAGTGGACAATCACAGTCTGGCAGTGAAAACACACAGAGCACGTTCACACCTCTGTCGTCTTCTCTAAATAAAAGGCAGGCGTTTTTCTCTTTAGGTCATCAGACATTATAATAATGATAATTTATATTATTTGAATTAATCGAACAACTATTCTCATCTTGGATGTGATTTTCGGCCGATGTAACCTCCGACCATCTTCAGGTGTATCTTGTCGAACTCTGGAATCTGTATTGAATTTCGAACATAACCATTTATTCAATGCACAAGGGTCACTTGCTCTCGTTCCGTCAGCCAAAACCAGGTCCAAGTCTTCAGTAATTCGTAATTGGATTCTGAGTCGCGCCGCACTGAAGCTTGAACTTTCAACTTCCACTCAGAACTGATAACTTAGCACTTTATAAAACGCCACGGGTCCTTGCGGAAAATTTTAATATAAATTTTAGGAGCCTCAAACTTATTCTTGTTTTTTAGATGTGTATCACTATAGATTAGTACCTATTACTATATATATTAATATGTATATGTACTCAAACAGGACTTGAATGCCTATTAGACCCCCCCCCCATCGTGTGTCTCCGGTCTCTCTGTACAAGGGGTTGTCAGAGACCCTGACATGAGAATACTTCTTATTTAATGTAAACACTGACGAAATATTTAAAAAATGGTGTGCTGTCTCCTCAAGCCATCCAGCACGTCCCCTGAATTGCGGACGAGGGCACTCCCCTCTATTAATAGTGGGCAGCTTCGAATAATAAATTAGAAACCGTTGACAATGAGGAAATGATTAAAAAATATTAATCAAAACAAAAATAAATACTGGCAGGTCGGCACCCAGGATAAAAAGGGCCCATCAACCCGTTCATACACCAGGCGGGAAAATGTAAGCAATGAGGTGAACCTTCCTGCCTCTGGAAATGGTGCTCCAGCCATGACAGAGGCCAACCAGGATCAGCCATCAAGCTTTGAGACAAAAGGTCCTGACCTCCTATTCCCATCATATACAGCAACAAAAAAAGGAACATAAGAGGCTTAAAAGTCCAACCATGGACTGTTGCACAAAAAGGTGCTATTGTTTTGCTACCACTACTCAAAGTTTGAAAAATGGAGCAAAACACCCAATGAAATCCTGTCCGAAAAGATATATATATATATATATATATATATATATATATATATATATATATATATATATATATGTGTGTGTGTGTGTGTGTGTGTGTGTATATATATATATAAATATATATATTACTGTTTAAATAGTAATACAATCTATTATTTATGATTAATGGTCCCCATATTATATGCAATTCTATACTAGGTCTACTTAGGACGTCACTGTCGCCAAACATATGCGCTGCTTCTTTGAGGCGTTTTACTCTGCACCGTTCTTCTTTGTCTATAATTTTTATTTCGTCCCATAAGAGTAGATGGTTTTCCTTTTCCCTCCATATGTGATCAGCCATACCCGACTTTTCAATATATCCACGTATTACGACTTACCAGTTGTCTAAACTTTGTATATTTTTTCACACTTACATTGAATTGCATACACAAAATTCTTGATCATTACCTTTTCCGTAGGAGGTTTGATTCGGACAAGATGCCTTCGGAGAATTGAGTCGATTCTGATAACTGTCCT
Source organism: Sepiola atlantica (assembly GCA_963556195.1). Taxonomy (NCBI): domain Eukaryota; kingdom Metazoa; phylum Mollusca; class Cephalopoda; order Sepiida; family Sepiolidae; genus Sepiola; species Sepiola atlantica. Next base: position 81,829,604 of record OY744523.1, read on the forward strand.
TATGTCATATGGATTACATATTCTATAATTCTTTTTAGACAGACCCTTCATATATGGTATACAAACAGTGGTGTATTTTCGGGTAGTGTTCTTTTATGTTTGATGCGGATTTCCTGAAGTTGATGTCATGCTCTTTGGAGGTATAAGGTTCAATCCTCAGTGCAGGCGATACTAAGAATACAATTATGAATTATTTAAGACTTCTACCGGGTCATGGTTGATGGAAGACACACCCGTGGATTAAATAAAGGATTCAGTTCGAAATTCCGTACAGATTCCCGAGTTCGAAAGAATAATTCCCGAGTTCGACGAGATACACCTGAAGAAGGTCGGAAGTTGCATCAGCCGAAACGTTGTGAAAATACCACCCAAGATGAGAACAGTAGTTCGAATAATCCAAATAAGTATCAATCCTAATCTTAAAAAATCCGAAAAATAATAATGTATATATAAAAAAATTAAATTACTGACGTAACTCTATGATTTTATCTTTCGTGAACATTGGCGAAACATATTTTTCCGTAATTTTTTACGAAGGGTGTACACTAGTATATATATATATATATATATATATATATATATATATATATATATATATATATATATATATATATATATATATATATATATGAATAAATATTTATATAAATATATATATATATATATATATAAATGAATAAATATTTATATATATATATATATATATATATATTAATAAACACACACACACATATATATATATATATATATATATATATATATATATATATATATATATATATGAATAAATATATGTACTTCTGTCCTGTCACACAAACTTCAGCGATTAAAACGTGCCGTTTTATAGCCCGAGCGAAATTTTGAGGTGAAGCAAGAAAGCAAATTGCAAGTAAAACAACCACCCCACACGTTTACCGCCACACGAAATGAATTTGGAAAGAAATCCGTCACTCTATAATAAAAACGTTTACGGTGCAGTGTTCAGAAATGACAATAGTCATCCATATATAAACAATTAAATTACTTTCGTAATTCGATCATTTTCCATGAGTATTTTAGTAATATATCTAGAAGAATAGTGGGTGCGAACACTGGCGAAAAATATTTTCCCGCCATTTTGACGCAGAGTGTACATATACAATGATCGCTGATCAAATATTTTGTTTAAGTTTAATTACAAATGATCTCTATACTAATATGAGAGATGTGTCTGTCTGCATGTGTGTATGAAAACTACTTTCAAATTATTAAACCCACCAACTTGACATTATAGAAACTATCGTAATGTAATCACATTTATATTTTTGTCTCATAAAGGGAACCCTGAGGACAATACGAGCCCCGTCTAAAAAGTATCCGACCTTAGGCAAAAACGATATATTTAATACGTGACGAGGTTGGGACCCTAATCCCCTTCAAAGTAGGCCCTTGTGCTTGCACACACTTAGCCGACCGATCCATTTACTGCCGGAAATACACCTGAAAGTCTTCTTTTTGAATGGTGTTCATCTCCGTCGTCGCGTTAAATTCAGTTGGTGTTTGAAGAAGATGCGATGGATGCAACACAAATTAAGAAGTGGTTCAACCGATCAAAAATAGCCGCACATCAACGGAGAGTGACCAGCGTTCTGGCCGGCCCCTAAACTGCTCGGAGTGCAGCTGTTGTTGAGAGGGTGCGAAAAAGAGATAATATGGAACGCGACAGCGGAGATGAACACTATTCCAAAGAAAGATGTCCAGAGGTGTTTCCGGCAGTGGATGGATCGGTGTGCTAAGTATGTGCAAGCACTTTGAAGGAGATTAGGGTCCCAACCCCGTCACGTATTTGAAATATTTTTTCTGACCTAAGGTCGGATAACTTTTAGACAGGCTTCGTATATATATATGCCTTACAATTTTATCAGATTTAAATTAGATGTAAAACATAGGTAAATCACACACAGTTAAACAGATTTAACAATTTGAGAACATTTGAATAATTTAGAAAATTCCTTAATTGTCAAATTTTCAATCCTATAATTTTACTTATTCAAAGCCTTGAAACTATATAATACCAATGGAAATTTCGTATTTGAAACAAAAACTATATTTATACTTTTATTACTATTCTTCTTATCTTATATATAAGTGTCTTGTTGAAGTTGAAAGTATACTATTACTCCTATTGGACTATTTTTAATGCTCAATCCAGGAGTATGAGTAAGATAGTATTTTAAGGGGTCATGATACAATCCTTCCAGCGATTACTTCTCTTTTTTTACGAGGTGGAGGTATTGTAGTATCATTATCCATTGTTTGAAGGGTTAATTCAGTATCTGTTCAGTTTTTATGAGAGTATTATCCCAGCCATTACTTTCTCCATGGGGGTAGTGTGCGTCAAGAAATAATTGTTACAATCGGCTGTTAATTAACACTCAACAAACTTAATACTAGCAAAAATATGCGACAATAGGGAACAAATATTTGCTAATAACAATAACTATTCACATCTGAGTTATTGCATTTTATTATATCTTAAAATGTGCACTAAAATATGTTACCTATAAACACAATATTTATAATAACCCGTAACTTTTTATTATTTCTATTCTTAGTCGACGCTGGTTTACGAGCCCGATGGAATTGTTTCAACAACGGATTAAACCGGAAGTAATGAAACTTTCTTAAACGCGCACTATAGACATAGAGAAAAAAAATAATCACCTAAAAATACCATGTCATGAATTGTACTTGATGAAGAGACTTTATCTTGAAATATCGGTAAAACTGAGTTTTTATTTTATTTTAAAATGTGAATTGATAATGATTTCAAACGTATGATCATGACTATAGACTCAATTATTCTAATGAACAATAACAATTTAATTTTATATATATTCTGCTTTTTATATATTTCAATTAGAATAATTGAGTCTATAATCCGAATAATACAAGAAACATACAATGTCTATATTAAATGCTCATCTAATATATATATATATATATATATATATATATATATATATATATATATATATATATATATATATATACCAGATGAGCATTTAAGCTCCATTGAATGTTTCTTGTATTATTTGCATTATTTGGATTACTATTTTCATCTTGGATAATATTTTTACAACGTTTCGGCCGATGTAACTTTCGACCTTCTTTCAGATGTTTCTTTTCGAACTCTGGAAACTTCATGTCGAACTCGGAAATCTACACGGAATTTATTTAATCTACGGTGATATATTGTTCTCGTTCCACCAACCCTGACCGGTGATTGTTATTTGATTCTTAGTTTTTATTCTTAGTATTGCCTGTAGTGAAGATCACACCTTCTACCGCCAGAAGATCGTCGCTTAGTACGCAACGCCTTTATCTATTGTGCCATTTAAAAAAAAATACATTTTATATAACAATTAATATTGTTAATCCTTCTAAATTTCATAAAAGGCTGTACGCAATTGGTTAAAATGATTTATTTTAGTTACTAAACGATCTTATATATAAACTTATCTCGTTGATTTTTTAATAAATAGCATAGCATTTGAGATATATGATTCTGCCCAGGCACATTGTCATCTTCTTCTCCCAGCATGTTTATTAGAATACGAAAATGTCTTTTGATTTAGTTTGTTTGAAAAATATATTCCGGTTTGGAAGATTTTTAAGATGACGATAATTTTAAATAATGGCTCAACAAATATCATGGAGATATATCTTTGCATCTTCGTGTGTTTTTGTGCATGTGTGTTTTCTTGCCCACTTTTAATCTAAATTGTATTAAGATGAAATAATAAAATAATTAAGCCTGACATGTTATTTCTTTTTCTGTATGAATTTTAAAATGTGCAATCAAAAAATAAATTATACTAAAATGACATTGACAAATCCTGGGCAACGCCAGATAGATACAGCTTGTATATCGTTTATGATTTTTCTTCTGCTAAAATAAAATACCAATATTTTTCTTTATGCGGATGTCAAAACAAGGTATACTTTTGCAGAAAAAAGTTTACTGACGTATTTAATAATTGAAGTAACATCATGGCCTCCTGTATAAAAAATACCCTCGAAAACGGTATCTGCAGCATAGTGAAGTTCGGTTGCACAATCTATCACTGGACTTCTCTTAATCTGGCATCCAAGTCGACTCAATTTGGTTGGGTTTATCTGTCTTAAGTAATATACTCAATTTGTTATTATTTAATGTCAAAATACAATATTGTTTTGTAAATTATTAATCATAAACGCGTCATTGAACAGACCTTGCTATTTTCCCTACAGTTGGGTGAAACTGTGGATCAATAACCCTTAAAACGTTAGTGTGCGACTGAATACAAAGCATCGGATAGGATTTTCCTCGAAATCGTCGATTACATAGTCCGCGATGTTATTCACTGGTCCAATCACGCATTGGTAAGTTGCTGGGTAGCCATGAAGGAATAAGAGATACCGAGATTCTAACGCTTATCATTTAACTTCTAAAGCCAACCTTTACCAACCTAGCCACTGCACAACCTTGTAAATGATGCAATCCTTCTTCTTCTTCTTCTTCTTCTTCTTTTTCTTAATGATACAACGGAGTTTTGGATCTTCGGAGAAAACATTTCCTTTCTGCTCTTAATTTTGCCCCTTTGAATCTCAATCAAGATGCCCCAGTTTAAACATCTGTTGCTGTGTTTTCCTTCTGCACAATTTACTCTGTTTGTCCAGCCACGAGGACATTGTTTATTTATCCCACAAGATATCAGCAACATCTTCCTGGGTGCATCCACCTCCAACATTTTTTTTAAAATACACTATTTTGATTTCGTTTAATCTTTACAGATTTAATCGAGGCAAACCGCCTTATCCTACTGATGACGTCTTTACGTCCACCCTCCACCTCTAGTTTATAAAATGCCATGTGTTAGTTATATAACCCGCACACACAAAGCTTGTGCTCGTTTATCGGGTTGAGAATGGGACATGCAATAAAATCATTTTCGCTGGTTGAATTGGTTATATCACTCTGGGGTTACCGATGTTTCCTCGCTGACTACTTTAAGGATTCGATGTTCGTGAATAAAAAAGTGGCGACGATTTAATTTAAAATATAGGATATTTTGTAGAAATGTCCCACAAATAGCATTGCCAGCCATTGTAAGTTCTGTCTAGACATCCGTCTGGTTCAGGTTAGATCAGGGTTAAGGTTAGTCTGTATAAGATGCAGTATAAATGCTAAGGTGGAACGCACCGCGGAATAGTGGGCAACTATTTGTGTGTGTTATGTTGAGACAGACATATAATGGAAACGATCTTTTCTGCAAATACTGAATGACATTTATGGATTCCATCCTCTTGAGCAAGTAATGAAACCTTGTATTTTGTCTTGTGGGGGTAGCGGGGGTACTTTTTCCTCGCGGAGTTCTTCTGCAAATGATCCAAAGTACGGAGGCAAAATTCGTTTGTCAATAGTTTATTCTTGATGGTTTAGTTAAGTGCTCATAGATTCAGACTCGTCAGGCAAAGACAATAACTTTATTGCCGAAAAGATTGCGACTTTTATTAACAATTCTATGGGTGGCGTTTTTCGGCGGTCACCCTATATCATTATCGAATTCTTATGAAGCTCTTTGTGTGCGTGCAAGATCTGCTGTATTGATCGACTCTGTTCCGATCACAAGAAGTTGAGTTTTCATTTTATATATATATATATATATATATATATATATATATATATATATATATATACTAGTAGAATACCTCTCCCAAGCCGTGTATAAGCCAATAAATATAGCATTTGTTTTCAATTCTAATGTGTTTTCATACTTTGTGGGTATGGTACGGTTCCGGTAGCACCATAGTATAGTTGAAAACGCAATAATATGCCCACGTTACATACCCTGTTACTTAGAATGCATATTCCATAATTTATACTGAAACGTTCAATAGTTTAGGATTTTACTAAACACATACATATTATTGACGCTCATGCGCGCGCACCGATCATTTAAAAAATGTATTACTTTATATAACTTAAAATATGATGTAGAGCGATTATTTTCTATACTAACTATCTACATATTTTAAAAAGTGTTTTGAAGGCGGGTGCAAGATAGGGGGAAGGCTATAGAACGGTAAAGTTTACAAAAAACAACAAAATAACGCTGTGCCCATATTACTCACCGGGTTGTCGAGAATATATTTTTTAAAATGTATAATGATTGGTTAAAAAAACAAAAACACTTTATATAAATGCATCCTTCAAAACGTTAACATTTACAAAAATATAATGTGCCCATGTTATTCTCTGTATTTTTGAGAATATATATTACAAAATTCATAATAATAGCTTCATTATTTTAGGTGATTAAGTAATTTTCGGAGGCGAGTTTAGTTGTGCGCACTTCCTAAATGATAAAGTTTACAAAAAAAATGTAGCCATGTTAATAACCAGGTTGCCGAGAATATATATTTAACATTCATAATAATCGGTTTATAAAAACAATTAAATAAGTTTTATATATATATATATATATATATATATATATATATATATATATATATATATATATGCACCTCCTAAATGTTAATATTTATTAAATAAAATAATGTACTCATGTTATACACCTTATCATTTAGAATATATATTGCAATATTCATTATGATCCGTTCATTAATTTAAGACATACACGCACCCCCCCCACACACACATATATATATATATATATATATATATATATATATATATATATATATATATACATACCTAACTTCATATATATATATATATATATAAAGTTAGGTATGTATATATATATATATATATATATATATATATATATATATATATATATATATATATGTGTGTGTGTGGGGTGGTGGTGGTGTGTGTTTGCGTGTATGTCTTAAATTAATGAACGGATCATAATGAATATTGCAATATATATTCTAAATGATATATATATATATATAAATAAAGTTAGGTATATATATATATATATATATATATATATATATATATCTGTGTATGGGGTAATTTCTTAAACTAATGAGAGGATCATTGTGAATTTTGGAACATGTAATCTTGGCAACACGGTGAGTGGCATGTGCACATTGTTTTATGTACATTTTAGCATTTAAGTGGTGCCTATGTAATGTTTTTGAAAAGTTTTATTAAAACATTTTTATGTAACGGATTTTGGAATATTCTCGGTAACCCGGTGAGTAACATGCGTACGATATTCTTTTGTAATCATTACCATTTTGGGTTAGCGCTCACTCAAACTTGGACCGACCCTAAAACGCCTTAAAATTAGAAAGAGAAAAGATTAAAAGTGTAAGTTATATTAATTAAGACATTTTAAAAGGTTTAGTGCGCGCGCATGAACGTCAACGATATGGATGTGTTTTTTTAAATCAGAGGCGGGCAACCCCCGGCCCGCAGGCCACATCCGGCCAGCGAAGGCTTAGCGTCCGACCCGCCACACTGCTAAACTATATTATTGCAATCCGGCCCGCGGACCTCCCGGTAAAACTCATATCATTTTGTGACATAAAAGTAGGTTTTAATTAAGATTTACAGTGGGATAAAAATGTATAAATATCAGCATTTCATTTTTCTTTAACTATTACTTTAAAATCCTTGGTCTGAGATAAAAATAGAAAAAGAGAAAGAGAGAGGCAAAGAGGAAACGAGAGACGAGGAAAGGGCATGAAACAGAGAACTTATGTGAGAAGTGTCAAAACGAATGCTGGATCAACTTGCTACTTCCCCCGTCCCCTTTTTCACACCTAGTCAAGTCGGCCGACTGTGGAAAGGGTCGACCGATTCCAAACCTTGAGGTTACCAGGTGCGACGACCTGGATTTTTCAAAAGCCCACGGAAACAGAATGACCATCTCTTATCATCAAAGGAATTTTGGGCATGCGCGGCGCACACCAATAATATCTAGTGAGAAGAAGCGGAAATAAAACGCCACGAACATTGAAGAAATTGATTACCGTAAGTCCTATCCTCTTTTCTCTCAGGTCAACATTCTATATACACGTATCTTCGCTTGCTATAGGATTAGAATTACTTCAAACACGAACACGAACCCTATATTCTTGTTTTGTTTTAATATATTTTCTTCCCCTTACACATTTTGTAAATAGACATTGTTATTTTGAGTTTAACTTGCGTTGGTGTTCGTTGTTTCACATGTGTGTCTTTGTCGGTATATTTACGTTACAGGTGTCTGAGACAGAGTGGCCGGGTATTTTTTACAATAATCCGCAGAGTGAAAACGCTAAAAAAAACAAATATACAACAAATAAAAGTAACTGTAGCCGATAAAGTTATTTTCCAACTTATCTGTGACATTTGTTTGTGTTTTTAAGCCGTTTCAACTGCTATTTATTAGAAATCAGTATTGTTGTCACACACACAGGGGGGGGGTCGTAAGTGAGCCTGGAAGCTAGGCTGTAGTTTTACAACAAATCCCCCAGCTAAAGCAGGCAAAAAGATCCCCTCCCACTCCCCAAAATATTATCTACCAATCTCTTAAACCTAGAAGAGAGTGCCATAGAACAGGTCGTTTTCTTTTTTCTTCTATCGGCCCCACTGAAATAATTCTGAACATGAACAGAACTGACCAACATCATTACGAACTTAGTTTTTCGTTTACTTTCATCTTGTTTTTATAACTTATATCTGCCTCTTATTTTAAAATCATAATTTTTACTTTTATTCAAATTCTGTGTCATTCTGTTTCTTTTTTTTACGTCACTCTATCTTCTACGTAGCCTTTAATTTTATAAATAGAAAACTAGTATCGTTTTACTGGCTGTAAAATTCGATGTTCTTGTAGCTAAATGTAAAAAGAAATGGAAAAATGGATAGCCAAACATGTTAGAAGAAAAAAGTTCAAACTACCCTCGATATACACCCCCCTAACCTCTCACCTCTCTTCACCTTCCTCTTAGATGTACACGGTATGCTTTTCTTAAAAGGGTCATTTGCAAAGTAGCCGGACTTCAATTAATGCCAGTCACATGGCTGTTGAAATGATAAAGATTCACCAAAGTTTTCAGCTGAGTTTCTGTTCTTTTAACTATCTTAAATGTATTTGGTATTTTTTACTAATTTATTTGTATTTACTGTGTTGTTTAAATTTAATTTTGAGTTTCAATTTACCCCATTTTCTCCGTAGCCTTCATTGTATAAATAGTTAACTAGTTTTTCTTAGTTGTTACTGACTGTCTATTTCTTATCAGTACTAACTTGTGACAAGGAAACATATCTTCAAATTTCTGTTCCCTCTGTTAAGTGTACAGTGAACTTATTCTATCTACATATATATATATATATATATATATATATATATATATATATATATATATGCATATGTGGATGAAAAAATCTTTTTTTAACCTGCGGGGGCTCGGAAATACCCGACTAATACACGGGCGCAGGCTATCCTCTCTCAGAGTGTTGGACACGTAGACCTTGTCAGGTGATCCATCTAAGAGAAGGAACACTGATAATAAAACCTTGCTACTAACTACTTACGTCTTGGCAGCAAACCGTTGGGGAGGACGGCCTCCGTAGTCTTGATCGACAATTTTCATAGAGCTGGAATCTCGAACAAAGTATAAGGTTTGCTAACCTATAATTGCTTAAGGAGAAGATCGCCTCTGCCTATCGCCCGACCTTCGCACTCCTTCTCTGTCTAATAGCCAGGCGTAGAGGTACAAGCACTGGGACGCCTCTAAAGAACCCCTAGGGCTTGGCCTTGTTTCATGACTAGGGCAATGAACGTCGTCTCTCTTTCTCTCTATCTGGGCAACTTGGGGACAGTTTTTTGTCACTAAGTCCTACATGACTAGTGTGAGTCGTTCTTGTTCCGACAGATACAGGTTAGACTGCTTGTCTGGTTGCAGTTTCCGACTGGTAGTTAGGAGCCCTAACTCTTAGGTAGCGCTAAGAACGGCTGCTCTATCAACAGTTGCATAATATCGTGAGTAAGTGTACGTGTCATGTCGCGCATGGAAAGGGGCCCTACAGTTATCCCCGGTGAGATTTTCTGAGGTCATAACCCCCATGGACAAAGTCACAACTAATGGACTGGTTATGTGAGCTTATTGGCACCAAACAAGCACCCACTTTGCCCTCCCCACTCTATATAAATCAAACATGAATTTACAAAATAAAAAAAACAAACCTAAACCAGACACCCAACACAAAACATATGAGATAGTAGAACCCATCCAGTGGTCCCGCAAAGTCTAAGTGACTTCTAGATCAAGGTCAGTCCGGTTTAGTCCACGATCCGAATTGAGTCGGAGGAGCTTTCATAGCTAACGCTCCCTGACTTTTTCTTTGATATGCTTATCCATGTTTGTCCAGTAAACGAAAGAGCGCATAAGGTTTTTCATTCTCGATATGCCTGAATGTCCTACATGGAATTCCTTGAGCATTCTTTTCTGTAATGTCATAGGAATTACAACCCTGTCGCTGTATAACAAGACGTTGTCGCAAATTGAATAAATTCCATCATCTAGTTGGTTATTGTTGATTTTTTCTTTCGTGCTTATGATAAATTCGCCCACCTCTGCCTTACTCTTAATCTCATCAAGCGTTACTGGAAGTTCTCTTATTGTGTCACATAACGTATTTTTTACTTCAGCTTCAGCTTGAATGGCTGCTATCACCATATCCTCCAATGGTTCTGTCTGCTTTGGTATCAACCTTGATAACCCGTCTGCATGACCAAATTTCTTAGATGGTACATACTCCATTTGAAAATTGTAGTTCAGAAGAATCGTACCCCATGTTTTGAGTCTATTCGCAGTGTGTTGTGGTAGTCCCGGTTTCGGTCCGAAAATCGTTAATAAGGGTTTGTGGTCTGTTTGTAACAGAAATTGTCTACCGTGCAGGAAACGATGAAATTTCTTTACCGCGAATATAATGGTTAGAGCCTCTTTCTCAATTTGAGAGTATTTTTTCGGCTGGTAGAAGTGTATGCATGGGCTATGGGTTTTAATTTTCCATCATCCATTTTGTGCAATATGCATGCTCCTATGCCATAGTTGCTGGCATCGCTTGCAATTACAATATCACGCTTGGGATTATAATGTGCCAGAAACAAGTCAGACGTTAAGATATCTTTAATTTTCTGAAACGCTTCTTCGCACTCTTGCGTCCAGACCAATTTTTGGTCCTTCCTTAACAGTTCATTTAAGGGTGATCTTAGTTTATGCATGTTTGGTACGAACACATTGTAGTAATTCGCCAACCCTAAAAAGCTTTGTAGAGACGCAATATTTTCTGGAGCAGGCATGTTGCTTATCGCCATTGCCCTATCTGGGTCTGGCCTTCTTCCGTGTTCATCGATGATTTGCCCTAAGTATTTTATTTTTTCCCTGAAAAAAGTACATTTCTCATCTTTGAGTTTAAACCCATAATCCTGGATTATTTTGAATACTTGGTTTACATGAGTCTTATGTTGTTCTTTGCTAACGCTGTTCATTAACACATCGTCCAGGTACCCTACTGCGAAATCCATCCCATTTACCGTAATTTGTTGAAACATAATAATAATGTAACATAATTTGTTGAAAAATCGCAGTGTCGACATTGACTCCAAAAGGAAGTCGGTTAAATTTGTATAATCCCTTATGGGTATTGATGCATAGCAGTTTTGAACACTCCTCATCGACAGGGATTTGAAGATAAGCATTTTAGAAAAATATTTTCCTCCACTCAGTTTCGCAAATATTTCTTCAGGGCTCAGAAGAGGTTAATGCTGATCTTTTTATGTCTTGTTCAAGCCTGTGGAGAAATCGACACAAACCCGCATCTCCTTGTTCTTTTTCGTAACATACACTGTAGGTGAAGCCCACTCACTGTGATCAATTTTTGAAATGACACCCATGTTCTCGAGTCTTTCTAATTCACCGTCTATTTGCTCTATAGCGGCGTATGGAACATGCCTTTTCTTTCTGAACACAGGCAGTTCATTTGTTTCGAACTTTGCTACCGTTTTCGTACACCTTCCAAGACCACCTGAAAATACGTCTGGAAAATTCTCCTTTAATTCCCTCTTGAGTTTTTATGCCTCTACATTCGAATCCGCAACCTTTTGGCAAAAGGAGCTTAAAGGCAGATCCCATAGTCTAAACTTTTCAATTAGATCAGTTCCAAAAAGGTTATTCGATTTTCGCATAACAAAAATTTTGGCTTTTTCGGTCTTATTCTGGAAATAAATATTCGTCAATAATCCCCATTCGAAGGTTATTTTTTCACCACTGACGCTTCTCGCCGTTTTTTGTGATTAGATCATAGTGGGTCTCCCAAGCTTCTTCCATGTCTGTACATTAATGATGGAAATGTTAGACCCACTATCAAGCTGTAGTCTTACCTTTTTTAAGCATTTTGACCTGTACATGTTTCCGGATATTTTGTTCGTCAGGTTCAATTTTTGTCAGTTTAATGGCTGTCTTTCTACCAGATTTTTTCTTACAATGTCCTATCTGGTGGCAGTTGCCACATTGTTTGAATATGTAGGGACACTCATTGTACCAATGGTTATCTCCACACCTCCAACACGGTCCAGGTAGATATTGCCCATGTTTTTTTCTCTGGTTATTCATTGAAGTCAATTTTTTCTTCTAATGGATCTTTTTAATGTGCGACACTCCGTTTTCCTCTATGTCACGACTGTCCTGTTTCAACGCAACAAAACGTTCACAGTCTTCCGCTAAGTTTAGAAATGGCTCACTTTCGAGTTTATTTAAAACACGACGTCTGATTTCGGAGTCTTTATTTAAGACCAGACCTTGCATGAATATTAAACATTTAAAATTATCCGATGATGATTTCTCTAATTTAAAATCGTCGCAAAGTTTATTTACTATACTTGCATACGTGATGTAGTCGTCTTCCTCTCGTCTAGTGACATTCATACACTTATATCTCCTGTGGAAAAGAGAAGCTTTTGTAGAAAACAGTTCTGTTAGTAAAGTAACTGCCTCCTGGAAGTTCAACTCACTGGTCTTTTTTGGAAGGATAAAATTCACGAACTTTGTATGCTCGGCAGCTCCTAATTTTCTTAGCAATCTAACTTTTTTAGAGTCTGTCCATGTACTGCAGTCCGATATCAAATTATCCTCATATCTTCTATAGAAGTGAGCAAAAGTGACATCGTCTTCTGGATTATAATTGAAAATTTTGATAACGCTCCACACAGCCGACTGGGAGAATGCATTATGCTTTTCGTTTGCTTTCGTTAACTGTGTTGCCTCTAGAAATTTTCTCTGTTCCTCCTGTGTTTTTATCAAGAGTTCTTCGAAGTGTTTCTGCTGTTGTAGCATTCTTTCTTGGAATATTTATTCTCGTGTGGTCGCCAGCTCTTTTTGTTCAGCATGCATTTTTCTTTGGGCTTTTTGCTGTTCCAACAACTCTCTTTTAAATTTCTCCTAAATTTCAACTTGTTTTCTTTGAAGTTCCATTTGTTGTTCAACTTGCTGCTTTTGTAACGTAACATTTTGTTCCGTTTGAAATTTAACTAATTGAAAAAGAGAATCTTTGAATTCAGCATCCATCATTCACGAATTCAAATTATGCACCACACAATTCACACTTGTAAAAAAAATCAGTTTTCCCCACAACGTGCTTAATATAATTAGTTTACTCAACCAACACACAAAGCAAGAAATATATCATTTCTTAGCAAAAAAAAAATTCAATCCCAGTTCTTTTGTTTGAAAAACAAAACTGAGGAAAAAAATCCTTTTTTTATATGTGTACGTAGTTTTACGAAACCAAGTCCGTCGCTATAAGTTAATAGGACTACTTTTATGGGAAATCTTTTTAACCCCTTTGCATTTTGCAAAAATGCGACTTGCTTATTTAACAGTTCTTTATTGGAAGCACAAATGACTTACGCGAATATATATTTTTCACTGCGCGTCCTTCTTTGCCCTCGACAATTCTGTGGTAGACCGTTTTAATAAATAGTCAATCCGGATCTTGCTCAAATATCAGATGTTATCCTAATAATAACGACAAACTTACACAATATCTGTAATAGTTGACGCGGATAACATTTATCTTAACGAGTCAGTGAACTTGAAGAGAAAAAAAATAAAGGTGTCAGTGTATTCAATTATTTTAATAATTGAAAATGTCTTTCGCGTTTTCTAGTTTTCGATTTTTGGTAGCAAGTTTTGAGTTTGTGTTTTTTTTTCGTCGCTTAACTACTCTTGTAGTTGTTCATTTGCTGTTAATCCTTGCGAATCCAAATATCTGTTTGAAAAGACGAAGATGTTTTTCGATGAAGATCTTGCGAATCCTTGTATATCAATCACTTTGGATGATTTTCTGCAGTGATATCGTTTCGATTTCTCGTCGCCAATCTGTTATGAAGTAGTCCAACAGTAAAAAGAAGAAGTCAAGTCAAGGTTGGGTTAAGATAACAAGTGTATTAACATAAAAGGTACAAGGTAAGGAAAATGACTTGCACTTGGCTAGACAGTTACAAGTCTGCCCTTTTTCTCTCAATATTTATTCGTATAAATGAATACACAAAATGTGGCACAAGGCCAAAAAGGGGGAAGAGGAAAGGATCGGCTATCTCTAACTTAAAAAACTCAACTTAGCTAGTTTCAATCATGACCATCATTCACCAAAATACCGCATTCATACTATACATCCATCGCTACTCACCATAAGAATTCATACCATGAAATCCTACTTAAAACCCATATGAGAAATATGCAATGGGGGGGGGGCGGAACTAAAAAATGGTATATACAAAATATGATGATATATACAATGAAAATGAGAAAAAAATAGGTTAGTAAAAAGACCCCCCCCCCCGTTATTGAAATGTGGCAGAGGTGCCGATTTGCCGGTCGATTTGAACACTCGAAAAAGAAAGGATTTTATGCAGGCCCCAACGTTTTATTTCTGTACACCTCCTTCGAAAATATCGAAGGGTGACCTGCATCTCCGACAAATCAAGCGCTCTGTCATCTAATTGGGGGAGGGGAATGAGGACGAAATAAAAGGGGGCATATAATGGAATCCATAATACACTAGTTAAATTGTGTAACTTAAAATCAACAGAAAATTAAACAGAAAATAACTTAAAATAAGTCTTAATCTAACTTAAAATTAAAACAGTGTTCGTTTTCTGAACCCAATATGCTCTGCCTAAGGCACGTCCAGATACCACTCTAATCTAGCGCCAGCCACTCTACACAGTCGCCCTCCAAAATCTGCCGAAGATAGTTTCACCCTCTCGGCCCTAATGCGAGCCTTCAGGTAATATTTGAAAATCGCAATGAGGCCGAGAGGAGTGAAGGTTTCAGCTCCGTAGACTGTCTTGCACCTAGTCTTCCAAATCGTAACTCTCATAATGGCTAGTAAGCTTAAAAATGTAAACCGTTTTTGCCTATCGGTTGTCGGAGCCCAATTGCTACATACATTAATGGGTTCCAGGTCGAAAAACAATACATTAAGAATACGAACCATGTAGCCTGCAACAAGCTTAATCAGCGGCACGACGATGCGACAAAAAACGAAGATGTGACTCACGGTCTCGTCCTCGTCGCCGCATCTCACACAAGTCGGAGATTTACTCAAGCGTGCTGAATGAAGCCTTTTACCGACCCAGAGTGCATTTCTAATCGTCAGCCAGGTCAGCGATGCCTCGTCATTGTCAAAGCACCTTAACCCAGGCGCCCAAGGCCAGATTGAGCGGAGCTCCCCCCTCGTCAAAGGTAGCCCTTCAGGCCTATCATCACGAACAGCCCCCCTCACCATTACCCGATATAATGCCTTTTGGGACAACAGCAGGGTGTCAGAGAGGCTTTCTACTACCCTTGAAAGGAACTTCAACGCATGTCTACATTAGAAGGAGCACTCTTTTCGGGGCAACCCGTGTGCCTCCCCCTCATCCAAGTGCACACTTCACAAAGCCGGAAAGGCTTTCTTGGTGTCTTCCTTCCAAAAGACACCGTTTCCCTCAGATTGTGTACTCATTCGGTCTAGATAAAGCAGCTGAAGTGTGTGGCGTCGAATTTCGATGCTCGGCATACCCAGACCGCCCTCAGAAGGATGAAGGTAACAAATTTCGCGACGGACCATAGGGTGCCTTCCAAGCCACAAAAACTTGAACAGAGCCCGCTGCATCTCCAGCAGCGTATCCGACGGGAGTGGGAGCACTGAAAGACGATATAGGATGATCGGATAAATGTGAGAAGCACACACCTCCGCTCTCCCATTTAACGAAAGATTTCTGCGGGACCACAGACCAGCTGCTGCCCTTATCGCTTTCAGGACTTCCGGCCAATTTTTCTCCAGCTGAAGATCAGGACCAAACCAGACGCCGAGTAGCTTGCAAGGCCCATCCGTCCAGCCAAAGGGTCCCTGCAAGGAAACACCCTTCCAGGCACCAATGCGCAAGCCAACAGACTTATCGCAGTTGATTTTGGCCCCTGTCACCGTTTCATACATTCTAATTTCTCTGTCGACGACACTAATCTCGGCATTGCTCGTATCAAGCACAGTCAAGTCGTCGGCATAGGCGGAATACTTCAACGTGGTGCAAGCACCTGCCAAAGTAATTTCACGCGGGACCGGATTTACCCATAGTCTGTTAAGGAAAGGTTCCAAAACAAGCACATAAAGCATCGGTGAAAGAGGGCACCCCTGACGAAGAGATCTGGACAATCTGAAGGCCTCAGACCTCATACCATTTACTTCAACCCTAACACCGAAGTACGCATACAAGAGGCGAATCCGAGAGCGGAATTGTAGGCCAAAACCGGCCGCAGACAAAACAGCCTCCAAGTACCGATGGTCCACCCTATCAAATGCTTTGAACTGATCTAAATTGATCAGCGCGGCTTCAGTGTCGACTTTATCTATGATCAAGCGTGTCGAGTACAAGTTATCCTGAATGGTCCGACCCTTTACAGAACAAGTCTGTTCAGGGCTAATTATATCAAGCAAAACAAGTTGCAGACGATTGGTTAAGATCTTGGCCAAAATCTTCAACTCCGCATTAAGCATTGTTAGGGGCCGAAAATTAGCTAACCCATTCCCACCATTTTTGCTTTTACGTAATAACTTCACAATACCCATAGTCAAGTGCTTGGGGATAGACCCATTCTTAAACCATTAGTCAAGCAGTCAGTAAGGCAACAAAAAAGGGAGACAACCTCAAATACACCTCGTAGGGCAAACCATCGATCCCGGGGGCCTTGTTAAGGCAGACTCGCTTTAAGGCTTCCCGAACTTCATCCTCTGTTATACAACCTTCGCACCTAGCCGCTTCGGTCGCCTCGAGATGAGAAAAGTCGGCTAAATAGGGGTCGAATTGTGCTAATGACAAACGGGGCTCCCTGGTAAAGAGATCCTGGAAATGAGAACGAAACGCTTCCAGAATACTTTCGTTACTAGTTACGAGACGCCCATCCGGCAATGAGACACGGGCGATATGTCGATCGGTAGCTTGTCTACGTTCTTCTGCACACAGTTCAGCGGCCATATTTGATGTTTCCATGGGCAAACTAATTAAATTCTTAAGACTATTCCACCTCCTATTCCCAATGATAGCCCCCGTCAATTCCCGCTGTAGGGTTAGTTCTAATTGTTCCTGGAAGCCCTTCACCTCGAACAACGAAATGTTGAGCTTCCAGTAAACCGCTAATTCAGACTTAGGTCTATCTAAGTTTACTCGAACCCGAACAAGTCTGTGATCCGAGTAAACTATATCATGAAAACTTGGACATTGTAACAATTCTACGTCGACTCTCCTTATTAAGAACCGGTCGAGATAGCTCGAGAGCTGTCCCGAACCGGAGTCGCGCCTAGCTGTCCAAGTCCATACTCTATCAAGGGGCTTCTCATTCCGGAATTTATCGATAAGATCGAGCCTATCGAGGAATTCGCGAAATACTCTAGCATCCCCATCATCGTTAGTTCCCCTATCCGTGTTAAGATCTAAATCAGGGTCAAAGACCGCGTTCCAGTCCCCTGCTAAAATAACCGTCCGAGATGTATTCACGAATTGATCGATCCGTCGCAAAAAGGGAGCACGCTCATTGCGGCGATTGAGCGCATACACCCCGATGAGCCGAAATGCTTTATCCTTTATGGTAACATCAAAACACATATCCTTCCTTCCGGATCCATAAAGCAAGGGTCACACGACGCATCTAATGATTTACTTACCAGCCAGGATACACCTCTTGAGCGAGAATTAAAGTACGCTGAATAAACGTGAACATGCTTAGCCAACGCACCCAAATGGTCGCCTGAAACCAAGTGGGTTTCCTGAATACAACATACATTCACTCCAAGCTGCTGAAGGTCCAGTGCAATACGAAATTTACGTAAGTGGACATTAACACTTGCTAGAAATAGAGCCATTGAGAATACCTTAGGGTTGGGTTCCAGAAACGAACATTGACGAAGTCAGGATGCCGACGGCGCCCCCAAAAGAATGCATACCCATTTGTTCATTAATCTTTCCGGTATGGGAGATGCCGCCAACATCCAAAGGAAATGTTAGTTTGGCTATACGGTAAAGGGATGGGTGCATTTAACAGGGACCTTCCCAACACAATCTTTACTTAAACAATTTAAAAAATCACTTTTCAGTATAGCCATAGGTTTTTCCAAATTAAAAGAGTCGTTTGCCTCACCCAGTAACTGCCAAAGTCCCTTAGTCTCCGATGACTGTGAGCACTCTCACTGCGTTGGGGAAATTTCGAGGGTCTTCAATGGATTTGCCACCTACTTCTTTGAATTCGAGTAATTTTTTAATTTCTGGCATTCTGTGATTTTTGGCGGCGCTTTTCTGAACTTCAGTTGTTATGCATAGCTAAGTACCATGTAAGAGCGCCGCCTTTATTCTACTTTTATCCAGGGATAAACTCCTCGGCCTTTTTTGAGGAGTAGAGGTTGATGGAGGTGGAATATCATACATCGACGTGTGGGAAGGGGTACTACCACTGTGAGGCAGGTGAATAGGTTTTCATAGGGGATGCAGGGGAAGTGTTTTTAGGGGGGTTCTGGGGCGGGACGAACGGGGAAGGTTTGGGAGAAGACTTCGGTTTTTTTACAAGGCTAAGCGGGATTAGTTTATAAGCCCTATCTTTTAGGGGACCAGTAACTGGAGGAGGCATTTTATTTGGGGTCGGGCGATTTTTTGCTTGGGAGGGCGAGTTGGTGGTGATCTTTTCCGTTTCTTTAGGGGGGCGATGGTGACTCGGACCCGGCTAAGGAGCGGAAGTTTTTGTGGGAGACTGCGGGTTTAAAGGGGTTTTTTCTTGGTCTAGCTTGTTCTTTAGTTTCTTTACTTCATTGTATTTGTCTTTGCCTAGCATGGCTTCTTCTCTCATCCTATCCAAGGATTCACGACCGGGCGTTTTTTCTCCTTCACCAAGAACCATTCATTTTCCTATTCTTCGTCATTTTCCTCTTTTTCGTCGAGTTTGGAAAGATCAGGTAAAACAGGGTAGTCTTCTGTTGACTTTGGTGGGGGGGAATTTAACGGCCACCCCACTCTTTGGGTTAGAGGCATCCCTAGATGTTGGCCCACTCTAGTTTTTATTACTGCTGGTTTTGTTTGTTTTCTGGACAGTCGAAGGTGAGGTGTCCTACCTCTTCGCACGTCCAACAAATCGGCTTCCTACCTGCCACAATTATTGGAAGCCTGTCTTAGCCTATAATAATGAAATGGGGCATGGTGTCAAAACCGGACTTGTTGAGATAAATTTCAAAATTCCAGACTCCGGCATACTCATCCCAATTAACTGATGTAATTTGTCCGAATTGTAATAAAAACGCCCCAAGATGCTCCCCATCTACGTGGAATAGCACGTTGAAGATTGTTACGGCATTTCTACGTTTGCACATATATTCGGTTCTTAAAATATATTCCTGAGTAATTATTTCGGTCTGTGATAACTTTAAGCAAGTCTCCTCATTGGGGAATAAGGTGTTCCAGATGTTGTAACCTTTGGTGCGAATGATTCTCTGGGGTTTAAAACCGGCTGTTGCCAATAATTTGCAGATTAAATCTGCTGACACACTGATTGTTTTCTTGATTTTGTTGTCAAAGACAAACATAATTACGCTTCTCTTTTTAATTTCTTCTAGTTTAGGTACATCCACGAGAAGGCCTTCTTTAGTTACCAAGTGCGCACACTTTTTGGCTTTTTCAATAAATTGATCAATATCAATAACTATTTTGGGGGGTCTAACCCATTCCGTGTTAACTTCGGTCTCTATTTTGTCATTTGGCTTGGAGCTTGTAGCTGCCGCCATGATAAAAAAAACAGGGTGATGGACAAAAAAAAATTAAGTGGGACCCCCCTCCCCCCCAAAAAAAACAACAACAACTTAACGTGTAACAATAAAAGTCAATAACAACAACAGGAACAATAAAAGGAAATTAACAACAATAGTCCAATCAGGGTGAAAAAAAAAACGCGAAAAGAGAAAAAGAAAAACACACACCTTCAAACTTGCCAAAAAATCGTAATATCGTAAAGTAAATCCAGAAACAACCATTGTCTGTCCTTTTTCCCTCTCCCGTGACTCTGGTGACTCGCACTATTTATAGTGAGAACCGGTGTAGTTTCTCTTCTGTTAGAACGGCCGGAGTAACAGTAACTTTTAATGCCGCAAAGACAAAGCTACTTTCCTTCAATAACTACAAGAAACCTCTTCAACCACCGATTTTCATGGCAAATAACACCCTACCTGGGATTCATCATTCAAACTCCTTGGCCTAACTTTCACAGATAACACGAATTGGAACAAATAAATTTAAGACATTGCCAGGGCTGCTGCAAAGAAGGTGGGCTCCCTCTACCGTGCTAGTAAACTTCTCACACCTGACATTATCCTATATCTCTACAAAGCCACCATCCACCCATGTATGGAGTATTGTTGCTACATCTGAGCTGGGGCATCATCCAATAGTCTCTCCCTCTTAGACATGATCCAAAAAAGAGTCGGCAACTTAATAGGTCCCTCACTGTCCACCAAGCTCCAGCCCAATGTTGCATGATTGTGCCTGTTTTACAAGTACTTTAATGGATTGTGCTCTGATGAACTTGCTACTCTGATGCCCCACGACGCAAATTCACTAGACCAACCCGACAATCGGCCAAATCCCATCCATTCACTGTGGAGGTCCCCAGATGCCAGAGAGCCTTCTACTCCAAAAGCTTGTTTCCTCGTGCTGCTTGACTCTGGAACTCCCTCCCTGCTCTCTGTTTTCATGACGGTACTGACATGCAGAAATTTAAAACTAATGTAAACATACATCTCGCTGCACATCTCCCAATTTAGCTTGACCCCCCCAAAAAAAATTCTCACCCTTTTTCTCAGTAGCCCCTTACGTCCACAGTGGCGGCCTGCCTTGTTTGGGGTGAACTATGTTAATATATATATATATATATATATATATATATATATATATATATATATATATATATATATATATATATATATATATATATATATATGTATGAGTAATGAAAAAGGAAAAACCAAACAGGATGTTTTTTTTATATATTCATCAACGTTTCGTCTTTATTTGTAAGACTTCCTCAGGATGATAATTTTAAGAAAAATGTCATGCAAGTACGTGAAAATATTGGGTTGACATGATGGATTGATGAGAAAAAGTAGTAGCCATTTCTGGGTGCGCAGACCCGAGGTCCAGGCTTAGTGAAGTCAGTAGAATGGAATGAAATAAATGAGGATGGTTCTGAGTGAAAAAGTGGAGGGGTGGGGGTGAACGGAAATAATGGGGATGGCTGTTAGTGAATAAGTGGAGGGGTGAGGGGTGAGGGAAAGAGGAGATGGGAGGCTCTGTGATTTTGGTGTGTGGGTAATGTAATGATTTTAGAAAAGATTTGAAAAAATGAAGGTGTTTTGAGAGTAGGAGGGGTGGGTGGGTTAGAGTGTGAGAGAAGTAGTCGGAAGGGTGAAATGGATGAGGGGGAGCGGCGAGATTTAGTTGTGGGTAGGTGTGAAATTTTTGGAGAGAAGTAGGTTTTGACCAGCTTGCTATGTCAAGAATGCGTGGAATGAGTAAGTTAGGTTTGGATTCGTGGTGAATGAAAATGTGTGCGTGGGGGGGGGGGGGGTGTGAGTGTGTATACGGAGACTGGTATGTGAGTTTAACAGTGAGCGAAAAGAAAAAATTAGAGGTTACCCATGATCTAGGTTGAATTTTTGTTCAGTGAGGATAATTTTGCTTATTAAGGGGGATAGATTATAAAAGCCATTTCGGTGTCTGATGGTGTTGGAGGCTGTGATTAATGCGGTTTCTAGTAGTCTTCGCCGAGATTTTTTGTGGATGTATTTGGTGATTTTATCTTGTTCAAATTTGAAAGCATGACCGTGCTCTAATGCATGGGAGAAAAGTGCACTACTTTTTCTCATCAACCCATCATGTCAACCCAATATTTTCACGTACTTGCATGATATTTTTCTTAAAATTATCATCCTGAGGAAGTCTTACAAATAAAGACGAAACGTTGTGGTTATATAGCGGGGGAATTGTTGATTGCTCATTGTTCACTATACTATTGAAGATTTTCCAGAAATCACGAGTACCTAGTTTCTGTGATTAAATTCGTTTTCTGGTCATTTCTTTATACCTTCTCTTTGCTCCATCTATTACAGTCTTACAATAATTTCTTGGTGCTATACGTTTCTGTTTATTTGTAGTTGACTTATAGCGGTTGAATTGTCCGAGTGCAGCTGCACATTTCGAGGTGAACTATTGTGGAGAGTGGGGCTTCCTGTAGAATTTACGCATGGGGCATGTGCTTACATGCCTACTTTGACCTATTTGGTTACCTCATTTGCGCACTGATCAGCAGGGAGAAAAAACTTACACTCCATGGGGCGTCTGTGATGTGATCCCTGATGGATTCCTGATCAGCCCGCTTGTAGCATCTCGTCGCTTTGAACAACGACTCATCAGCCTTAAGACGAAATTTTAGGGTGATATCAATCATTACGACAAGGTGATCAGCGTTCCCGAGCAAGCTATAGGCATTCGTCGCAGAAGCCTCGGGCAGAACATGTCGAGAAGTGAGGCTTGCTGGTTCACACTATCAGGGAGGCGGGTCGGGAAAGTGACAGTCTGTGAGAGGGAGTCCGCTATAGAAACACTATACGTGGATTTACAAGCTGGGTCTCTATAGCTCGAACATCCAAGCTAGTCACTGTGATGCACATTGAAATCCCCAAATACATGTATTTGGGCACTCGAGTCAAGTGAGAGTGATGTATCTATGCTTTCAGATACAGAGTTAAGTAGGGTATAGTCCTGGGTCGAAGGACAACGGTATAAGAAATATAAGTAACTAACGCTGTGCTGTAAGGTTAATCTAAAGCACATCTAGGCTTGATCATCTTATTCTAGCCCATGTTCTCTAGTCAAGGGTAGAGTGTTCCAAACATAAATTCCTAGCCAGTGCATATGTTTGTCAGAGTCCTTACGAGAGAGTGGGAGGTATTCAGTCATGTCAAAATGGTGTGAGGAGATTCAGAACTTTAGGTTTGTTTCATTTAGTGTGCGGATATTCAGGGAGGTTACGAAAGAGACAGGTTTCTACGTGATTGATTCTAAGCACCCGGATATTTGTGAATTCTTGCCTCAAGTGCAGATTCGAAGATGTTTTTGGTGGGTGTCTGGATTAGGTTTGTTTGTTTATTTTTCTTTGTATTGTCATTTTATTTACATTTTTATTTTACAATTTTTTTATTGTTTCCTTTTCTTTCCTATTATGTGTTCCTTATTAATTCTATCCACCACATTAAAAACATATTTTTAATTCAATTTATTTCTCTACGTGCTGTCACTTATTCTACCACCAACCCGGCCTTTTATCTCTTTCCTCCTTACTCAATACTCTTCTCACTTTTCCTTCTTCACCTCCTCTCACATACCTACTACGCACACTTACTACTCTTCCCACTCCTCCTCATCCTTCCCCTCTTTTCACATCACAGCATCTTTCGCCTCCCTCCGCCTACCACCGTTTCTCCCTCACTGGATTTTTCTTACATCGTATGAAAATGCTGAGCTTTATTCAATAAAGCAATATCACCAAACAAATATGGTCGAACCAATCGACCGAAATATTTTGGTCCAGCTCTAATGATGTGTTTATGTCCTTATTTTTACGAGCACGTTAACTTGCTTGCCCACATTTCAATACCTTTTTTCTCCCTCATATATATATATATATATATATATATATATATATATATATATATATGATTTTCAATGTGAGATGATATATATAATTATTTCCACAATCTACTTCACCGTTGATTATTTTAAAGATCCCACTCACTCTAAAAATGTAATATCTTGTCAGAGTTTTTAGTTTTTTTCATTCATTCCATATGTAACTTTGGTACACTTTATTTCAATCGAAAATACGAACACGTTTTTATCTGATAATGCGATACGAACATTTCATTAAATTGTTTGATAGGAAATGAAACTATCCACTTAAAAATATTATTTTCAAATTAACTTCTTAAAAACTAACAGTCAGCTGTCTAATGCTTGAAGCAAATAATTCCTTGATGTATTAGCACTTAGATCTTTTTTTCACCTCATATCTTGATAAAAACTAGTATACGTATTAACAATTATCTCCACTATCGTTCCATTATGAAAATTACTTTTGATAAGAAGAATCGACTCTAAAGATATAGACGCGAAACAAGCATCGGTGTCTATATTTCTTTGCTCCAATCAAAAGTTGCGCTTTTTTATTTTCAACAATTACGCGTCTGCACTCATCTTGTTTTTCTTTCTTTCGCTATTTGCAATTAGAGTCATTTGTAAGAATCAAGATTAGATAGTTTGGTGAAAGTTTATTCAGTCAGTGAAGCGGTTAAGTGTTGGGTGTTCTTATTTGCTACCGAAATTGTTTCTAGTTTGATGCGAGAGGAACTAAACTGCCTTAATTAACTAAAAGATGAAAAATAAATGTTGAGACCTGTTTTTATTTGTCGATCTTATCTTAATGCTATGGCACTGAGTGCGAGTTGGAACTCAATATAAATCGACTTTAATCACTGATTTCATATCTCTGAAACGCGCTTTCTTTTACTATGGCTCCCCCGTTACCAATCGCAAATGCACTGGCGAGAAAACACCGGCACATAAATAAATCTCTTTCTCTCTCTTTCTCTTCTCTCTATCTCTCTTTATTTCTCTCTTATATATATATATATATATATATATATATATATATATATATATATATATATATATATATATATATATAGATAGATAGATATATACAATATAACTATCTATCTATCTGTATATATATATAAATATATAATATATATATACACACACACACCTATATATATATATATATATATATATATATATATGAATATACATGAACAGTTCGAATGCAAAAAGCGATAAACGCCATTAAAAAAATTACAAAGATACCACTACAAAAAGTGTTGTACTATAACACTCGACCACCACCCAAAATCATGTTTTACATAGTATAGTACCTGCATAATTTCCTTTTGCTTTCAATTAAAATAAGTTTTTAGTCCAAGTATACATTTAATATATTCGTCCTTTCATTGGTTAAAGTCTCAATTTAAACGCATTGGATTTATTGTGTTTTGCATTAAAACTCTTCATATATATATATATATATATATATATATATATATATATATATATATATATATACATTTTTGTTGGTGATTTTATTATTCCATTAAGTGCGACAAAATATATGCTGTTTCATTAACGCTCGTAATGAACGTCAACTCTTCAAGCGACAATGGAATCAAATGGCAATGCCCCCTAAACCTAAAGTGCCTATCAACCCAAGTGGTCTATGATGCATCTGTCTCCTCAACCGAAAACCCATCCCAGACTAACTATTATATTGGTCTGGCAGGTAACAACTTCAAAGAAAGATTCTATAACCATAAACTCTCTTTCAACAACCCTGACCATCCTGGCACAAACTGGACTTTCACTACACTACCACAAAATAAAAACAAAAAAAGAAACTCCCATAATAAAGTGGGAAATCTTGAAAAAATCTAGCACCTGCAAATCAATAAACTCACCATGTAGATTATGTTGAAATGAAAAACTGGAAATTATCCGTTTTAAATAGAAAACAAGAGACGTCTATCAACTGTAAACATAGTAGACTCTACCTCCTTAGCAACCCACATACCCCACCTTAACCCCACACCAACTCCCCACATAATTTTAAAAATGGAATTTTTTTTACAAAAATGAATGATTACATTAACACCCCTTTATACACTACCTCAAAACACATTATAACAACCTACCCACCCACCCAAATTTACCACCCAACCCCACCCCAACAAGTCCCAATGAATCTATAAATCTATAAATATATTACCACCCCACTAAACTATCAATAACATCAAATCTCTAAGTATTACCTATAATTCTCAGCCTCAATAGCCTCTCAGTCATACTACCAATTCTACCAAAAACATCTCTGACCTAAACCCATAACTGAGATAGCTATTAACTCTGATATCACTTAGACTAATCTAATCTCAATTACTTAATCCTTCGATTACTATCTTGAACACTTAATTATTGACTGGTACTTAGTCCTTGTCATTGGTAGTAGAACTATAAAAGCCTACCATCACTTGTAGACTTATTTCGCCCAATTACTTCGCAAGTAGCAGGATAATAATAATAATAATAATAATAATAATAATAATAATAATAATAATAATAATTATTATTATTATTATTATCGTTATTGTTATTATTATCTTGTTATTTTTATTTTTATTAATGCTATTATCACTGCGACTATCGTAGGTATGATTGGCATTGTTATTATTATTGTTATTGTAATCGATTTTATTAATACTAAAAATGGTAACACCATTAAACTTCTTTTATATAATGATTCCACTAGTATTGATTTTAGTATAATATAATCACAATTAAAACTATTATCACAACAAAATTCACTACAATTAATGAGCAAGCCATAAATAACTATATTAAAATAGAATGCAAAAGTAGCAATTAATGCCCTAAATTAAAATTATCAAACATTTTTATCTACACGATAATTAGCTATTACAACAAAAATGACAGTTATAACTTTATAATTATAATTCTATTCTCATTATTAAATTTAACCCCCCCCCGCCCTGGCTGGAATTGAGGTCATGATGGCCAGACACGAGAGAACATCCCACGCAACTTTTTGAAACATGATTTGTTGGGGTCTCCCCCTCCCTTCTCATGTCCCCGTTATAGGCAGAGCTCCATCTCCGTCCCCCTCCACTAATGCATCTTCAATTTCCGGTTGAGGTTAAATTTAAAATCTTTGCCATTTGATTCCATTGTCGCTTGAAGAGTTGACGTTCATTGCGAGCGTTAATGAAACAGCATATATTTTGTCGCACTTAATGGAATAATAAAATCACCAACAAAAAATATATTTTGCTCTGAATTTTCATTGAGCACTCTCATAAACCCGGTTTCAACTTCCTTCGGATTTATACCCCCTGGATATTTGTAACAAGTTAATTATATATATATATATATATATATATATATATATATATATATATATATATATATATATATATATATATATATACATATATATATATATATATATATATATGGACTCTCTGGGTTTCATAGTAGCTACGGCTGCTATATTCATTCATCTCACCAGCATGTCAACCCCAATCTACTATGTACTTGCATGACATTTTTCTTCACTGCGTTGCCCGGGGAAATTGAGGAGACAAAGAATCGATACCCTCAGGAATAAATTGACCGGAAAAGACCGGAAAGACTCTTTTCTCGAAAAATGCATGTCCTTATCTACTATATAAAATATTTGTAAAAGGTTAGGACGAGATATTCACTGACTTGTTTGCTTGGTCACGGTATGTGTAATTTTTTGTTTGGGCTTTGTTTTTTATTTTACAATTAAACAAAAGAATAAATTGCTGACTTTCATACAAATGAACCGAAATGCATTATGGTGGGCTTTAATTTCGTAATAAGATGGTTATTTCATATGTGTAAAAACTAGCTTGTACCCAGGCGTTGTAATGAGAATGTGCTTCTGCTCTCAACCGTGAACCCCATATTATAATTTTTATATATTTATAAATTTCTGAAATAAAGTAAAGCATAATATTTACTGTTTATGGATATCCAGCGTGAATGCTGACACTACAATATTCTAAAAAAACCCTAATACAAAATTATTACGACCATTTTATACTTCGTCAAAAGTGGCGTCTGATTTGGTATAATATTAGTTTTCATTTGCATCTCTGGTAAGCGATTATTAGAATCGATAATTGAACACTAGTACCTCCAAATTGAATCGGCGATAGATTGGAATGGTATTACAAAATTTCTCGAAAGATTTCATCCTCATTAAAACTAATTTGAACTGTTAGCAATTAGTTTCAGTACAAATAAACAAGCACACTTTATATTTTAAATACTAGTAAATATATACCCCCTCCGGTCGTATATTATTGCCAGGTTGGGGGATTATGTAAAAGAACTGCATACAATACGTAGTTAAAGAAAAATAGTTTTGGACCATTAAAATATGCTTAACACTATTGATAATGTTTACCTATTAATCAATTATTTTCTTTATTATAGCTTATGTTTTAAAACATGAAATAAATCATAAATATATGACGTAATCCTAAGCTATAATTAGAGTGAGGGACCAGTGCCTAAAGTATTTTCAAATGAGGACCGTTTGGACCAAGCTTCTTATTTGTATTCAGCAACCGAAAAACTCACTGAACGTTATCTTCTGGGATCGTTGGAAGGCTTCAGTCCGATTCACTAGGTTGTGGAACAAGTTGCTTGAAGCCATGGTCAGCCCATCAACGTCCAAACAGTTCAAGGCGGGTCTGGACGAATCGTGGTCGTCGACCTTTGTATGATTACATCTTTATATAACTCCTTCCCGTCTTTTATAACTCACTTTTATATGATTCTGTGCTAATATTTTATCAATATACTGAATTGAATTTCTCAAAGAGACATTAAATATTATGAGAGAGTACTTGATAGCAAAGTAAGAGGGTTCGAAAGAAATACGCAGATAACAAAATAATTTTTTTCAAACATAAATGAATCTCAGAACTAAAGTATGTTGTAGCATGCATTTTGTGTTATTGATGTATATAGGAAAAAAGCGTTGGGTAAATAAACGTTGATACATTCACATTTACTATACTAATAATTATAAGGAGAGAAGAAAGCGGACGGTGAGTTTACTTTCGGCAGCCTTGTAACTCTCGCTTCCTTTATTTTGTCTTTTAGTTCTCTCATTCCATGAGCGATGTTTCTGAAAAATTGCTGTTTTTTGAGTTGGAATCTATCCATCTAACACTAATCGTTGGCTAGTTTTTGACCTTGAAGTAGTATTTTCTTTTAGCTCCTTAAATAAAGTGGCTTCATGCCTTGTCTGGAGCGATTTCCATAAAAATGTTGTTAAGTAGATACACTTCTCGGCAATCCTGTTTCAAGAGTACATGTCAAACCTTGACTTGTAGTGGGTTGCCTGATATGTGCCAATGACCAAAGATCGATCCTGTTATATGGCATCCACTTATAGCGTTTCCTCCGGACCCTAGTTGCGTAGAGTGTTTCGCTGCTGATGAAGACCGGTTGTGATGAATCGTCTTCGCTAATCGCTTCCGGACTCCTCCCACGTTGTGATTAAGATTAGAACACCGAAGACCGATGCAGTTAGTAAGATTGGCATAGTCTAGTAGCGCTATTTCCTGACTTTCCGACCTTATCCTTTCCCCCATAACTGTCTACTAACAAGTGCAAAATGGTTTTGGCTGTGAGATCAGAGTATGTCATACATCTTTTGTTCGTTTCTTTTCTGGGATTGTAATAAAAAAACAACTAATGTCTATCTGTGATTTAATAAAGTGTATAGTATTCGATTTATTTTTTAAGCCCTTTCATCTTTCTCTTTTTGGGGCCCCGTCACAACTGTGCGAAGAGAAGAGATCGTTTAAGGGTTCTTGTCCATGCGCAAGTTGTTCCCTCCTCCTTGTTAATATTCTGGTACTTTCAAACTGAAGGTAATCCACTGGCTTCGACGACACTTGATCCACGTTTCGTGACTTTTAGCTATCCTCACCAGGAATTGGTAGAATTTATTCAAGAATATTTCTTAAGCAATGCCTTAAACGAGAGTCTACAACGAATGAAATTTTGTAAATATTGCAACAACCAAGATGAAAACAACAGTTCCGAACAAGTAATAATGTACAATAATTAAACATCATATCTTATAAATATCGGCATTACTTTATGTAGAACAAGGAGAGATACCCGGCGTTGCCCGGGGGCATGGATAAACAAAAGCAATACTTTAAAACAGTGGGTGTAACATCATTTTTAAAAATCAATTTTTCTCTCTCTCTTCAGTTACTTTGTGAACACACACATTCCTCCGACTGACACCCTCTTTCTTTTTTTTTCTTTCTTTGGCAACTGGTTCAATATAATATAAAAAATAAAATAAATGAATAGAGTAAGTAAGTAAAAAAGAAGTCAGCAGCAGCTGACTGACCGTTGAACGTAGTTTCAGTGTTGTCTTTGAAGCAACTACAAATGAGAATAAAACAATATATTTTCTTACTCCCTACGCAGTAATTTGGACCCTAGTTACCCAAAGATGATGAAGATTATAGTATTTTATTACCATAACTAGCTTATTAAGATCATGTAAAGATTGTAATGGTATATTGGATAGTTTCTGACTATCACTTATATAGTAGAAAACGCCAACAATTATAAACAGAAATGAAGAAAGGCAAAAGTAAACGAAAGGACTTGTTGCAGACGCCACAACTTCTTTTTTTGTTTTCTCAGTCCTTCTTCGTCTCTGAGGTAGAGAATCACGCAGAATCACGTTTGCCACAGGATTCCTACCAATAAGGGACCAACAGGTCAGCTTGACTACGCGTGGTTTGAAGACTATAAAAAGGCACGCACCTTCTTTCTCTCTCTCGTTTTTGCCTTCAGCGTTCTGGGAGAACGCACACAAAGAACTCTCGTCGACAAACTTTACCCCCACCGGCGGCCTCGGTCGAGAAGGTTGGGGGGAGAGGAAAAAGGTAATCATTTTCAATTGAAGAACTTTTCTTCACTCATACATCACTTACAATTTATCACACAAAAGACATTCAACACGCTCGCATATATACGCTTACAATTACGAACCTAAGAACTCTACAAAATGTTTTAAGTAAATAAATTGTTTTTGTTTCATATAAATGTTTTCCTCTTTATTAATTTCATAAAATACCATTTTTGTGTGTTTAGCTTTCTCATTCCTTCGCTTTCCTTCTAAGATAAGTTGTAGATAATAATAATGTGTTGTTCTTTTCCCTTTGTTTGTCTTAACCTCTTAATTTAAGCTACATGTGGTTCGGCGACATTCCTAAAACAGTGGGATGACATGCCGCTACAAAGGCATCTCTCTCACAACCTATGGTCGGGGGATTCATTCACGCATAACCATTTGTCCGGCAATCCTTCGCCACTGTGGTTAATCTTTTGTTCATATCTTCCGCCATAATAATACCACCACTAAGGCCATTATTGGTGACCTCTCCGACGATAACACGCTAACTAAATTCTTTTGATAACTTACAATCTTACGATACAATGAATAAAAATCCTTCTGATAATATACCATCTTACAAATAAAATAAAATAAAGATAACCCTTTCGAAAGTTAAAGACAAAAAATAAATTTAAATATTAATCTAATTTAGCGAAGGAAGCTTAGAACAAAGTAAAAAATAAAATAAATCAAAAGTTCGTTAATAAATATTATGCGGCGTGGCGAGAAAATAATATATATATATATATATATATATATATATATATATTTATTTATTTATTTATTTACAAAATACAGAAATTCAATGTAACATCAGTACCGTCGGTTTCAAAGCGGTACTGATGTTACATTGAATTTCTGTATTTTATAAATAAATATTTACGCTCTTAATCCTTCGAAATCTCGGATTTCTTAATTCATCGAGCACTCTGCTGGATTTTTCCTGCCCTAACACACAGTACTTATATATATATATATATATATATGCGAGCTTGTGGCACAACAACAAAAAAATGAAATTTCATCCACAAAAAGAACAATATATATATATATATATATATATATATATATATATATATATAAAGAAAATACGAGTCAACACGGAAACAAAAAAAAGTAATAATTACAAAAACAACAAAAACGAGCCTTTCACATCACAAAAAAAAAAATCTTTTTCGCAAAAAAAAAGAAAAAAAGTCCTTTTCACGAGACAAGACAAACAAAGAAAATGTTTGGACAAAAAAATAATTTCTAACGAATAGTACAAGAAACATTTCACAAAAGCTTCTTTCACGAAACAAATTTTAACGAAACAAAAAAAAAATCCTTTCACTAAACAAAAAAAGTGCTTTTCGCGAGACAAGGAGAGAGTGGTCTACAAAAAAAGAAATCCCTTTACAAAAAAACCCTCTTAATTTAAGCTACACGTGGTCCAGCGACGTTCCTAAAACAGTGGGATGTCATGCCGCTACAAAGGCATCTCTCTCACAACCTATGGTCGGGGGATTCATTCACGCATAACCATTTGTCGGGAATCCTTCGCCACTGTGGTTAATCCTTTGTTCTTATCTTCCGCCATAATAATACCACCACTGGGGCCATCGACTTGTTTATTTCGTAGTTACGACCATGTCAACTTCCTATTTCAATCACTCTTGCTCTCTCTCTCTCTTGCTCATTTCCCGGTTTCCCCATTACTTCTTGTCACACAACTCCACCCGCCTCATCCTAACTCTCTGTTTTGTTTGTTGTCTTACCACTGACCCAAATATTGCTACCGATTTTAAACACCTTAAACTCCGCCGAGTTCCAAAATAAAACAATGACTGATAAATAGATAAAAATCACAGATAAAAAAGAAACATCAAGATGACACCCCCTCTCCTCTCCTCTCTCTCTCACTTTCTTGACAATATCTGCCCCCTGTAATTTTTATTTCTTCGCGTGAATTAACATCTACATAGCACAGGTGCTGGTGATAAAGTGGCATTCCTATATCACCCCCCCCCCCCGATTATCAATGCCCCTCCCTCTAATACGCGCATTTTCACTCGACAGGAAACGATCGTTATACTTCCCAGCAAAAGGGAATTAGTTGTTAAATAATTAAATAAACTACTACTACTACTGCTACTGCTACTACTACTACTACTACTACTACTACTACTACTACTACTACTACTACTACTACTACTACTACTACTACCAACAACAACAACAACAAAAAATCACAATAATAATAATAATAATTCTAAAAGTAAATTGTTTTGGTCTAAATGACCTTATGGTCATTTAGACCAAAACAATTTGCTGCCTGAGGAACAGAAAGGCTGCCGAAAAAGATCACATGACACCAAAGATCAGCTTCTGACAGATAAAATGATCCTGAGAAACTGCAAACGAGGAACTACTAATCTTGCCATGGGGTGGGTGGTTTATAAGAATGCATTTGACATCGCCTCTCATTTATGGATACACAAATGCCTGGAGATTTCTGGAATAGCCCCAACATTCAAACAGCTTTTAAAGCATGAAGAATTGGGAAACCAATTTAACTTCCGGAGGTGTTGCATTAGGTAAAGTGAAAATCAGGAGAGGGATTTTCCAGGGCGATAGTCTTTCCCCTTTGCTTTTTATCATTAGTTTGATCCCAATGACACTTCTCTTACGTAATGTGAAGGCAGGATTTGGACTTGGGAAAGGACTTCCTACAGTCAACCACTTACTATTCATGGATCACCTTAAGGTTTTTGGAAAGAATGAAACCCACCCGTACTAGGTCAATCAAGCATTACATTAACAAAACTGCAGAATCACCGATATGCTGATTGTGTAATGAAAGGGAAGACACCTTAGCGCATATTGTATCTAAATGCCCAATGCTAGCACAACACCAGTATAAAAAATGGAGACACGACAAATTCGCTCAGGTACTATACTGGAATATATGCACATTTTATGAATTGGACCACAATGAGAAGTGATATGAGCATAAGCCAGAAGTGGTACAGGAGAACGACAATGTTAAACTTCTTTAGGGCATGCGCATACTGACTGATACTAAACCAAAACAAGAGAACTTGCGTAATCATTGATATAGCCTGCCCGTTCGATACCAGAGTGCAGGAGAAAGAACACGAATAAATAAATAAATATCAAGATCGAAAATAGGAATTAGTTAGACTATGGAAATGTAAAGAAGTAAAGGTGATTCCCGTTGTAATTGGAACGGTTGGAACCATAACGAAAAGCCACCATAAATGGCTTAAACAAATTGACGATACAATTCCTTTTCCAATTCTGCAAAAAGCTTGCCTGTTAGGAAGGAATGTCTAAGGTCAAGGGAATTGACTTGATGTTCAAAAAAGAAAACTCCAACTAAAAATATCCAAAAGTTGAGACTACTATGAAATAATAATAATAATAATATTAATAAACACGCAAGTGGTAGCATCAGCCTCTGCTGGTACCACCCAAAATGATCCTGAAGAATGAACGATGATGGAAAGAGCGGGGAGGAGGAGGAGGAGTCCAAGTATATACATTCACTGGAAGAGTATGGAGAGGATTGGAAACTTGGGGAGGCTTATTGCCACTCAAACTCCAGAGAAGACCAACGATCGTCGTCAGAGAGAAATCAATGATGAACGGCTGTTGCGATAACAAAAGATAATTTGCAACGGTTTGTGTTGGAAACTTGTCACTCTGACTCCAGAGAACACTGATTATCGCCAATAAGCAATCACTAATAATGACTTGTGCTAAATGTTATTTTTAGTAGGTGCTGTTCTTGCTTTTAAGCCTCTTCCTTTTTCTTTGTATTTTTTTCAATATGTAATAATAATGTTTTCTTTCCATTTCCATTTCATTGCCTGTCCCATGTTAATTTTAACTCTTAGACTTTTTGGTTACCCTCACGTGGACGATTATTATCTCATTTTATATTCTGTGCGTAACGCAAATATATCACAAATTGCTAAGTAAACCCCAATTATAAATTCGTATTAATATTTCCCTTAAGATAAGTTGTGACCCGAATAGCAATATTTATTCCAATAATAATTTAATTAATCAAGGCCCTTCTATCGTAAACGAATAATGACCACGTGGGGATCCTCAAATAAATATGGCCCCGAGCATTGGGATGACATGCCGCCATGAAGGCATATCTTACCCTTCCCTTTGTTTGGGGTACATTCTCTATAGGTACATCTAGTATAAAATAAAGCAAATGAGTCCACATTCGAAACAAATGTTAGGTTTGTCTTCTGCACTATTTGATGCTTACTTCTTAAATTAATAATTTGTGTTCATTTTAGATCTGATTATATTCAAGTAACATTTTTATTTTTGACTAGAAAACAATACTTGAATTCACTATCTAGTTAGCACCCTATATCATTATATATATATATATATATATATATATATATATATATATATATATATATATATATATATATATTTATATATATGTATGTGTGTGTGTGTGTGTGTGTGTGTGCGTGCGTGTGTGTTTTCCTCTTTGTTTCATTTTACTTCAGTCGAAGTTCTCAGAAATCAAAGGGCCCTTACCTGGGGCTAACACTTGATCTCAATATTGGATACATAGATATTC
Source organism: Sepiola atlantica (assembly GCA_963556195.1). Classification (NCBI taxonomy): domain Eukaryota; kingdom Metazoa; phylum Mollusca; class Cephalopoda; order Sepiida; family Sepiolidae; genus Sepiola; species Sepiola atlantica. Next base: position 81,865,434 of record OY744523.1, read on the forward strand.
GAACATTCTATTAAAGTTCTCCTTTATTTCTCAAACGTTGAGTTTGTAAAGAAGTGAAGAACATTAATTTTCCTCTCGCCAATTGATCAGTTAAATAGTATATCATTCTTGTGGTCTATTGAGCTTACTGGATTCCAGGACAAAAATTCATCTAGTCTGTTGTTACTTGAGGTAACATACCTAGGAGAATGTGCACATGAGCAAGTGTATGGTCGTGCTGAGGGGATCTTATTTGTGCTGCGAATACTATGTCATTTTGAATTTTTGGTCATGGTTTCCTTGTAGGGTGAGGTATCCGCATGCCAGGTTGTCCTGACAAACCCTTGAGAGACCGAAGACACTCGACGATAGTGTCTAGTAGGTATGCGTATGTGTGTGTAAAAGAAAAATTGTATGCATGTGCTTATATGTGTCGCGACATCCCAGTTAAACTGTTGATCTAAAAGCCAAACTAACCGCAGATTTTGAATTAGCACCTTCGATGCGATGCCATTATCGGTGTCGGTTTTTTTTTATTCCGAATTAAAAGAAAGTAAAAATAACATTTGAAACACATTTTAGACATGTTTTAACGTCCCCTTTCCAAGCTGACCGAACAACATCTTAACTACCAGTAAGAAATCTAAATAAAAACTAAATAAAAAAAAAATTAATTATAAATGTAACTTTTTCATATTTCTTTATTTATTTCAGAAAATCGAACTATTTTACATCTATGCGGAGAGGTCAACTACTTTTTAATTTTCTATCGCTACGCCAAACTCCAAACGCCAAAAGTATGGTAAAAAACAAAATATTGTCGTTTCATCGGTTGCCGTGTAGTCAAAGCGTTCGCTATCAGTTCCAATGTTTAGTGACGTTTTTCAGTGTTCGAATATCTCATTAACAATTGTTTTTTAGCATTCCAGTTCAATTTGAAATATTTTCTATAATCAAAATCATGCAATGGACTTTGGTTAAATTAGAATATGGATTATAAACATTAAGTTTAGTATAACTGAATCTAGATTACATATAAAGACAGTCATGGAAAATGCTGGAAGAAGCCAATACATCATCTCTCTCTATCTCAAATATAAACTATTCGTATTTTACACAGATATATAAATATCAACTACTTACGCCGTGGCAGCAAACCGTTGGGGAGGGAGACCTCCTTAGTCCTGATCGACAACCTTCTTAGAGCTGGAATCTCGAAAAAAATATCCGGTTTGCAAACCTACAATTGCTTAAGGAGTAGATAGGTTCTGCCTATCGCCGGCCATTGCACTCCTTCTTTGTCTATTAGCCAGGCGCAGAGATACCAGCGCTGGGACGCCTCAAAACACTCAGTGTCTAGCCTTGTTTCATTACTAGGACAATGAACGCCGTTTCCCTTTCTCTCTATTTGGTCAACTTGGGGAAAGTTTTTCCGTCACTAAGTCTTACATGACCAGTTTGGGTCGCTCTTGTTCCGACAGGTTGAGGGTACAGGTTAGACAGCTTGTTTGGCTGCTGTTTTCGACTAACAGGACAGGAGCCGAAACTCTTAGGTAGCGCTAAGAACGGTTGCTCTATCATCAGTTGCAGAATACCGTGGGTAGTTGTACAGGCCATGTCGCGCATGGAAAGGAAGCCTACAGTTATCTCCGGTGGGCTTTGCCGAGGCCACAACCCCCATGGACCAGGTCGCGACTAATGGACTGGTTGTGTGAGCTTATTGGCACCTAACAAGCACCCACCTTGCCCACCACACTCTATATCAAAACAAACATGTCATTGCAAAAAAATCAAATGAAACCTAAACCAGACACCCAACAAAAATCACCTTCGCCTCCGCCCTTGAGGCTCGCATTCACAAATATCCGGGGACTTAGAACCAACATCAACGACGTAGAAACCTTTCTCCTGACAAACTTCACATATATCCTAGATCTAAGTGAAACAAACCTTCACTCCTCAATCTCCTCTCAACACTTTGACATGAGTGACTACCCCCACTCTACCGTAAAAACTCTGACAAACATATGCGCACGGGCTAGGAGTTTATGTTCGGAACACCCTCCCCTTGACTAGAGAACATAGCTTAGAATCAGATGACCAAGACTACATGTGCTTTAGATTGACTTTACATCACAGCGTTAGTTAATTATATTTCTTATACCGTTCCCCTTCGCCCCAAGACTATAACCTGCTAAACTCTGTCCCTGAAAGCATAGATAGAGCACTCTCACTTGACTCAATGCCCAGATACATGTATTTGGGGATTTTAATGCACACCACCGTAACTGGTTGGAATTTTCCAGCCTTACTGACGCAGCCGGCAACTCTACATATAATTTCTCCTTAGACTGTCGATTTCTCGACCCACATCCTCGATCGAGTAGACCAGCAAGCCTCACTTCTCGACCTGTTCTTGACCGAGGCTTGTGTGACAAAACTCATAGCCTACTCGGGAATGCTGATCACATTGTGCTAATGATTCACATCACCCTAAAACTCGTCCAAAAGTTAATGAGTTGTTGCGCAAAATAACGAGATACTACGAGCATGCTGAGGCAATCAGAGATCACACCAGCGACGCCCCATCGCGAGAAACCTTCTCACTGCCTGCTGATCAGTGTGCAAAGGAGTTAACTGAATGGGTCAAAGCAGGCATTGACGCCTATGTCCCCATACGAATTTTTTTTAGCAAGCCCCACTCTTCCCAATGGTTCACCTCGGAATATGCAGCTGTCATTGCTGAGAGACAGCAATCATTCCGTAAATTCGGCCGCCATAAGTCAGCTACTAATAGACAGAAATTTATGGAGTCAGAAATAATTGTAAGGCCGTGATAGGTGAAGCAAAGAGAAGGTATAACACTTAATCAAAAAATGCATTCAGCCACAGAAACTAGGTACTCGCGATGTCTGGAAAATCTACAATGATGTCGTTTGAAGTTTCAAAATTAAGGTTAAGGTTTAAATCTAAGAAGTTAGAAGTTCTCTTTTCTGGCTCTACTGTAATTGTAAGAGCGAAAGCTTTATTTTGAAACTTTTAGCCCTTATCATAAGCCAAACCTAACTTTATTCTACGTGCATAAATATTCTAACCACCCCAAATCAATAACCAACTCAATTGCCCAGTCGGTATCTAATAGAATCTCTAAACTTTCTGCAAATAAATCTATTTTTGAGCAGAATTGTAATTTTTATAACAATGCCTTACTTGCCTCAGGATACAACGTTAAAATTAAGTACAACAATACTCCCCTAACCCGTAAAAATAATCTCACTAGCTTAATTACCCATAATATGGCTTTAAATCCCGGAAGACGGGGTAACTCTAATATCCCCTCGAACCCTAACCCTCACAATACAGACAGCTTGGAAACTATAAACACTAACCGGAACTCTGGGGGAGATAAAAAGTCAAGAAGGAAAAATAATATCTGGTTTAACCCTCCTTTCAATTGCAATGTAAAAACCAACGTCCCGAAAGAATTTTTAAAAATCTTAGACAAATGTTTTAGATACCCCCATAAATATTACACAATACTAAATAAGAATTCCATTAAAATATCCTACTCCACTATGCCTAACATAGCACAAAATATAATTTCCTCCAATAATAAAAAAATAAAAACTCCCCAACAATCTCCCTCCCTTCCTCCCCAAAATAAATGTAATTGCCGTAGACCCAGAGAATGTCCTCTTAATAGTGATTGCATTCATAGTGATGTTATATACGCGTGCACTATTAAGGAATTCCGACAGAACTCTAACTATAATTCGAACTCCGCTTCGGCAACCCTACCACCTTTACGTACTTCCCCCTATCCCTCTGCCCCGATATCTCAAAGTACAAGTAACGACCTCCCTAGATCTTACTCCTCATCTTCACCGAGTAATTTTGAACCCTATACAATTAGCAGTAATACACCGGTTGTTCTAGGCCCTACCCCACTACCCCAGGTTAATATAGTATCAGATCCATCCTCTCAAACAGTTACCAATGACCCTAATTATTCAAATGCAAATTCTGCACCTTGAAAAATTCACACATACATAGGTCTTAGCGCTTTCCCAATTAAGATAAGGATCTCAAACCACATACAATCATTTAAATTAAATAACAATAACCCTAGTACCTCGCTTTCTAAATTAATTAGAAACCTTAAAAGCAATAATACACCCTAATCCTTACATTGGTCCATCTTGAAACAATCTAGATCATACACCCCAGGATCTCCAAACTGCAGCCTTTGCACTCTGGAAACTTATGCAATAGCCACAGCTAATAAATCATTAAATACTATTAACTCTAAAAACGAATTGATCTCCCTATTGCAGGCACAAACGTAAATACAAATATGCTAACTTCTTGGCCCCTCCAGATACACCCCCACCTAGCAATAATCAATAGATTTCCCCCTCCCCATATCTTATAATTCTTTGTACTTACTATTTACCTTTCCCTGATTGCCCCTATACCAATCCCTCTGATGTGAACATTTAACCTATCCTTTAAAATATACTTATCTAATGCTGAATTGCTTTGCTGCCAGACTTATACCTCGCGGTGTCGCTGATGTTGATACTGATTGGCCATCCCCTATAATTTTTTTCGTTATTACACCCTATCCACCGTCGTTTTTTTCTCCAATTGCGTGTTCTCCAATTGCAATGTCCTGTATATACCTCATTCCTATTCACCCTTTCTTTACCCCTTTGTTTAGGCTTCCATTCCGTTTTAACATCGTATAATCTCCTTTTATACTTGTGTATATGCGTACCTTTAGTAGGTGTTCTGAGAATTCAGGTGCATGTATTGATGCGGATGAGTATGTGAGTAATTGCCTTCTGTGTATGAGTATATATATATATACTCATACACAGAAGGCAATTACTGTATGTTGTTTTCTGGAATCTCAGGTACATGTATTGATGCCGCGCTTGTGTATGTAAGCGGTTTTTGCTGTGCAGGTATGCTGAGGACGCTTGGGTGCTTGTGGCCTTTGTACATTTGTGTGTATATATATATATATATATATATATATATATATATATATATATATATATATATGTATATGTATATATATATATATATATATATATATATATATATATGTGTGTATATGTGTGTGTATGTGTATATACATGTGTGTTTGTATGTATGTGCTGGTTTTTTGTATGTACATTTGTGCATGTACATGTGCTTTATTCACAATTCATGCCAGATTACGGTGGATGTCCAGTGATGTGATGAACAATAGTCCACTACCGCGAGTGGGTGGAGGCAGCATTGCAAATATATACCTATACACCCCCATATTTAAATCCTATTATCTATTCTTTATTTTTCACTATTTATTACTACTTTTTTTATTATTATTTTTTTTATTACTTTTACTATTATTCATTAGTCTAAGGTGTTTTACATCTGCTTAATACCCCATCTCCCTATTTTTAACTACCTACATTGTCGATTTATTCATAGATTGACAATTGATTCAAAACCCCTTAGTAGCCCTTTAACCTCTTAAAGAAATTTACTCAGACCTTAAAAATTATAATAAGACAGACAATCCCATTTCTTGTTAAAATATAAAATGAGTTTTAACTTTATTAGCGACACCAGTTTACTGCTCCTCCCCCATATAAAAACCCTGCCACTATATCCTTTCCCTTTACAAAATTATCTTAAATTAATCTTCTGTAAGAGACAGTTTCTGTTTCTTATCTGTATTTAATCTACCTTGGGAATATAACTTCACTGAGTTGACCAGGCATTTGGCATTTTTGTGTGTGGCCACTTTGAAATTTACTTTCATTCCTTCTTTCTGCCTAAATATCATTTTGATCTGAATCCCCTAACCACCCCCACCTGTTAGATTACACTCTACTTCCGATCGTTTTTCTCTTCTCTTTCTCCTTTTCTTTTTTTCTTTCTCTTTTCGTTTTTTTCTTTTTTTCTTCTTTTCTTCTTTTTCCTTTTCTTTTATTCTTCCTCTTCCCTTTCTTTTTCTCTTCTTTTTCTCTATGCTATCCCACAATTCCCAAGTAATTCTAATACATTGCAACGATTCGTTTTTGATCCCATTGTAACTTTTGTAGTTGTTTTTGCCTTGGAATACGCTTAACTGAAAACAGGAAGAATATTGTTTTCCTTGAAATGGCCACTTTTATTTGATCCCTCTCCGAAGACAACAGACCTGAGTGGAATCGTCGTCGTTGGATTTTTATGCAGATTCCTCTGGATTTACCAATATTTCTGAGCCCCACGTTTTCCTGGATTTCGTTATTGGTGATTCCAATGCCCGTTTGAACTCTTGAAGATTTTTTGATTTTTTTAATTTTTAAAAATTTTTTAATTAAAAAAAAAAACTCTTTCAAATTTGAAACTTTGACAGTCCTATCCTGTCAACTTATCAATCATAATTTTTCCTCTGATGATGAGATTTTAATCTTTGAAAAGCCTGGTTTAAGGAAAAAAAGAGAAGAAAAATAAATGTTTTTATTAACTAAACTGCTCCTTGTTTAAAACAACTGAAGATATCGATTTGCTTCCATTTGCAGGTCTTATTAATTTTTATTGACGTACCATATTTATGCTCTATCCAGTATATTGAGCTTTCCTTATTTCACAATAGGTCCAACTCTCTAAAAGTTTACCTTTTAGTTATAATTTACATATATATATATATATATATATATATATATATATATATATATATATATATATATATATATATATATATATATAATATAGATTATGTATCGGTCTGTCTGTCTTATGCCAAAACTTTACTATTTACGACTATTGTACTTATGAAACAGTATAGTAAATACTATTTAATACTAATGTACTATCTTTAAATGTACAATTCAGGGGCATAGTGTAGTGTAGTATCTGCTTTGTTGTCATGATACCATCCTCCCAGGCATTACCTCTTCCTTTTTTGAGGTGTGGAGTTAGGATACTATCTTTTCTGTTATCATGTACCATCTTCCCAGGCACTACCTTCTTCTTTTTGGGAGGTGTGGAGGTATTATAGTATCTGTTGTGTTTTCAATGATACTATCCTCCCAGGCATTATTCCCTCATTTATTAAAGAGGTGTGGAGATAGTATAGTATCTGTTCTGTTGTCATGATACCATCCTCCCAGGCATTCCCGCTTAATTTTTATTGGGAAGGGATGTAGTATTTGTTCTGTGGTCATGATACTACTTTCCCAGGGATTTCTTTCTCCTTTACATTTTTGAGGTGGGAGGTGGTGTAGTATATGTTCTGTTGTCATGATACTATCCTCCCAGGCAATACCTCTTCCTTATTTTAGGGAGGGAATGTAGTATATGTCCTACCCGTCTTCTGATTATTAAGTATAATGTTCTATTTCGAACGCACAGAAAGTTCTATTTCAAGAGAGAGAGAGAGAAAGAGAGAGAGAGAGAGAGAGAGAGAGAAAGAGAGAGAGAGAGAGAGAGAGAGAGATGGGGGCACAAGACAGGAACGCATTATTTGATTAATAACATGTAAACAACAGATTCTCTGAAATTTATCGTACTGGGCCATTCAAACATTTGGTTACCCGCCCTCTGATTATTCGAACGCACATACACGTAAATTTCAAGAAAGAGAGAGAGAGAGAGAGAGAGAGAAAGAGAGAGAAAAAGCGAGAGAGAAAGAGAGAGAGAAAAACAGTGAGAGCGAGAGATGGACACAAGACAGGGGCGCGTTATTTGATTAAAACATTTAAACAACACATTCTCTGAGATTTATCGTACGAGTCGCTCAAAAATGATATATTTACATTGATTTTTTATTAGAACGTTTTGAGTTTAAAAAGTATTTTTAGAAATTATGTTTTAAAGCAAAACATTATTGAATCAAGTAGTAGTAGTAGTAGTAGTAGTAGTAGTAGTAGACGTGGCGATGTTAGTAGTAGTGATATCAGTACGAATAGTCGACACGTTGCTGGTAGTAGTTATTGTTGATGTTATTATAGCAGTACGAATAGTCGATAATTGTGGTAGTAGTTGTTGTTGATGTAGTAATAATAGTACGAATAGTTGTTGTTGATAGTTGGTGTAAATGTTACTGTATTGTGTACGGACGTGTTACGTGGTCGTAGTCATTGATGGTAGTAGTTGTAAAAAAATACACACATTTTATTGAGCAAGTAAATAAAACAACTAGCAAAATATTTTTTTAATTGGTTAATAACACTAACATTATACATTTCGAAACCATTTAAAAAAAATTCAAAATACTGGAAGCTATCTACATAAAAACACAACAACCTAAAATTAACAACATCACATATGAAACCAGTGGAGACATCTTAAAATGTTAACGTAATGCGATTTTGTTCTGTAATGCCATCCAGCGTTGCTGAATTTAAATCGCCAACGACTTCCTGAAACAATGCGAAAAACGTTCTATGCGCTTTTCTCCGCCGTCTTTTTAAAATTCTCCTCTTTCTCCAGAAGAATCGAAAACGTTCGTGAACCTGTGAAACCTATGGAACATTTATTAATTTTTTTGATTTCAATACAAAAAAGACCATCAGAAAAATTGAAAAAATAAATAAAGGTATAATTAACCGACGAATTCTGTTATTTTAAACAATGTTTTCATATATATATATATATATATATATATATATATATATATTAATGTTGAATAAAGCCAGGGAGAGGTTTTCCTCCAAGAACCCTGATGATGATGATGATGATGATGATGATGATGATGATGTATAGAAAAGACGTATGTAAATTCAATAAATCTGAAACTTGATTACAGATGGATAAACGTAAACTTATGCTGATTGCGCATGGTTAAGTGCGTTTGATAAGGTACAAAGGTTCAACACACCCGTAATCTAACTGCTCGTTTATGTGCTCATGCAAGCGCATGCATTCGTGTTTATAGAAGCACTCGCTTATTTCTCCGAATTTTTACTGTAATTTCTGAATATATATATATATATATATATATATATATATATATATATATATATATATATATATATAATGGGTCGTAATGTGAGTTATATTTATAGTTAAAATTTTTGTTAAATTATAACAATATGTATTAAAAGTCAATTAATAAATATTTCTACAAATTTAGTTTCTTTTTTATCATACAAACAGTTTTGGTTACATATGTGCATGCATATTTCAGTTACGGCTCGATGGTAAGTCTAACTTCTTCAGGCTAAGATCTTAAAATGGAACTGGAAACAAGGTAACAGAAATCGTCCGCAGTTGAAACACATCACGGAAATATTAAACTTTAGAACATTGGACATCCGTGCTAAACGGCTATCCAGTAGCAATATATACGGAGAGCAAAACGAAGAACGACAAAAGAGATTGCCCTTAATTTATTTGTTAAACAGATTTATATTAATATTGTAATTATTGTATTCTAATTTATGTTTGAAAAGTAGCTGATTTAGCCTGTTCGCTATTGTTTAGCAATGTAATTACTATTCACTACTTGAAATCATTGAAACGAAACTAATCGATAAGAAAAAAACCCCACAAAACTAATTGATAAGAAGACAAGACTAACGATAAGAAAAAGAAGAAAATAATTAAATTAATTGACATAAAATTAGCGATGTTCTTTTGTAGATGCCAAAACAAGGATGTAGCTCAGTGGGGAGACTACACAGAACCTACACCAAGCAG
>OY744523.1:81880093-81940093 GCA_963556195.1 Sepiola atlantica
TATCACGTTCTCGTTACATCACCGAAATTAAGCGACGTACTAACTAGGTGACCGGGTGTTGTATGTGGGAGAGCTCTCTGCTTATCCGGGCATTGTTTCCACACTCACTGCATTCCTCTTTGTCACTAAACTCAAGCGATACAGGTTCAAGAGATTTTTGTTAAAAGATTTTTGTTAAAAGATTGAGCGACCCTTGCTTAACAATAGAATTCACCCCGCAGGCACCTTAACAGGGGGTATCCATTGTTTCTCAAGGCTGAACCGAGCACTTCGTTATTCGTTGATGGAAAACTGATGACATCACTCTCTCTACATATATTCAGTTTTATTTAAGTATAGGAATTTTAAACAAATCTTTTTCTATTAAAAATTAAAAATATCGAACAACAAAATAAAAAAAATGATCGCTGGAAATATTGAAGACGTAAACGGATCGAATATATTAAATTAGGTAAAAAGGACATTTAAGGATGAAGAAAGATAAATGTGTAGGTATAAGGAAAGAAAGAGAGGGAGAGGGATAGGGAGAAAGAAAGAGCGAAAGAGCGAAAGAACGAAAGAGCGAAAGAAAGAAAGCGCCCGCGCAAGAGAGAGAGAGAGCGTGCAAAAGATATTTAGGCAGAAAGAAAGAGAGATATGTAGGTATAAGAAAGGCTAAGGAGAGAGAGAGAGAGAGAGAGAGAGGGGGGGAGAGAGAGAGATAGAAAGAAAGAGAGAGAAATTGGTAGGTATAAGGAAGGAAAGGAATGGATATAGAAATAAAGATAGAGAGAAAGAAGGTGGTGTATGTGAAAAACAAACAAAATATCGAGAATCAAAATAAAAAGTCGCTCGAAATATTGTTACCGTAAGCCAGATTTACTTAAATCTAGTGACTAAACAGCCGAGGTTAAAGTAGTTTACATCAAATCTCAGATCTTTGGGAAACTATTAAATCAAGAGATTTCGTTTGGAACTTGCTAGTAAAATTTGGATCGAGCGGCTAGCAGTTTTTCCTGCTAAATCTGGAGATTTCGTTTGAAATCTTGCTAGTAAAATTTGGATCGAGCGGCTAGCAGTTTTTCCTGCTAGATCTGGAGATTTCGTTTGGAATCTTGCTAGTAAAATTTGGATCGAGCGGCTAGCAGTTTTTCCTGCTAGATCTGGAGATTTCGTTTGGAACTTGCTAGTAAAATTTGGATCGAGCGGCTAGCAGTTTTTCCTGCTAGATCTGGAGATTTCGTTTGGAATCTTGCTAGTAAAATTTGGATCGAGCGGCTAGCAGTTTTCCCTGCCAGATCTAGAGATTTCGTTTGGAATCTTGCTAGTAAAATTTGGATCGAGCGGCTAGCAGTTTTCCCTGCCAGATCTGGACATTTCGTTTGGAATCTTCCTAGTAAAATTTGGATCGAGCGGCTAGCAGTTTTCCCTGCCAGATCTGGAGATTTCGTTTAGAATCTTGCTAGTAAAATTTGGATCGAGCGGCTAGCAGTTTTTCCTGCCAGATCTGGAGATTTCGTTTGGAATCTTGCTAGTAAAATTTGGATCGAGCGGCTAGCAGTTTTCCCAGCCAGATCTGGAGATTTCGTTTGGAATCTTGCTAGTAAAATTTGGATCGAGCGGCTAGCAGTTTTCCCTGCCAGATCTGGAGATTTCGTTTGGAATCTTGCTAGTAAAATTTGGATCGAGCGGCTAGCAGTTTTCCCTGCCAGATCTGGAGATTTCGTTTGGAATCTTGCTAGTAAAATTTGGATCGAGCGGCTAGCAGTTTTTCCTGCCAGATCTGGAGATTACGTTTGGAATCTTGCTAGCAAAATTTGGATCGAGCGGCTAGCAGTTTTTCCTGCTAGATCTGGAGATTTCGTTTGGAATCTTGCTAGTATAATTTGGATCGAGCGGCTAGCAGTTTTTCCTGCTAAATCTGGAGATTTCGTTTGAAATCTTGATAGTAAAATTTGGATCGAGCGGCTAGCAGTTTTTCCTGCCAGATCTGGAGATTTCGTTTGGAATCTTGCTAGTAAAATTTGGATCGAGCGGCTAGCAGTTTTTCCTGCTAGATCTGGAGATTTCGTTTGGAATCTTGCTAGTAAAATTTGGATCGAGCGGCTAGCAGTTTTTCCTGCTTGATCTGGAGATTTCATTTGGAATCTTGCTAGTAAAATTTGGATCGAGCGGCTAACAGTTTTTCCTGCTAGATCTGGAAATTTCATTTGGAATCTTGCTAGTAAAATTTGGATCGAGCGGCTAGCAGTTTTTCCTGCTAGATCTGGGGATTTCGTTTGGAATCTTGCTAGTAAAATTTGGATCGAGCGGCTAGCAGTTTTTCTGCTAGATCTGGAGATTTCGTTTGGAATCTTGCTAGTAAAATTTGGATCGAGCGGCTAGCAGTTTTTCCTGCTAGATCTGGAGATTTCGTTTGGAATCTTGCTAGTAAAATTTAGATCGAGCGGCTAGCAGTTTTTCCTGCTTGATCTGGAGATTTCATTTGGAATCTTGCTAGTAAAATTTGGATCGAGCGGCTAGCAGTTTTTCCTGCTAGATCTGGAGATTTCATTTGGAATCTTGCTAGTAAAATTTGGATCGAGCGGCTAGCAGTTTTTCCTGCTAGATCTGGGGATTTCGTTTGGAATCTTGCTAGTAAAATTTGGATCGAGCGGCTAGCAGTTTTTCTGCTAGATCTGGGGATTTCGTTTGGAATCTTGCTAGTAAAATTTGGATCGAGCGGCTAGCAGTTTTTCCTGCTAGATCTGGAGATTTCGTTTGGAATCTTGCTAGTAAAATTTGGATCGAGCGGCTAGCAGTTTTTCCTGCTTGATCTGGAGATTTCATTTGGAATCTTGCTAGTAAAATTTGGATCGAGCGGCTAGCAGTTTTTCCTGCTAGATCTGGAGATTTCATTTGGAATCTTGCAAGTAAAATTTGGATCGAGCGGCTAGCAGTTTTTCCTGCTAGATCTGGGGATTTCGTTTGGAATCTTGCTAGTAAAATTTGGATCGAGCGGCTAGCAGTTTTTCTGCTAGATCTGGGGATTTCGTTTGGAATCTTGCTAGTAAAATTTGGATCGAGCGGCTAGCAGTTTTTCCTGCTAGATCTGGAGATTTCGTTTGGAATCTTGCTAGTAAAATTTGGATCGAGCGGCTAGCAGTTTTTCCTGCTAGATCTGGAGATTTCGTTTGGAACTTGCTAGTTAAAGTTGGATCGAGTGGCTAGCAGTTTTTTCCTGCTAGATCTGGAGATTTCGTTTGGAATCTTGCTAGTAAAATTTGGATCGAGCGGCTAGCAGTTTTTCCTGCTAGATCTGGAGATTTCGTTTGGAATCTTGCTAGTAAAATTTGGATCGAGCGGCTAGCAGTTTTTCCTGCTAGATCTGGAGATTTCGTTTGGAATCTTGCTAGTAAAATTTGGATCGAGCGGCTAGCAGTTTTTCCTGCTAGATCTGGAGATTTCGTTTGGAATCTTGCTAGTAAAATTTGGATCGAGCGGCTAGCAGTTTCAGATAGTGTAGATGAAAAATGAGACACGTCTGTCGTACACCAACACCAACACATCTACTTATAACACATCCCAAACACAAGAAGACTTGTACAAATACCTGATTTTTTAACGATAAACATTAATTTATTAATGTTGTAACTGTATGATGAGCATAAGTTGTTACCCTATTCTCATACTCCCTTGGCCTTGTGCTAATTTGTTGTAAAAATATAAAACCAGAATAATTTAAATTTGTTGTTTTTTATTACTTTTAAACTAAATACAAGTACACATTTCCGATTAGAAACACTTTGTTATCAAAAGGGTTGGTTCGGTGACACATAAACATTTAAATAACATTAAAATAAAAAATGTGAATGAAAATACGGAATATTATATATTCGTAATATTTTTTACTGAAAAAGTTAAAATCTAGTAATCATCTGAAGGTTTTTTGTTCCGATTTAGCAGGTTCTGAAAATATTAGTTGACTGTGGGTAAGTTAGTTTAACGACAGTCAGAGACCATCGTAGGAAACAGACGACTAGACTCGAAGGTAACAATCATGCAAGTCTTAAAAGACGAAAAACGGCCGTCAATAGGGAACCCCTTTCCCTTTTTTATCTCTATCTTTCTTTTGTCGTTTTTCCCGCCAGATATCCTGAAATATAATAAAAACAACTACATATTTTTTTATGTACGGATGTTTTTTTATTGAGCATAACGATCATCCGGACACAGAAATCTCCACCAACCGAAAGTTCTGGCCAGCAGAAACAGAGGAAAAAAGTCTTCAGATCTTCCCATAACTTTATCTCTTTGCTTCAGCCCAAAGGAACCCAGTATACTACAATATTAAAGACATACAATACTCCGAAATATTAAGTTGATTGAGAGAGAGAGAGAGAGATCGTAAAAGAGACAGTGGGAGAGAGATAAATATAAATAGCGATCGGTAGATAATATAAGAGAGAAGGAGAGAGAGAGAGAGAGAGAGAGGTATGGGTGAGATGATAGGCGGATAATAATAATAATAATAATAATAATAATAATGATAATAATAATAATAATAATAATAATAATAAACGAAGAAAATAATTATTAGCTGTGAATCGGAAAACGTTATCAAGTCTAAAGTTATCTCATTAAAGTTGATGAATAAAAAGTCTCCCGTGCGGAAGTTTGGTCCGATTAGAAACACTTTGTTATCAAAAGGGTTAGTCTAGGCTCGTCTTCTTTAGATGCGTTTGGTCTTATCTCGTGTGTGGAGAACGTTTATCTTGCGATGACTTACGCTTGTCTATAATATGTCTCACGAGGATTGTTGCGTAGGGAATTAGGGTTAGGGGTTAAGGAAGGGAAAGAGAGGTGGGGCATTTCAGAGGAACATGAAAAATCAAAGCATCGCACCAAACACGTAAACATATACCAATATATATATATATATATATATATATATATATATATATATATATATATATATATATATATATATATATATATGAAGGTTTATAACTAAAAGATAACTTTTAGAGAATTAGACCTATTGTGAGATGAGGAGAGCAAAAATAAGGTGAATCAATGAAAAATAGTTAGACCTGTAAATGGAAACAGATCGATATCTTCAGTTGTTCAGAACAAGGAGCATTTAGTAGATAAAAATATTTATTCTTCTTCTCTTTCAATTGTATTCCTTAAGCACGGCTAAATAAAATAAATAAATAAACTAAATATTAATATACACAAGAATTTAAAACGAACAGATAATGAAATGTTTAATGACAGTATTAACCGACATATTAATTTAAACGAATAGATTTGGTTTAAATTTAGATTAGATTTAAAATTTAATGAAAAAAAAAGAAAAGATTCTAAAAAACAAAAAAAACAAAAATAAATAAAATACATTTTTTTTAATGAAGGTAAATGAATAAATAAATAAATTATATAAAAAGTAGATAAATAACAAATAAAATATTTAAAAAAATAAAGTTTATTTATTTTGTGTTTAAAATCTGGTTAGAATTCAAATTTGACCAGTATTTTCTGCTAGACTCCATCGACGGGACCTTCATATGCACGCTTGAACTTAGGTTGTGCACGGTTCTGAAGAACGGAAGAGTTCCCGAAATATTATATCATACGGAGTTTCCACCAGACCATCTTGATACAGGTATTACATAACATTGTAACATTGTGTAGATAAACAGATATATGTGTGTTTGTGAAAAAATAAATAAATATATATATATGTGTATGTATACATTGTATTAAGGGTGAAACTATTTAATTTGTTCCACCATTATATGTCTTATTTGCTCCTACTTGTGTCTATCCGTCACACCTCTGCATTGTATTGTCTTCTAACTATCACATTTCTATATACTAATAAACAATGCTTCAAGTAAACTACATAAACCTCTTATATATATATATATATATATATATATATATATATATATATATATATATATATATATATATATATATGCGTCTGGGGTTTACTTAATACTGAGAAGCAGATGCTTCCAGTATTTATTATGAATGGAAGAGTCCAAAGTCGGTTATAGGTACGGTACCATAACACCCCTATCCGAAACATTACCTCATCAGGAGTATTAATATTGTTTCCGTTTTAGATTGATACGATAAGGTCCAGAAACTTCCGTTTCCTTTTAGATTGCCGCGTTTCTGGGGCTGTTTGGGGGTACTGGTATGTTGAAAGTATCGTATATGATGTCTATAACTTCTTCTTCTACCTGGGGAGTGCTGTCAGTGTCATGAGACAGTCGTTTCCTAATTTGATTTAGGTGTCTTTTGATTTAGGCGTCTTGGATTATGTAAACCATATTTCCAATTCTTTTCTCTATCGTACCAAGTTACCAGATAGGCGTGTTATTTTTAAACATCTTGAACTATTCTCTGTCCCCTGAGATGTATCGTTTTTGTTTGCAAAATTGAAGTTCGACTTTGTTTGATCTGTTTAGGCAGTAATTTGCGAAAAACGGATCTTACTTTTCGCGCAAACATCATATATGAAGGAGATAATGAGGATGGTATGTTAACGTTTGGTGTGATCCTGTATACTTGTAAAAACTGCTGCAAGACCGTTTCCGTGCGATTGCCGCGAGCTTTTCTCATTACTCTTTTTAGAGTGTCCACAAAGCGTTGCGCCTGGCCGTTTGACCTAGGATGATACTAGGGAGTCGTGATGTGTTTGATCAGGAAAAATTCACAGAATTCTTTGAAGTCGGATGACGTAAATGGCGTTCCGTTGTCACTGACTAAACAATACACAACCCCAAAACGGGCGAACAATTCGTGCAGGAAGTTTATTGTTACCTCTGTAGTGGGCTTTTTACATTATAACACTTCGCGCCATTTGGACAAACTATCGACTATAATTGGATAGTAAAATCCTTCCAACGGGCCCGCAAAATTCACGTGTATCCCTGACATAGGTCGGTTTGTCTTGGCCCACAGGGTATGTTTGATATGATGCGCCTTTGCCTTTACACATATTTACGATGTTCTCAATGTCCTGCTCCATTTTAGGCCAGTACACGAAGCTGCGCATCAAAAGTTTCATCCTATTTGTCCCCGAATGGTCAACGTGAAGATTCTTTCTGATGTTTTTTTAAGAATGACGACTTTCTTGTTGTACAAGAGTACAACAAGAGAGTCGTAAAATAGTTGCAAAATATTGGCCTTTATCAGCCATTTTTGTTTCCGTACTGATGGTCAATTCATCATTGGAGGCTTCCTTTTTAATTTCATGTAGAGTCATCGGGAGCTCTTTTATCGTGTTGCACAACATAGCTTTTATCTTCCTATCCGCTTGCAGGGAAGCAATCACGGTGTCTTCAAGTGGCTCTCTCTGTCTTGGCACCAGTCTAGACTATCCATCTGCGTGATTGATCTTTTTTATGGTAAATACTCCATTTTAAAATTATAATGCAGTAAAATTGTTCCCCATCTCTTTTATCTATTCGCCGTATACACAGGCAGGCCTTTTTATCGAATCGAAAATGGTGATTAACGATTCATGGTCCGTCTGTAATGTGCACAATCTACCGTGTATATAGTAGTGGAGCTTAGTTACAGTAAAAATATCCCAAAAGCCTCGGGTGTCCACTCCCAAACCTTATCCTTTTTTAATAGTTCATTCAGTGGAGGACGGGGGTTATGCATTTCTGGGATGAAAGCCTGGTAGTAATTTGCTCTGTAGTGCTGTAATGTTTTCCGGCGCCGGTATGTTCTTAATTGTGGTAGCCCGTTCTGGGTCCGGCTTTCTGCCGTCGTTGTCTATTATATGACCCAGATATTTGATTTTTCTAAGAAAAAAATCTCATTTTTCCTCTTTAACTTTAAACCCGTAGCTCCGGATTCGCGAAACCACTTGGTTTATATGTTTCCGGTGTTATTCTATGTCTTTACTGTTGATCAGAATTTCGTCAAGCTATGCAAATAGTAAATGAAGTTCACCCAACATGGTATCCATCACATGCGGGAACAACATTCGAACGTGTATACACAACAGTTTAGAACCCTCTTCTGCCACGTGTATTTGAAGGTATGCTTTGCTCAGATCTATTTTTGAAAAACATCTGCCTCCACTTAATTTGGAAAAAAAAAAAATTCATCCGGGCTATGCAATGGGTCACTACCCATTGCATAGCCCGAAGGAAGTTTTTTTCCAAAAATTTAATCTCGTTGAAAAATCTTCATATACGCGCATTTCACTTGACTGGCTGCTGACTACTGACGGTATTCCACTTTCGATGAGATGACGGTCGTCACTAGTCGGTCGACTTCCTCATTTATTTTGTCGACCGAAGCAAAAGGCACATTTTATTTTTTCTTAAATACGGGCTGAACGTTCTCGTTCAGTTGAAATTTGGCCGCCATCTTTATGCATCAGCCAAGGCTGACAGAAAAAAAACTTCGGGAATAGATTCTGTCAAATTCCGTTTTAGTTGTTCTGATTCGGTTGTCCAACTATCTATATTCTGGCAAAATATAACTACCATAAATGGAACGCTGCATCCAATCAGTGAATAAAAGGTTATTAGTGTCTTTTAACACGAGTATTTTTAACTTTTTGGTAATTCTCATTAAGGTAACGTTTGTAATTATCTCACCTTCAAATGTAATTCTTTCACTGTACTGGCTATTCTGCTTGTTCTTAACAGGTTGGATTTATTCAACCTCATCCACGTACGTAGATTTGTTATTGACTCGTTCAAGCCCGAATCTAATTGTATTTTTATATTTTTTTCAGGATATTTACGTGCTCATATGTCCTTATATTAATGCAGTCATGCTCATTTGTACTTGTGGCTTGAATGCGCGTTTTATTTCATCTATTCGTTTTACAGTGCGAACTGTTGTGCCCGACTTGTAAGTCACGCAGGTTTTAAAACGAAATGGACAGTCCATAAACTCATGCAGACTATCACAGCGAAAACAAGGGCTGCCGGCAATTTATCCTGTTTTACATGGCTCGTTTGTCTGTACAGAGGCGCGAAACCCCCTTTTTTCTTTTGAATTGTTTTCAAGGTAGAGCTGAATTTCGATTTTTGACGTACTTTTCTAATGTCTGCAATGTCTGACTATTCGATGTCCTTCGAATCCTACTTAGCACTTATAAATCTCTGACCGTCTTCAGCTAATTTCTGTAGTTTTAAGTTCGGTTAATTTTCTAATTTATTTAGAACCTCAGCGTCTTTTCCTGATACCAATCTTTGTACGAAAATTAAGTATTTAAAATTATCAGCACTAAGTCCGGCTAATTTACTATCGTCGCAGTGTTTGTTGACGACTGATGCGAACGTTGAATAATCTTTGTGATCTTTTTACCAGGTTCAAACACTTCTAGCGTTTGTGAGACAAAGAAGTCTTGGGGCTAAATAATTCAGTTAAAATATTTACAGCTTCAGAAAAAGTCAAATCGACTGTTTATCGGGGAAAACTGCATCTCACGAACTTAGTATGTTCGTAGGTGCCTTGTTTCCTGAGTAGTAGGCGAACTTTTTTAGAGTCTGCCCAATTTTCAAAATCTATTTGTATAAATCTTCATATCTTCTAAAATACGAATCAAAGGTTTTATCTTCGTCTGGGGAATGCGTGAAATTGTCAATTGCACTCCAAACAACCTTCTGCAAAAACGCATTATCGTTCTCGTTACTTTGATATTGTTTGCATTACTACTTAAATCTTTTCGTCGGTTTAACTTTTTTGTTCTATTAGGTTTTTGTCGGCTTTTTTATTTTGTTCTAGTAGTTTACGTCAGCTTTTTACTTTTGTAGAAGCTTTTGAAATCTTTCTTCAGTTTCTCTTTATTGTTGTTACTGTCTTTCTACAGTTTTTTGCAGTGTTTCATTTTGTTCTAGAAGTTTTTTGTCTGTTTTCTGCTGCTGTTGCATTTCATACTTCACCACTTCTCCAATAGTAGGTTTAAAGTCTTCATTATTTAAAATGTGTATTTTTAGAATACGGATTTTAGAAAGTAAACGTGTCGCTTTTAGAAAGTTTGCTGTTTTTCATTACTTAGTTGTAAAAAGAATATAAAATATTTTTCTTGTTTCTTGACAAGAAAACTCACTTTTGTTGGTACGCTTTTCGCGTACCCGTAGAATTTGCAGACGGAACAAAGAAACAAAATTAAAATACGGTTTAAATTTTTTTCTTTCGGCAGAAGTAACTTATTCTCTTTTAGAGAGAAAATAAAAAAATCATGTATTTCCTTTTTTTTTAGAAATTAACAGTGTCGGAATAAAAAGATCACTGAACTTTCTTCAATGAGAGAAAAATAAGTTGGCCTTTTACATGTTTTTTTTTTTCCCACCGGTAAAGCCAGTTTTTAGAACTAGGACGTTGGTGAATTTGTTATTGATTTCGCCACGTTTTGTACTATTTTAAGGTTCTTCAAAAAACTTTAATACACATACTGCTGCTGATACTTGTGGCGAGACCCATTATCAAACACGAGCTGTATATACTCGGCGTTGCCCGGAAGTAGTTTACTTTCATTTATGATTCGCTTTTTAAAAAAAAACTATGTCGTTTGTTTATTTTTTACCCAATAATTAATTTTATTTTAAATAGGATTGTGAAAATAAAATTTAATTGTAACGTTTTGGTTTGGTCATTAAATTATAAATTGAATAATTGTTGTTAAGATAATGTTTTTTTTTAATATGCCAGCTGTTGCATCCATTTTAAGATTCGTCAGAATCCTTTACTGTCACCACGTTGTCAGTCATTGTGATGGAATAAGTTGGAAATTCCATGTCACCAGTTTTTATGGGATCCTTTTTAAAATAAGATCCCCAAGAAAAATCCTTAGTGTTGTCGTTGTATCCCGTATAACTTGAAATACCACGTCGCCAGTTTTTGTGGCCCTGTTTAGAAGCCGGAATGAAAACACGAACACGGGGTTTAGATAAAATAAGTATATTGAAGAAAGGTATAATACCACAGAGTAACAAGAGTAACGTCAGTCTTGACTGCCAGTTTAGATTCGGGTTGAGTAAACACTGAGAACCAGACGCTTCCAGTATTTATTATTAATGGAAGAGTCAAAAGTTGGTTATAGGTACGGTATCATAAAAGAAACACAGTATTATTCCTGAGATGTTATTGACGATCGGCATTTTTTAGTCCCATTCATATTGAACAGTCTGTGATTGTCTGCCTTTGTCTCAAATGTAATTGTTCACAAATGAACACAAATAAATTCGGTCGAATTGCTAAATTGCAGTAGTGGCAAATTGCTTACGGCTAAACTATGACCGTGTGATAGTAAAGATTTACTTCTCTTCTTCTTTCGTTTGCTTCACAGCATCTCACTGTTAGATCACCAGCTCAGTTGAGAAAAGCCATGCTAATGTTTTGTTCTCTAGCGCAGCTATGCCGGCTTCGCAGTTAGGTGGTCGATATTTAAGGCATGACTCGATGATGTGGTCTACTGTCTGTTCAGAGTGACCACAGTCGCAGACAGCCGAGTCCCCAGCCTTTCATGGTCGCGAGGGAGGTCCATGCCTGGTAGGTTATCCGGGTCCTCCAAAAATCTGTGCAACCTTGATTTATTTGCTGCCTGCCATTCCTCCGTCCAGCAACGTTTCAGCCAGATTCGTTTTGTGACGTCTCCGGGTGTTGAAAGCAAAGGCTGGTGAGCATGCTCCGAGAATGGGCGTCGTGACTTCAGGCGAGCTCGTGGAGGGGTCTCTGTGGTGAACTTGTGGAGAAGGTGGTCCTCATCGATAGTGGCCTTTCTTGACAGTGCAAGGACAACCGCCTCACGGCGTAGGTTTGGTGGTGCGATGCCGGCGAAAATCGGTAGTTGGTTGATTGGTGTGGCGCGCAAGCAGCCAGAGACTGTGCGTAAGGCAGTGTTGAGCGTTACATCCAGCTTCTTGGTGTGGGAGCTCCTGCACCAGGCTGGGGAGCAATACTCAGCGGCGGATAAGACCAATGCCTGGGTAGATATGTGCATGTCTTGGTTGAGGCACCCCAGGTGGTACCAGCTAGGCGGCGTATTAGAGCGACATGGGCAGACAGGTTTTTCAGGTGTTGCCGGAACGTCAGCGTGCGATCAAACTTGACCCCGAGGTACGTCGGGGAAACCTGGAACTAGAGTCTTTTGTTGTCAACTATGATGTTAAGTTCATGGTTTGACTCTCGGTTGTTTAGATGGTATGCGGTGGACGTGGTCTTGGCCACAGAGAGCTTAAGGCGCCAGTTTGTCAGGTAGATTGACAGGGTGTTCATATCGTAAGCCCCAGTTCGATCGTCTCCCAGTTCTTGTTAGAAGGATGGCTAAGTCGTCAGCGTATCCATATTTCTTGGACAGCGTGTCTGGGAGGTCGTAGATATAAATGTTAAACAGCATTGGGGCAAGTACAGAGCCTTGTGAGACACAATTTCTGAGCCGTCGGAGCCTGCTGTGTTGGCCGTTGCTGGTGTGAAGGGTGAAGCTGCGGTTGGTCAGCATTTCCATGATGAAGTCCACCATGTGTCGGTCCGGGATTGTCTGCAGGAGCTTTAGGTGGAGTCCACGGAGCCAGACAGTATCGTACGCTGCTGTGAGATCGAGGAGAACGGCGCCTGCCTTCTCACCTCGTTGGAAAGAATCCTCGATATCTTGGGTGAGGAGGGCTACCTGGTTCACGGTGGACCTTCCGTGGCGGAAGCCAGCTTGCTCTTTTGGCAGTATTGGGTCGATCACTGGATCGAGGCGCGCATGGATGAGACGCTCTATGATCTTGTATGGCACGCAGAGGAGGGCGATGGGACGATATCCCTTTGGGTCATCCAGCGGCTTGTTGGCTTCGGGAGAGCGATGACCTTGGCTCGTCGCCATATCTTCGGGAGCTTGAACGTGCGGAAACAGATGGAGCAAAAAGATCGAAGCCACTCTGTGGCCTTGCTACCCTGGTGAAGGATGAACTCAGGATGGATGTTGTCGGTCCCAGCTGCTTTGTGTGGCTTCAGGTGTTTGATAGCCGATTTGATCTCGTCCTTGGTGAAGTCTCCAGAGAGGTTGGCATCAGCACTGTGGGCCCTACGTAGGTCGTTCACTTCGCTGATAGTCTTCCTGGTGAACTCCTTGTCAGGATTGGGGAACCTCCCGTTGGTGATCAGCTGGGCTGCAATGGCGTCGGCAGTGATGGGGCACGGTTTCGGTTTTGTTGCCTGGCCTGTCAGCTTGTTGATTGTCTGCCATGCTTAACGGCTGGAGTGGGTGAAGTCGATTGATTCGATGGTCTCGGTCCACCTCTCTCTCCGTTTGTTGTTGAGGCGGATCATGAGGTCTGTGGCAGCTCTGGCCGTCTCGGCCTTGGTGTTGGCCTCGTTATGGGCGTGCACGAGTTTCTCGCACTCTTCGTCCCAGCAGGGTGCATAGTTCTTTCGGACTCCCCGTGGGACGTGTTTCTTGGCGGCGGCTGTCTGCATCGTGCAATATGCCTTGTAGTCCTCGTCTATATTGGAAGTGGTAGGCACTGTCAATAATTCAGCTGCAGTGTTGGTGCTACACGTGAATTCCGACCAGTTGGCCTTGCGGAAGTTCCACCTTCGGACTGGTTTGAGCGATAGTATTGTGATAAGTGACGGACGATGTTGTGAACGGGAGAATCGGTCCAAGACGCGCCGTACAGGGAGTGGCTCTTGCCCGATGACTTTAGCAAAAGCCAGGTCTGGGTTGATCTCGGTATTCCAGCGCCTGGAGGCAAATGAGTGGGGCTCCTTCGGGTCGAACAGCAGCACGGCATCTACTGTGGATGCCCAGTCTGCCAGGTACGCGCCGTCTGGGTTGGTGATCTTATAGCCCCAGTCAGTGTTCCATCAATTGAAGTCACCTGCATACACAGCAGGGGCTGGGGCATCTGGCAGTGAGCCTGGTTCTAGTCTGCTTGTAGACATTTACGATAGTCGTCTCCTGCACTTTAATAGCGATCCACTCAACCTCGGCATTGGGGGTGCACTGACCAGCTGGTGACCAGGGTACGTCGTCTCTGATGAAGGTTGCCAGGCCGTGGTTTCTGTTCTTGGTGTGACCGGCTAGTGTGTACCCGTGGAGCTTCAGGATGGTGTCATTTTCCTTGTGAGTCTCCTGCAGGAGCACGACGGTTGCCTTGTTGTTTGTGGCAAGCATCTCTAGGATGTCAAGCTTGGTGAGGCCTTCGACGTTGAGCTGTATGATGGCGAGGTTTTCGGCGGATATGTCCGCCTGTCTTAAAATGGGTGCGTGTTGCCTCTGACGTTGGGGTCGCTGAGAGCAGTGTACAGTAATTGGTTTATCCGTTGTTAGAAGGTGTAGAGGTCGTTGAGAGCAGTGTAAAGGACGCTGTGGTCGCTGGAAGCGGTCTAAAGTCATTAGTTTCGCTGTTGTGAGCAGGTACTTATGAAGGAGGCCACGAAAAGGCTGACTTTATATCCTCTTCTTACTGTAAATGTATTTAAATAAACAGTATTTCAGTCTTCAGAAATATTTGTAATGTTTACACGTAATCGCCTATGCAAATATTTTACGAGAATGAAATCGCCGAAATCGGAAGAAAACGAAAAAATTAATATCCCACCACCAATTAAACTGAATGTTCAACTGATCTAAATAAAGTTTTGAGTATAAAAAGATATATTGCTTTTTTATGTGTCTTTCTTTAACTGACTTAAATTATCCCGTTAAATGTTTTAAAATCGTTCATGAAATAGTTGGTATACAGAGACCCCCAAACTAAAAAGACGTTGAAACCGTACACTGATACTTTGACATTACATGATTAGTAACCCATGTGCTAACGCGAAAGATGAAGAAGTCATTATGTGTGTGGGTTGGAGAAAGAAAGAAAATCTTCTGTTTTGTATTTTCTGTAATAGAACAAGAAATAATTAGAATAAGTATTTTAACAGGGTAAATATTAGTTTAAAATGATCATTTAAAAATGTGGAAAACATCCTTGCAATGTCTTGATTATCGTCACCATGTTGTCAGAATGGATTATGCTTGTCTGTATGTTCGTTTTTAAACTACTTCTGTGTATCGTAATGCAGTAATATAATAGATCAGGAATGAAAAAATACTAGTTTGTTATTCTTTAATTTACCCGTGATTTGTGAAAATTTTGCCTTTGTAAAGAAATCACACGGTAGGATCTCCTCTTTGTGAATTATTTTGTGCAAGTAAGTTTTCTAGGAAAAAAATGTAATAATTAGAGAATGGATTTTTCGCAACTTTATATTTTGTAGGAACCCACAGGCTGAATTGGGTAGTTAGCATAGCATAGCAGATCAGTTTAGCCCGTGATACAGTTGCTTATTTTTCTAGTGTAATCTACGTTGCAGGGGAAAACAAGTCTCTCTCTCTCCCTCTCTCTCTCTCTCTCTCTATATATATATATATATATATATATATATATAAATATATATATATAGTAAGTAGTAAGCTATGAAAATATATTTATGGTAATTAAGCTACAACGAGGCTCCCGCGTTTCATCCCCGGGGGAATCTTCAGGCTAAAATGCATGGAGTTATTTTTGCCGGGGGGTGTTTTTATATACGTGGCTAGCTAGTTAACCAATCAGATTCTTTGTTGTTCTCTCGGCCAATCGTTTGGCTTCCCGCGAACAAAGGTCTTGTTAGTGTTCCTCCCTATATCCTGTTCTAGTGTACTGTTTTCTATAGATTGGCCTATATCCTGGTTCCTTTGTGGTGTCAATATAATGGGTGAATTTATTTTAACACGTGGTTCCTTGTATTTCTATTTTAGGTTTTAATATTTAAATTGTTATGTTTTTGTTTATTTTTTTTTTTACTTATTTGTTTATGTATTTATTTATTTATCGTTAGCCTAAGGTAAATTTATTTCTGTGTAAGCAGCTGTTTGCTATCTCACTTCTACAGTTTAATAGATTTCGAGGGTCTTTAAAGTTTAGGATTTAAAATTTTTCATTCAGGCATAATCTACACGGGTCGTCTAAATTTCTACATGTACTGGTCTGTCGTATTATTTTCCATTCAATTATTGGTGAGCGTCAATTTTTTTCGAGCTCCCAATAGTGGTTTGCTAGTGCTGTTTTAATTCGACGTTCTCTGTTTTTAAATGTGCTTTTGTGGACATAATATCTGGTTTCAAAATCTAGGGAGGTCATACCCACGTAGTACTTCTTGTTATTCGGTTTTTCTTTGGCAAATATTGTGGCTTGGTATACAATATTTTTTGTTAGGCATTTATTTTGTAGTGGGCAAAGTGTACGATTTATGCAGTAACATCTTTTCTCTTCATTGCTAACTTTTTCATTTCTATTCGGGTGGTTACTATTACAGAAAGTACTATACGCATAGTTTGACCTTTTTACTGTCCATTTTTGACAAATGTGAAGATTTTCCAGAAATATCAACTGATTTCTAATAATCATCCGGACATCACACACAACTAACACCATACATGCTGTTTATGTTAGCTTAGAAAGAAAAATAAATAGATAATTCTTAGTCCTCTCTTTCGATTGTTAATTTTTGTTCTTTCCAGCTTTTCATCAATCTGGCTCTCTGCACTGCCTTCAGCATTCTTAATACATTTATTATATTTCCCAGCAATGCTTGAAACAAACTACCATTCTCTATTAATATATATATATATATATATATATATATATATATATATATATATATATATATAGGGTCGGGCAGCTAAATTGGTACTTTTTTATTTTTTACAAAATTCATAATTTCAAGGATTAAATATGGAAATATATCATTCTAACATTTATTTATTTAATTATTACAGTCTATTAAACACAATTATTCAGTATGAGCACCCTTTGCATCAATTATTTTGGAGACTCTTTGACGAAACGGTGAACAGCTCCTCTTTATTTTATTGGGATCGAGATTGCGAAATGCTCCTTCAATGAGTTTATATTTGGGTGTGGATTGACATTAGTTTGCCCCTCGACGACGCCGAATAGATAATAGTCGCAAACATTTAGATCTGGAGAGCTGCTGGGCCAAATATCATTCGGAACAAACAAGGGAAGATTCTCCTTCATTAAATCTTGGA
The DNA here is from genome assembly GCA_963556195.1 of Sepiola atlantica. NCBI lineage: Eukaryota > Metazoa > Mollusca > Cephalopoda > Sepiida > Sepiolidae > Sepiola > Sepiola atlantica. The sequence continues at coordinate 81,897,114 of OY744523.1, forward strand.
CTTTCTTTGATCCATGCGCTGGTGTCGAGTCTTGGATGAGCATGACTTTCGTAGGGTCGTAGTTTCTACGGATCCAAGGCAATAAAACATTATTAAGAATGTTCAAATACTCCGCTGTGTTGATTTTAAGACCTGGTTCGATGAAATGAGGAGGCTTCACCTTTCCATCACTTGCCACGGCTGCAAAAACCATCACAGAAGCAGAATTTTTGCTCTGCATCACAGGGGGAACTTCCGAAAGGTCACAGGCAATAACTCGAGTGTTCTGGCGATTCGGAACCTCATCCACGATGAACTTTTTCTCATAAAAAAAATGCGCACATGTCCTCCTTTGTGTTTCAAATGGTTGATAAGCTTGGGGCATCTTTCAACTCTGATAGCTTTTGAACGGGCAGTGAGGAGATTACGGCGTCTCCTAACATAGGACTTCATCCCAAGGTCTTCGTTGATTGCTCTGCTGATAGTTCTGCAACTCACATTGCGCTTTTTTGCCAGTTTCGACATCGATTGACTTGGGTCTGCCTTTATCGACCTTTTTAGTCCCACCAGGAAAGTTTTTGTGCGCTTTCGATCACTACGAGTACTGTACCGACTTCTTTCAACCTTACACTCGGCATCGAAATATTTTGCTTTCTTCGTTAAATTTGACAAGCGTGCCGATACAGGATAACACACACAAAACTTCCGCTCTATTAACGTCGCTCAGAGAAGTAGGCACTTTTAATATCGCCTTCCATTCGGCGAAGAGTTGTCATATTTAGCTGAATCGCGGAAGAACGAAGTTTAATTATTTTTCGCTCGGGTTGGAAGCTATGACCGGGTTTGCTGACTCAATTCAATCTTGTTTTTGTTCAATTCGGATTTAACGGACTCTCTAATTAACAAATGAACTTTGATTTGATTTGGGTTGCCCAGATCAAGACTTTGGAATTTTAAGTGAGTTTATTGAACTTTCTATATTATTTGATTTGATTTATTTATCGTTGTAATAATTAACATAAACATTGGATACTTTTCATTTCATCGATTGTTGACACATTTCGCGACTGGATAACTTTGTCAGCTCTTTCAATTTATCGTATTTGGACTGGTACTCATCGCCTGGATTAATCTTCAGTCAACCCTCTGGATCTCTTTCCTGATTATGTTTTTCAAATTGTATGACTTGGATGGATTATATACATTTAACAAAAAAGTATGTTTTTGGGTTGATATATTTGATGTTATATATTTTTATGTATTTTTGTATATATTTTTTATATATTTTCAAAGTTTAATTTTATTACCTGTAGTGGTATAACTGCGGTAATGGTCCTCTGAAGAGAAGAATTATCTTTGAAAACTCATGAGCTAAGAACTTTAAGATACTTTGCTTAAATTTTGAATTCTAATAAAATTTTATTGACACCTTATTTTATTACTTCATTTTATATTATGATATATAATTTTATATATATGTGTGTGTGTGTGTGTATATATATAAAGGTTGAGTTGTTTGAGAAAAGCCAGTTTAATTGTTCTAATAAGCAATAATTTGCAATTTAATCACCGATGTCTTACAAAGTTTCTGTTTAACACTCTCACCCTCTCTCACTGTATATTTTGTAATCCCATAACTTATTTCACACGCCTTTCTCTGAGAGAAAACTGCCTCTCTTTGTTTATTAGAAATAGAAGGTAATCCAACTGACTAAAAACGAGAATATTGGAATCGTCTAGTAGACACAATGGAGACATTAGTCTCCATTGTGTCTACTAGACGAATAGTGCTACTATTTTTAACCCATAGTTGAAGACAAAAGAGAAACCAGGAGAGTGAAAGAGAGAGGGGAAATAGAGAGAGAGAGAGAGAGAGAGAGAGAGAGAGAGAGAGAGACTAATTTGTGATTTTCCCTTTATATTAAAAAAAAACAATTTAACAGGCTTTGCAAACTCACTTTTTTACATACTAGCTGGGAAAATCTTTGGTATCATTCTGTCAACCTAGGGGCTTACTTGTCTCTTGGCACACCTTTTTTGCCGTAATAAAGTATGGTTCGATTTGGTAATAAGAGGCCATCTTTCCAGGTATTAACTTCGCTTGAGGCGCCCCTACTGTTCCATTCACGGCTATTTTGAGACTATTTTAAAGTGCGCTCTTTGTGAAGCTGGCTTTCCACACAGTACACTGGCCTTGTGTCTCATCTTGCTGCCGTGGGAGGCACGTAAATATTTTTTTAATTATAAAAATAACGAGGAAGAAAGAAGAATATTAGGAGACACTCCTAAACTAATTCACCGATCATTATGCATTTTGGAACATTATTCGTAATAGTTAATAGTGTGAGCTATACCTACTTTAATTTAGTTTTATAAAAGATAAAATTGTGATGAAATGTTACTCTAAGAGTAATCCTCCTAATATAGGTAGCGAATGCACCAAAGCTGTAATGAGCTAGACCTGTTTGAACTATCAGAGCAAAAACTTGTAGGACAATCCCGGGTGATTAGAACTAATGAATCGTTATCTGCTATTAAAATTGAAGAACTAAAAAGAGAAATTGAGAGAGAAGACTTAGACAAGCTTGGGGTGATAAATACACTTGATGTAGTTGTAGAAAGGTATATAGTACAAACAACAACACACTCTGAGAGCGAAAATATTGTAATTAATGGTAATCAGGCGGGTTCCACAGATGCAATCGTAAAACATGTGATAAAACATGGGATGACAGAAGAAGATATTGATATTTTCAGATTGTTAGACGGGAAACTAAGAGCTGTCAATAGGAAACGACTTAAAACTGTCACGATTAATATGAATCATGTTTTGCCATTTTATTAATAAATAATCTTGATCAGTGTAATAAAGTTATTAACGCTTCTGCCAATAATGTATCAAATCTATTGTGAGTGGAAAATTGCGAAAAAGAAGTAAAGAAAGAGTCCTGGTGGAGGAAACGTTTAAATGGGCAGATAAACAACTTAGAAAGGATTTAAGTAATATGCAAGCTGTCAAAAATGGCGAACTCAAAAGTCAGAGCGCTAGTGAAAGACTAATCCGTAAGTTTTACATACACCGAAAAGGTTTCAAGTGAAGAACTGAAACAGCAGGTTGTAGCTAAGTCTTCCAAAGTTAAACTTTACAGCGACAGAATTGAGCAGTATCGACAAAACATACTGTTTGAGAACAACAAGAAACTCTTTTTTGAAAAACTAGAAGGAATAGAAAGAGGGAATAACGTTATACCGTATACTGACCAATCTAGTGCATTCCGGAAAAGCATTTGGGAAAATGAAATAAAGCATCAAGACGATGCAGGGTGGATCGAAGATATTAAAAGGGAGGTGTCATCTAGAGTAGGAGGGCAAATGAATATAACAGTCACCGTTCACATGCTGAGGGAAAGGGTTAAAAAGTTTTCAAATTGGAAAGCACCTTGACCTGACGGAGTCCAGGGATACTGGTTTAAAAACCTTCTGGCTTTCAGAAATTATAAATGGCTGTTTGACGACAGATAGCTTCCTTAAATGGCTGACAAAGAGTACCACAGTATTGGTCATCAAGATAAAACAAAAGGGAGTAAAGTGACAAACTTTAGACCGATCACTTGTCTCTCAGTTATGTGGAAGTTTTTCACTAGCATATTGTCTAAAAGTATTTATGGTCATTTGGACCAAAACAATTTGCTGCATGAGGAACAGAAAGACTGCCGAAAAAGATCACATGGCACTAAAGATCAGCTTCTGATCGATAAAATGATCCTGAGAAATTGCAAACGAAGTACTACTAATCTTGTCATGGGGTGGGTGGATTATAAGAAAGCATTTGACATGGTCCTTCATTTATGGATACACAAATGCCTGGAGATTTTCGGTATAGCCCCCAACATTCAAACAGCTTTAAAGAATAATGAAGAATTGGGAAACCAATTTAACTTCCGGAGGTATTGCATTAGGTAAAGTGAACATCTGATGGATATTTCAGGGCGATAGTCTTTCCCCTTTGCTTTTTATCATTAGTTTGATCACAATGACACTTCTCTTACGTAATGTGAAGGCAGGATATAGATTTGGGAAAGCACTTCCTACACCCAACCACTTACTATTCATGGGTATCGACGTCGCTGAGTTTATATATTTTTCCTCTCCGTCTCCGTGATCGTCATAGTAGTCGTCGTGTGTCTAGTGAACAAATCTTTTCAACCGATAAAAGTGTGTCTGAAGACAGATTTTTCGAGAGATTTGAGGACTTTTATTTTCTCTGAATAAAACAGGAAGGTAACAGAGAAACCGTCTATGTTATACTCTTGTTCTTACTGTTAGGTTCATCCTAACTTAGTAGATAATCAAATACAGGGGGCGGGATGAACAGGTGGGGCTTTTGTACTTTCAGTCCTATACTGAGACTTAACTCAAATTTTTAGAGCATAATTTTCTTACGTCTGCTTCTCTCGCACCCATAAACAGAACTCTGTTGAAACTTTTGTTTCTCGTCAACGACAAACGCAAGTGAGGTCATCGTTTACTCGATTTGTCTGCTTTGTCTCTAACCTTCACTGATCCCAATGCCCTGTTTCTTTGATCTTAAGTTTACCTATCCGTTACTCATTCGTGGGGAAACAGATTCATTTCCCCAAAGTTTGTGTCAGCCCGACCTGCACTGACCTATACTGATCCCGACCTTAGTCCAAATTCGTACGAGGTTCAGTACACCTTTTCAACATAGGGCCCCCTAATGCAACATTAGGAACGGCGAAAGTGTTAAGGTACAGCTTGAATGTCTAAAGTCAAGGGAATTGACTTGAGGTTCAAAAAGAGAAATCCAACTAAAACATCTGAAAGTTGAAATAATAACAATAACAATAATAATAATAATAATAATAATAAAAATAATAAAAACAACAGCAATACTACTACTACTACAACTACCACTACTACTACTACTACTACTACTACTACTACTACTACCACTACTACTAATAATAATAATAATGATAATAATAAAAGTGGTGGAGAAATACATTACCCAGAATACAGAAGAGACACCGTACCAATGAACAACTCGGGAACAACTGAAACCAGAAACAAAAAGACTAGAAAAGAAAAGTATAAAGAAAAACAGCTACATGGACGTTTTCTAAGAATGACAAGAGAAGTGACCCACGAACATTCTTGGGCATGGTTAAGAAAAGGACGCTTGAACAGTGAAACATAATCTCTACTGCCGGCTGCACAGAACAATGCGATTAGGACTAATTACACCAAAGCTAAAATCGATAAAAACCCAGGAAAGCAGTAAATGCAGATTGTGTGGACAAAGAGACGAAACAGTACATCACATAAAAAAGGCCAAAAAGAATACAAGAAGAGACAGGACTGCCTGAAGTAAGCAGTACACTTGGAACTATGCAACGACTGCATTTTGAACAAATGGTACAAACATAAACCAGAGACAGTACTGGAAAATGAAAATCAAAACAGGGGCATCGAGGTGCAAACAGATAAACTCCTACAAGCAAGGAGACCGAATCTAATAGTCAACAAGAAGGAAAAATTCTGCCAAATTGTAGATTTTTGCCGTTAAGGAAACGGAAAACCGAAGAAAGTTACCGAAACTTGCCAGAAAGCTGAAAGTGATATGGAGCATGAAGAAAGTAAAAATAATACCAATAATCGTATGAGCACTAGGAACAGTCTCAAATAATCTGTAAAAAAGACTCGGAGAAATTGGAATCAAAGGGATCACTGAGACCATACAAAGGACGGCAATGATTAAAACAGCTGCCATCTTAAGGAAAATCCCCTAAGCTACGAAAGGTAACCAGTCACATGGAATTTACATTAGGAAGAAAGAAACACCACAAGAAGAACATCACCACACGAACTAACGAACAGAAAATGAAAGAAATCTCATAATTTTCCCACCTCCCTCCCCCCAAAACGATGGCACCAGCCTCAGATGATACCACACAACATAGTCGTGAAGGGTCAAGGAGGATGGGAAGACCGAAAAGGAAGAGCACTAACCAGACTTTCACTGGAAGATTGCGGAGAGTACTGAGACCTTGGGGAGGCTTATTGTCACACAAATCCCAGAGGAGACCAACATCAACGGTAAGCGGCTGTGGCGATACCGCAAAGTCATTGCAATGGTTATCGAAAAGAGCTGGAGAGTACTGGAAATTTGGGGAGACTTGTTGTCACTCAGACCCCAGAGAACACCACCGGTTATTATCAGTGAGCATTCACTGATGATGACTCGTATGAGAACTCCTAGCAAGTACAAATAATAATAATAATAATAATAATAATAATAATAATAATAATAATAATAATAATAATAATAAAATGTTGAATAGAGACACAAATACAATCGTGTTTTTAAAAAAGCTTTACATTTTTACTTTTCATGTATTTTCATTCCTATTTTAATTTTTGTTCTTTAATTTATGTTACTACCCATACGTAGTGATGACCCCTTATCTACCGACCCCATCAGATACCATCATGATATTGTCTGGTTCGGTGCGTGGGTGGATACGTGGGCCATGGCTAAATATGGATAGGAATAGAAATTAAATAATAACACTAAAACTATAAAAAGAGAGTCAGAGAGATAGGGGAAGTGTGTGCAGGATATTGAGATAAATAGTGAATAGATAAGACGATGCTACTGGAGTGATAAACGTTGAATGTTTGTTCGTATTCGGCGCAAATGCTATTCTATCATAAATTCTGCTTTCGTACTTTGAATACTCCCCCAAATCTCATCCATTACCACAAAAAAGCGGGAAGCTTAGCTAAGCGGTTTTTATTGTAATCAGTTTTGTCATCTCATTTTAACCTACATAATCGACCACATTGACGTGAATACATAATATGAATAATATCTTATCAGTATATTTATAAGATTTACACTAACATATGAAATTAAAACATAACAGAAAAGAACAGCTTTTAAATATACGTGTCGGAAACTTACTAATTTACATATTGATTTGCAAAAATACATCTCATTAATTAGCTATTATTTTCTTATTCTTGTCATATTTGATGATTGTTTTAATTTTAATATAACACATAGTTCTATTTTCGTATATCTTTAAATCGTAGATAAAAGATAATTATGTTAAGTAAAACGTGTCTTTCGGTTCTTTCCGGTCAATTTACTTCTGAAGGTTGCGGTTCTTGGTTTCCTGAATTTTTCGTGAACCATGGGACACGCGTCCCGCTAGTACATAATATACACATGAACGACAACTTAAATTTGTCAAAATATAACGCGTGAATAACATAAAAAGGTTAACTCTTTGTCGCTATTAAAAAGTATCAATAATTTATTTCAATGAAACCAAGTACAGATTTGACCAGAGATAAAAAGAAAAATCATATAGATACATTAACCGAATCATATGAAGTGAAGTTTCAATCCTAGCTTGAAACGCTTGCCTGCGCATATGGATGATTATGCACAGTTGTGGATTAAGCACAGGTAAGTGAAATCGTCAGCTACTATTAATGGCAATGAGAGGCTCCTTGTAAAAGAAATTAAACACTTTTTGGTGTTTGGCAGTGTCTATATACACATTGAGATTTCGTTTACTTGTGGCTTGCCCTTGCTGACTGAATGGTTAGATTCGCCGACTGTCGATAAATTGGTTTAGTTTAGATCCTAAAGTGTCTATTGAAATTGAATGGCTCCGACACAGCCTCTAATATATATATATATATATATATATATATATATATATATATATATATATATATATATATATATATATACCGTACGACTGGCTTAAATAGTTATCTTGGTTATCTCTACACTAATGGTTCCGTAAAGCTGAAATGTATGCGTATGTAGATAATAATTAAATATTTATCATGAAATAATTATATATATATATATATATATATATATATATATATATATATATATATAGAGAGAGAGAGAGAGAGAGAGAGATGGACGGAGAGTGATAAACATGCACGAGTGTCCAAATTTATTTCAAACTTCAATTGGTCAATGCAAGGTATATTCTGTAATAAAATTATGTTTATTGTTCTTTCCTTAAGCCAAGACTTTTCAAAGATCGAGATCTTATCATCAGAGGAATTATACAGATAGATAAGTTGGCAATAGAAAAGCCAAAGTTCAACATTTGAAAATATATTAAGAAAAAAATGGGTGAAAAAAAAGTTCGAGTAAAAAGATACTGGGTTTGTCCAGGTGGTATTGTCCGCCGATAAGGTGTCCAATGGAAGAAGGTTTCGATGGAGTAGAAAAAGTTTCGTAGAGGCATCACAGGAAGGCGTTCAAAATGAAGTAAATCCAATGGTGAAAATTGAATTCAACTCGTAGATAAAATGTACTTAAACGGAATTAAAATGAAGATATCTGGCCATTTAGAAAAAGCTTCCTCGGCCGAGAAGTGAATCGTAAGCGAATGACGTTGGCAATGGAGGATTGAAGTAGTTCTGAGAAAAAAGCCCTAAGTTAAAATCAAAGTCAAATTAGGAGGTGGGAAGGGAAGATTAAGTTGGAGCAAATGGTAGGAGGGTTAGATGAAAAAAGCCATGACAGCTGATGGAAAAGGGAGTAGGGGGGTGAGAAGGGGGTTCTGGTGATAAAGTTATTTTTGGCATATGCTAAGTCCAGTGCCAGTAGAGATTGGCCGTGGTTGAGAGTTTAGGTCGATTTAGGTCAATTGAGTGTATTTATTATTTGGAAAGGAAGAAAAAGGGGAGGAGGCCGTAATTAAAGACGGATTTAGGGCGAGAGACAATAATAATTTCGAAATTGAAGTAAAAGGAGTGTCCGGTTGGAGAGAAATGGGTTTTCAAAGAATGGGAATCATTAGTTTAAATTATGAAAAAGTACTAAGCCGGGCAGAGATATAGTGTTATATATTTAATAGATTTAAAAGTGCTACAGATTTTAAAGGGATTCCCAGTTGGTTAAGAGTATGATTAAAAAAGACCAGTCCAAAAGTAAAGTTAAAAAATTAAATAAAAAATCAGATAAAAACTAAATATGTGAGACAAGCTCAATGTATAATTAGACATTTAGTCTGTCCCACTAAATCATATTACAATTTAGGGTTGGGGATCAATTTGGGGGAGGAAAATTTTAGATCGCTTGTAACAATTGATATCAGTTATGAGTATTCTAGGGTAGGTTTGGTTGAATCAAGTAAAATGTAAGTGTATCACTAGTGCGTTAGGGGAAGCAAATGGATCAATTGAGGGGGTAACTTAGGAGCGTAGTTAAAGGAGAGATAAATGAAAAACTACGAAGAAGGTATAGTCGGTGGGAGGAAGCATATACAGGGTCGATGTAGTGGATATAAGGGAGATAAAATAAAGAGCATGAAAGGAATGGAAGGAATGGAAAATGTATGCGAGGGTTGGCAAATAGAAAAGAAGAAAATGAAAGGAAAAAAAGGATTATAGTGTAGAGTAGGAATCATGGCATTTACGTTAGGGCAGTAAAGGTCGGGAGGGTGTAAGGAGAGTAATGTTAGTTTCCTAAATACAACAAGTGCTATGAATTAATATAGTTATTAGGAGTACTAAGGAGGATTTGTTATGTTTTTGGGATGGTGATTTGTGAGTTTGGACGAGTTAAGAAATAAAGATTAACAAATTAACAAATTTTAGAGTTTAAAAATTAGTCTAATGCTAGAAAAAGGGGTTGTTAGTTGGGAGGAGGGGTGTCAGAGGGGGTAATGAAATTAATGTATTTAAATTTTCGTTTGTGCCTGCAATTTGAGATGAGCTCATTTTTAGAGTTAATAATGTTTAAGCTTTTAGGTGCTGTGGCTATCATAAATGTTTCCAGTGTACATAGTTGGCATAAAGTGGATCCTGGAGTGTAAGAATTATATCTTTTTAATATAGTATAACGTAGGGAGTATGGTGTGTTATTAATGTTAAAGGTTTTTTATTAGATTGGATAGAGAGGTGCTAGTGGTATTGTTATTATTGTGTTTAGAAGATTAGATATGATTTGCGATTCGGGTCTTAATGGGGAAGGCGCTTGCCCGAATATAAGTGTGTGATTTGTATGGGGTTGTTGTTGTAGTATTTGTGTTATTTATAGTATCGGGAATGTTTAGGGTTTGTATGCTCAAGTTCTGGGTCAAATATAAGTCAGGATTGTTAAGTGGGGGTTGTTGGTTAGTGTGAAAGATGTTATTTAGGGTTTCGTTTGCTACAGGGAATTGTAGAAGGGAAGGGCTGCATGGTGAGTGGAGAATTTGTGTGTTGGAGTTGGTTTGTACCATAGTGTTATGGGGGAATTGTTTGACAGTACAGGCAGAGATAACGTTACTTAATATGCAATTACCATTTAAAGGGCATTCTCTAAATTTCTGGCAGTTATTAGTGTGGTGTATAGTAGGTGCTGGTTGTTGGGCAGATTTAATTTTTTTGTTATTAGATGTGATGATGGTTTGTGCTATATTGGGCATTGCGAAGTAAAACACTTTAATAGAATTTTTATTTAAAATAGTGCTGTATTTATGTGGGTGTTTGAATGAGTTATCTTAAATTTTGAAGAATTCCTTAGCTATATTTGTTTCACATTGCAGTTATAAGGTGGGTTAAACCAGACATTATTCTTTCTTCTGATTTTTAAAATTTTTACTGCTTTCTTGAGAGTTAGCTGGGTTGTCAATATTGAGAATTCTAGTGGGTCTATTTGTGTATGTCTTGGGTTTTTTGGGTAGTGTGGTGTTAGCTCGTTGTTTATCCTGTGTTGCCATTTTGTGTGTGATTATATTTGAAGGTTTGTTCTTCTGGATAGAGGGATTATTTTCATATCTAATTTTATCAATGTATCCCGAATTAAGAAGTGCGTTATTATAGAAGTTGGAATTTTGTTCGAAGATGGATCTATTGGCGGATAATTTTGAGATTCTATTGGAAACTGACGGGACTATAGAATTAATGATATATTTTGGGTGGTTAGATAGCTTATGTACGTAGAAGAGGGTTAGATTTGGTTTGTGGAAGGGGCTGAAGGATTCGGAGTTGAGGTCTAGTGTTAGGTCAAGGAAGTTAGATATTCTTTTCTCGGGTTATAGAGTTATAGTTAATCTGAAGTTTAAAAAAAAATGTGTAGATTTTTAATGGTGTTGTTGTATTGTCTAGATATCTCCCTAGAAACAAAAAGTGCATCTCCCCTGTAAAGCCCACCGTTTAAGTGTCCGAAGTTGAACTTCAATTCTTTCAATAAATATAAACCTACCAGGTCAGTAACCTGAGTCCGAAGACCCCATAGTTATATCGAAATTATTGGTCAATAGTTTATCCTTCCTGGTCAATAGTTTGTTATCAAATTTTAATAGGGATCTTCTGGCCAAGATTATAAGATTGATCTCTAAGTCTGTGATATCCGAGTTATTCTTAGCGAATATTAGGGCTTTGTTTAGTAGGATAGGGGAAATGGACTGATAATAATTGTCAATGTCGAAGGTGATAAAATTCAAGTTACAGTTAGATTTATCCTTAAGGTTAAGAAACCAATTGGTGACTTCGCCTGAGGATTGCCATAGGGCGTATGGAGTTTTTTCTTTTAAGTTAGGGATGACTCTATCTAAGATTTTTTTGTTTATAATGCCTAGGTCAGATTTGGATGGTAGATTAGTCTAATGGATGGGTTTTCGTGAAAATTACTTTTGTGGTCTTTTAAGGTGCATCTGGGTAAAGATTTCAGTAAAATTAAGGATATTTGAAGAAGTTAGTAGGGATTTAGCCTCATTGTTTATGCTATTCAAGATATTACTAGAAGCAGTTTTATAGGATTTGTTCAGTTCTTTATAGATTAAACTTTTGTAGTCAGCATATTTCAATTTGTAAAAATGTCACGTGTTTCTTGATCTTGCTAGTGAATTTATTAATTATTTTGATAAAGGGGTTAGATTTTTTATTGTATTTTTTGAATTTGATACGTCAAATCACGCGTCAAGTTGTCTTGTTTCTCAATTTTCTAAGTTTATCATTTCAACGACGTTTCTAACTGTATTAACACCAATCTCATAATTATATATATATATATATATATATATATATATATATATATATATATATATATATATATATATATTAAAGTGAAATATTTTGAAAATCAACAATCGTGCAATTTAAATGAAAAATTCATTTATTAATTATTTTTTTTGCAAGCTTTCGTTGTAGAAAAAACTTTGTCAGGCGAGACGGTCTTCTTTTCTTCCTCCTCATTTTGATGGTATTAACCCCGAGAGGTCGAATCACGATATGAGCAGAAAGAGACGTCAAGTTCTTAAAGACGTTAGGATAAGTGTAGTCCTGGCGATGTTATGCACAGATTGGCGCTTTAATACATTCTAATGCGTGCCTCAAAGATGTTGTCAATTTCCTTACTGAAAAAAGCGGGTGTGGCACAATGTGTGAGCTTTTGGGGAGCTAAGTGCTCCCCGTTATATTCGTAATCCTTATGCCAGACTTATTTCAAAAACAGTAATTCTCTGCGTTTTGAGATAACTGAGTGCACCTGTGCCTCAGTCATATTTGGAGGACTGAAGGTCGCTGTCAAACCAATTCCATTACAGGTGCATGTGATGGGATCAGAGATCAGACCAGTCGTCGTCCGAGAAAATCATGAAACTCAAAAATAACCATTTGACAAGGCGTACACTGATTACGTCTGTAGTCCCTATTTCTCTCTTTCTCTCTCCCTCTGTCTCTCTCTCTTTATCTCTCTCACCCCCTCTCTCTCTCTCTATGGTAAAGAGATTTAAAATTGAGAGACTGGTTTGAAATCTGAACGAGGAAGACGCGTTTGTCGCGCGCTCTGAGATGTTTCTTTTAAAAATATAATAAATTATATTTTTATATAAAAAGTAAAATGGTGTGTTCCATTATTACATAATGTTTGATTTGCAGCACGACGGTCCCGACCAAACAGCCGGCTAATAAGTCCCAGAAGCAGACGACAGTGACTATCGTCAGACGATGATTGCTCACTGACCATAACACGATGAGACATTGCACATACGTGCACATGTTATCACACATCGTCCCGTCGTCACATAAAGTCCGGCAAAGATCGCCCAGCCGTCCAAAGTTAATAATATTGCCACATTGGTTCTGCGACAAAGATTAACACAACGTCGCAAACGATGTTGCCACATTGGTACCAGTCCCAAGAGATACCCCTTTGACCAAAGCAAGTTATATTGCCACAGCGGGAACCTGCTACCCGTCGCTGCCCGGCGCTGCCTGGGAGTAATGTAAAATAATGAATTAAACAGTCCACATAACGCGAATAGGTCACATATTGCCGAAAGATGTCTACAATGTCTGTGAGTTCGAGTTTACGGTAACCCTAACCCTATGGTTAAGTTCGGTTGAAGTTGTTTTTTCTCACGTTCCTAGTTCGAAATGTGTAGAAACAGTGGTTGTTTTGACATGATCTGTTTCGTCTTTTGTCGGGTGCAGAAAATGTCTATGTAAGTTGAGCGCTGATTGGCTATTTTTTTTAATTTCTAAGCGGTGAAAGTGGATAGCTTGTCTTCGTGAAATAATCGCGAAACGGTGTATGAGGAGCGTAAGAGAGAAATTAGCGTGCTACCCTCTCTTTAGAGCATTACTTTAATACAGTTATTTATATGGGATAAATTATATGGGATAAATAATAGGAATTAATTTTTAAATGTTTAAAATATGTGTAACTTGCTGAAAACACGATCGAGATAAGGGTGTATAGGTACTGTTGATTTTCGATGCGTTTGATGCAGTAGTTTCGTAGTCTATTCTAATTGGGTCGAAAGGGGAAACATCAACTTTACTTTATATATATATATATATATATATATATATATATATATATATATATATATATATATATATATAATACACGGTCGAGCAATTCTCAAACAAAAACAAGGAAACATTTCCTTTTTCCTTTTGATTTTGATGATAAACTCCCCTAACTCGTTATTCTCGGGTCTATTAAAATGTTCTCTTCTTACACAAGACAGCTGACTATCTCATCTATTTGAATTGATTCATCACTCACAGCGGGCGTAGAGGGAGGAGGAAGACACACGTACGCGATCAATTTAGTTCGCCATCTCCACTGATGGACGGCGACCAACCGCCAAGCCCGATAAGAACTTGCTATTTTTGACTTATCTGTACGGACTTATCTATTGGCCTCAGAATAATCCGATTCTAATAGCTGTCCTAATGATCATATTTAGTTTATATAGCAACGAGCACGGGTAATAAACGAATATAAAACACGGCACGGGGCGTCAGTTTTCTGTTCTTTTAGCGTTTGCAAAAGAAAGGCGCCAATCGAAAAGGTAGGATAATTTATTTTGAAACACGCAAAACCGAATCTACCGCTTCAGATACACGTACATAAAAAAAAACGAAAACAAAAACAAGCACAACAACAAAAAATAAATGGCAGACATAAACCTTGACGCATGCGTATACGGTCACTACAGGAGGTCTGGTGGGGGAAGGGCCAGACAAGTGCCGACACATGTCCCATCTACATCTACAACTCTATCTATTAATCAAGCCGTTTATCTCTGTTTATTTTCTCTTATCACTCTGCAAAAACATTTGTATGAACAGTACGTTCTCTAATTCTGCAGATGTTCTGATGGCATTTTTAATGTTTAGAGCTTTTTTTTTTTACTTCATGTCGGGTAACCTTTCTCTATCTTTTGCTCATTCTACGGTACGCATTCGAGAAACGCCATTTCAACATCTATTAAATATATGAACCTCTATGAACACGTATGCATATATATATATATATATATATATATATATATATATATATATATATATATATATATATATATATATATATATATATATATATATATATATATATGTATATATATGTATGTATATATATATATGTATGCACATCATTCTCTATATTTACTTACATTTGAAACCTTAGGCGCTTTTTATGGGTGCTCGCAGTGAGTTTTCGTAAAGGGTTTTGTCTTCTAGAGATATATACTGCAATCACATTTTATGGCAACACATTTTGACAGACCTTATATATTTTTTATACATTCATTACGTCTGCATTTTCACATATTTGCGTTTTTTGGGAGGTCACTATTCATCAAGGCCAAGAGCCACTCGAAGATAAGGGTTAATGAGACAAGAATACTTGCTAGCCGAAATATGAGGGACATTATTGGAGTACTAGTATTTCCAATGGTATTAACTGTGTTTGATTATGTTGGGACAGTACATGATACTTTTTGGCATTGGATTTGAAAATGACCAAGTATTAATCGGCAAGGAAACAATCCAGCGGAAATGTGTTCCACAGGTGAGAAGCCCTTGCATAGAAGCACTCTCCATGTAGATTTTGCTTGACGCTCGACACATGACTAGAGAAATGGAAGTCTTCTTTCGTTGTGGTTTGAAGACAAGTTCTTGTTGTAAATGTCTTAAAAAACGGAACAAAAGACTGGAGTTCAGTCGAGCACATTTGATGGCAAGAACGATAGAGTAGAGAGAGACTAGCAACGTCTTTTCAGCACTTTTGTGGGATGATTGAAACCGTTTAAAATTTTAGGCGAATCCAGGAAATATTTTCTTTCTCACAGACGAGTTATAAATCAAGTCCATGCAATTCCCAAACTATTACGTATTTACACCCGGAGATCACATATATTTTGGTTGTTTTTACGGCATATAAGATCTTTCTGGTTATTTTATACAGAAACAGGATACCTATCGTTATCGATTTATTGCGTACGATTGATTAAATATCATTGCCAACGGTATTAGTGAATAATTGAATAAAAGAGACTCAATATGATTTGAACACAGTACATATGATCACATAGCCTGTAACCGTATCCATTACACCAAATCAAGCACCCAATGTAGAATTATAGACAATACAATCAGTTTTACGTTTTCTAGTAGATTCAAGTGCAAAATTGTACTGATTGAATGGAACAGTTCGCTCTGTGCGAATGAATCCTTTTGAATATTAGTAAAGCCAGTTATAAGCAAAGTATTACCCTCTGAGCCGGCGTGAACGGGTATTTCAACTAATAATATCAAGATCAAGGAATTGCATCAAAGACTAAATCTGCCCTCATCTGATCAGCGAATGATGTGAGAGATCTGATCATAAACGGGAATGTAAATCCACATTTAGAGGAGTTCTCCACCTCAACACCTAGTCGCAGTCTCCGCAGACACTGGCAGATGTACCACCGTTGCTCTCATCACAACAGAAAAAAGGGCAGCATTCTTCGTCTGTGTTTCTGCTTCCAAGAACAGTCTGCCATAGGGGATCGTGATGATGCCTACCACATCCATCTTTAAAAACATTAAGACTGTATATAGATGCACCATCTGCTAAGTGTCTTTTTGCATGACTTGCTGCATTTTGCTATTGATTGGTTGATTACATGTAGAAAAATAAGGAAATATATTAAAAGATGTTATAATAATTTACCCGTTACAAATGTACAAGTATTTCGTAATCTAAATCTTACAACTGTTAAGTTGTGGAAGAAAGGGACCGAGATCTGGAAAACACGTCGACCGGTCGAGCTGGATCATATATTAGAGGTAATCGGTGTATTTTAGATAATTGTATTAGTAGCAGCAGGATACAGACACTCGTTTAAGGCTGATGTTCTCATCGCCAACCTAGAAACCTACGATTCTTTCATGCAACTAACCAACCGGCCAGCTTTAATGTTTGGCCAAATCACATAAATTAATGTTGCTAATATTTAGTTTCATCCGTATTTTTCCATTCATTCCAATCCAACCTTTAGGTGTTAGGAGGAAAACTCAATATGTCGATCTTGTTCATCACGGGTGGTCAGATAAAACTATTGAGAGAATAATTGTGGATGGAATATAACAAGATTCTGAATTGTTGTTGCGAACAACATAATATGTAGCACAGCATATTTACATTAAGACAATTGTGTCACCACTTCTCGTGTATCTGACTATGTGACTTACACATTATATTTGTATTCATTAATAATCGACTATCTATTAAAATAAAAAATTCCAAAGCGTAAAGTACTGAAAATATATTTTAAAAATCTTAGTAAAAAATTAATTCAATTATAAAATCAAATCCATCACAATGCATTTGTGTTTCTTCATTTTAATCTTTTTTAAACAGTGTAAAATAGAATAAATTACTTCGTTACCATTCGAAATTTGAAAGGAATTTGGAAGCATTTAAACTGTCGGATAGAAAATCATGTGTTATTTTATAAATAGAGATTAACACAATATTACTTCATCAAAATTCAGAGCAGAGTGTTACTTGGCGCATCGCTACCGGATGTAGTTTTACAATCCTACCGAGGAAAAAAACAATTATACATTTAATAAGAACTACAATTTTAAATATGAAATCATAGTGATTTTCAAAAGATCTTTTTATGTGTTTTACTTTTATTTTACTATGTTGTTAATGTAAAAAGGGACTCTCTCTCTCTATATATATATTTTATATATACTTTGTAAGAAGGGAAGAAAAATAAGACTAATATTCCCTCCTAATCTATGCAAAACCACCCGTTGTATTTGAGCGTAGATAGCACCGGTCTTGATGACGTCAATAGCGAAAACGACTGAATCAACGAGTAGAAAAATTGTATCATTTTTTTGTAAAGAAAATTCATTTATGATTATTTTTGTTCCATGCTATAATTTTGATGAATTTATATGCAAACGTTGTGTCTCCCAAAACAAAAATAAAGCACGTTTCCTACATGTTTTAGGAAAATTAAACGACGCTTAAATAATGAGATACTTAAGCTGAGTGGCAAGTCGATAATTGGATATAATTGGAGAGCATCGTCAAGAAAAAGATGGCGTTGCAAACAATAAGAGCGTAAAATGAGAACAAAACGAAAGATTGAGTTAAGTAAGCAGTTTTTCTGTTCCAAAACTGGAGAAAAAAATGGACGTACTCATTATTCTTTTTAATAGGGTGTACGATTCCCGGGATTAAGTTTTATAACTATTTGGCTTTTCTTAATCAACCCATAACTCAAAATGTTCATGTAACTGTCTTTTTATTGTTTCTTCAAAATGAAACGTTCTCTCTCCCTCCTCCCCTCTTTCTCCTCCCCCTCTCTCTCTATTTCAAACCTGTCCGAATATACAAACTCGTAATTTCATAATACATCATTAATTTAGCTTTTTAAATATATTGCCGTCTATCCTAAGCAGACGGAATAATAAAAACATGATTTGGACTACGTCAGTATTTGGATCCTCTTCCATACGGAGGCCAATACGTCGCTAAGACAAACATATAACTACCGCTTAAGCGTTCGTTTTGATATCATTTGCATATCATACATATATATCTGTTATCGTTTTCCCCTTTAACATGAACAAGTGTAGTTTATTAAATTATCGAAAACTAAATACCACATATATTTAACAAAGAATCGAAAAAAAAATATTGAAACGTCATCCCCGATTTTTTGGCATCAATTTCTTGTCTCTAAATCGTTATGAGTAATACTTTTTTTTTCACCTATGAAGAATAAAAAAAATTCATCATAGGCGAAAAAAAAGTATTACAAATAACGATTTAAAGACAAAAAAAATGATGACAAAAATAGGGGATGACGGTTCGATATTTTTTTTTAGATACAGATGGATACTTTGAATTATTAGGATTATTCGGACTACTATTCTCATCTGGGTTATTTTACACGGTTTCGGTTAAGGTGCATCTTTTCAACTCGGGAATCTTTATGTCGAACTCTGGAATCTATACAAAATTTCGAACTGAAGCGTTTATTTAATCCCCGAGGGTAGATTGTTCCGAGTAGACGTCATTTTTATTTTATTCTTATTTAGTATCGCCCATACCTTTAACCCAGAAGACTGTCACTTAAAACTGATTGTAATCGACGCTTTGTCCGTTGTGTCACCAGTCCACATGGCGTTCAGTAACAGAAGTTCTAATAATACAAATAAATAGGGCTTCAGTGGTAACATAATTTTTTTTATCTACATACTAACGTTGTTGTTATTGTAACGGTCAATTTAGTTTGAAACACTTGTTCTCGTCGGATCATCGAATTAAAACAAAGTTGAACCGGGTTGATAATTAAATGTGTGACTGTTTGGGAATACTAGGTTCCGAAAGTAACCTCACTCAGATCTATAAGTGGGTACCAGCCTGACTGCGATTACAACAAGCAACCGACTATAACCTCATGTGTGTTAGAGTAAATAGAATAGGCTATGAGGTACTGCTGTGTTCCTAAACCTGTGCCATACACACAACAATCAAATTCTCGTAATACCTACAGAAACACTAAAGTTCACAAATTGTTATTCATACCTTGGTTTCTTGTTGTTCCTCTTTTATGCACGCGCCTCCGAGTAATCCTGCCAGACCGAGGGAACGCTGTCCTGTAATTAAAGCTTCTTATTAATATCTTCACAAAGGCAAACTCGACACAAAACTGACGTAATACGTCATTTATTCAAGGTGATCTTCGTCCCCAATCACTGATCAATGGAGGGAGACAGAGTTATATCGAAATCACTATCTTATCAGCCCATGCCATTACACACCTGATGCCCATGGGTTCTGCCAAACGGTATCTTTTTTCTAACACACTGTCACTTGACCCATGTAATGTCATATCCGTGTTTAGTGTATTCCTACAGCCTAAGCCTGGGACATCAAGCTGACCCTTGCTAACCCTTCAACGGTTCGATTTCGTTATTATTCTCAAATTAACTATATATTAGTGTATTTACTTGCTCAATATCTAACAGTACGAGGTCCTGATTGGTCGAGTGTGAACACGTGATTGTTAGTGAAAAATGTATTTTTGCAATAGAGTTAAGTTTACACGGACATAAGCTCACAGGAAGCCGTTTAGAATGCGCTTTCTTAGTCTAACTGGATACGGAAATAAAAATGAAAGTTTAGAAGAATTTAAGACGCAATCAACCGGCTGGTGATTGTTTGGAAATTGAATTAATGAATAAATATTTTAAACATTCTACGCCGTTCGTAGTCGCTAATATATCCCAAGTGATGTTCCAGCTATGACGAAAGATATACCAATATGTGGGTCAGCGACATGGTTCACACGCGTGATATCCAATTATAGTCACTCTATGTATTACAGATGATAGTTTGTCGGTTTAGTTTTACGGCATATCAACCCATTTCCGCTTATTTAATGCTGGATCTATTAATTTTGGTAAAGGTCTTTATGCTTCAATTTCTTTATATCTTCATAACTAGTTATTAATCATGATATTTATGTGATATATCTGTTAAGAAATCTATTCTGCATAACTAAAACTAATAACTCTCTTTACTTCTACATTATCTTTGTAGAATAAACATAGAATGAGAGAGGCAAAAGAAATACATAAACAGCTAAGAGAGATATTGATTACTTGTTCAGTTAATTATAAATTATGGCTAATTAGAACAATAAAAACATCACATTTTTCAAGCACAATCTCAGCTCTAATGTATATGTTAGTATATGTTTTGTATTATCAAAGGAAAATGTCTTTAACAAATACACGTTGTTTGACTCACATTTAGTATAATAATAGATATAAAACGTATCACAGTCATGCATACACCAATATTTATTAAAATTAGAAATATTAGATTATTTCTCAGTCAGTAAGTTAGACTTTACTCAACGATGTACAGCTGAGAAAAACTGTTGCTATGACTGGCAGCGCACATATATAACGGGAAAGTAATGGGTTGTCTCCCATTGTTGCTCTTATCTGGTAACAAAATACATTAATCTGTTGACCCTCATTTGTGATAAGCAAATCGTTTCACTGCCACTTCGACGGGAGGAGACTGAAAATTGCACTTTGTGTCGGTGCACGTCTGTCAGTGTCAACGTTTGTTATCTTATAAATGGGTAACTATACGCGGGTAATGTTAAGGTCGATAAGTTTATTGCATCATTAGAAACGGGGAGTGATAAAGGGTTTGGTGTGCACTGGCAGAAGATGATGAGACTGAAAAGAGTGAAACATATATATATATATATAATTATATATATATATATATATATATATATATATATATATATATATATATATAGATATATAGATATATATATATATATAGAGAGAGAGAGAGAGAAAAAGAAAAAGAGAGAGCAGAGAATATTGTAGGTTCAACGAAAGAAAAGTGTATAGTTAAAAAAGTGAGTCTATTAATATTAATTTATTTTAATTATTAATTAAAAAAATGCTCAAAATTCTTGTTTACAGTCTTCTTATTTGATGTTTAAATTTGATGTTTAAATGCTATACGTGTTTTTAACATGCTAGCCGTCTTCAGACATGTACTGGTTTTGAAAATAGTCAGTTCATTCTTTTAGAGAAAGTCCTCTGTATGCGTTTGTCCTCGTGTGTGTTTGTTTTTGTCCTCCTATGTGTGCATATACTTTTTTCCTTTTTAGAGTCATGAAAGTTAATTACTGTGTTTCTTGGAGACAAGATTTTCAAATACAATCAAGTGTGTGTTTGTCTGTGTCTACTCTATGTGCGCATGTGTGTTCCTTTTCCGAGTTAGAACGTCTTTGGGTGCATTTGTAGGTGTATATATTCGTAGCCTATGATGCATGTGGTTATTTTCTTACTGTATTTACTTTATATATATATATATATATATATATATATGTATATATAATGTTAAATAAAGTCAAATACACTAACTATAGTTGTATCTTAATGAGTCAAGAAAAGGCCCTACTTCAAATCTATCAAATGAAAAGTTACTATGTATTAACGAAGATATTTTAATATATGCATCATAGGCTACGAAACTCATCACGTCATTCACCTACTTAACCCGAGCGTGTCTCAAGAAACTTTCATTTAATATCATCGTGAAACATTGAATACTATTATTAGACCCCTATGCATTACTCTCCAAAATTTATTATATTTCGTATGTGTCAGTGTGCGTGTATGTGGTGTAAGAGCGTTTTTTTCAATATGTGTAAGCTTGTGTATGTGTTTCTCGTCTGTGTTTATATATATATATATATATATATATATATATATATATATATATATATATATATATATATATATATATATATTATAACGCAAAATAATACATTTATGACATAATCACTATTATGTAAACATGTTCCATAATATAACATCAACAAATTATTTTGTGTACAGATGTTTCTAAAATCTATATTAAAATATCTTCGTTAATACATAGTAACTTTTCATTTTGTAGATTTGAAGTAGGGCCTTTTCTTGACTCATTAAGATACAACTATAGTTAGTGTGTTTGACTTTATTTAACATTATATATATATATATATATATATATATATATAAAGTAAATACAGTAAGAAAATAACCACATGCATCATAGGCTACGAACTCATCACGTCATTCACCTACTTAACCCGAGCGTGCCTCAAGAAACTTTCATTTAATATCATCGTGAAACATTGAATACTATTAGACCCCTATGCATTACTCTCCAAAATACGTAATACAAACAGTGGGTAGCATACTCATTTTCCCCAGAATATTTTATTCCTACCACACAACTCTTACACACCGTAGAAAATATTAAATTAGGAACTAATATTCAAAACACAGATTATTATTTTAATTATAACTCATCAAAACATACTATATATAACATAGGTATAATAACCTAATTAAGAAACGCTCCCTTCCTAAAGATTACACGAATTACATAATAGCGATTTAGCGCCCATTTACTTTTTCACCTAAATCTATTCACATTCTGGAATTTCAGAATGAATAAACTAACGCCCTAACATTAAAAAAAACCCGATTCAAAATGGCGTCCTCATTCCACTTTTCCCAAGTTCGACGCAATTTCAGTTTCAATTATTCCTATTTTTCAACTTCAGTACTCACATTCATGGCATTTTAAAGGCTTCAAATTTGTTTTCGAACACTTAAGAGCGTCACAGCCAGTGCAACTTCTACTCCATTTCTTACAATACTTGTACTATTACCCCGTAAAGTCACTTTCTTGATGACAGAGTCAGCTACAATTAACATGTAAACATTATTCCAGAGATGGGAGCTCTACGTTCACTTTACCTACTAGCATTTGTATCTTAACATTACTGTTAGTGTTTACTCTTCACGACTACTCAGTACGTTCTTTACTCTACATAAATAATGTATTGGTACAAAAAATAATTTATTAAATTATGTAACCAAATCGACCTCTTCTTCTCTATCAGTAAAATGTTTCCATACCAAACTTACGTTTCCACGAGGACATTATTAAGCGAGATGATTCCTGAATATATCTTTACTCGGTACTTCTGCAGTTTACAGACCGTGCTGAAATAATACCGTTACTCTTTACATATCAATTCTTAACATGGGGAAGGGGAGACCGGCGAGGGGCTGTAAACTGCAAAGGAATCATTTTCTCTCCTCGATCAGTGAAGGAGAACTCCTTCTAGACTGCACCAATTTTTATTTGGGGCCAAATCCGAAGGGTTCCTGTTTACAAGAAGATAGACTTTCTCAAATTAAATATGTTCACTATTCTGTACTTTCAACGTACAATTAAATGAACATAAGATACCGTAAAAATGAATTTTAATTAGGAAATCTTATCTAAAAAAAAAAAATTCGGGGCCGTTAACTGCAGAAATATCATTTTCTCTCCTCGATTAATTCTGGAAAATAGATATTCCCACAAAAGGGAGAACTTTGGAATGAGACAAAAAATACAAATATCCCAGTCTTTAAGGATTTCTCCTTCACTGAACCAGAAGAGAAAAGGGTACTCTGCAAACCGTGCTATTTTTCAGATATTTTTTTCAGGTTAAATTCAATTTTACGGTATCTGTTAGGTCAAAGCACACCATATTTAACAATGCCCCCCCCCCCTCGCATGTCAAAATGGCTCCTTAAAAAATAAACTTTATTATTTCACAAGTACAGAGAAAAGATTACATATAGTATAGAAAATACTACACTTTAACGAAAAGCATAACATAAATCATAAACCGACAAGTAAACACTATGTAAATCGAGACCAGATTTAGTAATGTGAGGAAAATCCATCAACGTTAATTCTACTTTGAAAAATTACGAAAAAAAAGGTTCAGGCCCGTAAACTGAAGAAGTATCCTTTTCTCTCCTCGATTAATTCGGGAAAATACATTTACCCACAAATGGGAGCTATTCGGATTGGGATAAAAATTAAAATTATCACAGTCTAGAAGGATTTCTCCTTCACTGACACAGGAGAGAAATGGGTACTCTCTGCCGTTTACGGACCAGGACCGTGTTGTTTTTCAGATATAATTTTCAGGTTAAGTTACATTTTTTTACGGTATTTTTTGTTTATTCAATTGTTATGTGAAAGTACACAATAGTTAACACCGCCCCCCCATGTTAAAATGGGTTTTTACTTTTTAAATAATAACGTTATTATTTCAGCATGGTCCGTAAAGTTCAGAAGTACCGAATACAGATTAAGTTCTCTGGCTAGTTCTGTGTATTTGCTTCGATTTTGCGTGTCTCTGATCTTCACTCTGTTGTCTGTTGGAACGGCGAAGTCTATGATTTTACAAGATTTTTCCTTCTTGTCTATTATAATAACATCAGGTCTCCTTGCTTGTATGAGTTTATCTGTTTGCATATTCATATCCCAGATGATTTTGTGTTTTTCGTTTTTCAGTACTGTTTCTGGTTTATGTTTGCACCATTTGCTTGCATATTCGAAATTCAATCGTTTGCACAGTTCCCAGTGTACTGCTTTCCCCACACAGTCGTGTCTGTTCTTGTATTCTTTTTGGGCAAGTTTGCTACATTCACTTATTATACGATTTACTGTTTCGTACTTTGACCACACAGTCGGCATTTACTGTTTTCCTGGATTTTATCTATTTTAGATAATGTAGTTTGTCCTAATCGCATTGTTCTGTGCAACCATCAGTAAAGATTCCGTTTCTCTTTTAGAGTTTCCTTTTCTAAGTCATGTCCAGCTATTTTCGTTATCGGTGCTTCCCGAGTTCCGAGTTGGAACGGTGTCTCTGCTGCAGTGATTGGCCTTTCCGTGTTCTGAGTTATATATTTCTCCAGCTCTTTTTGGAGTCTTCCACACACTGTTCTATACATACCAGTCCTCTTCCCCTTCATTTCTTTTCATCCGTATCGTCTGTTGGGTGTATGGCATTGTGCATGATCATTAATTTTCTAGTCATCTCGTCAAGGTGCCTGAGTTCTTCTTTAGTCCAGCCTATGAATGGTTAAGAGTATCTTATTAGTGATACTGCCCAGGTATTTATTCTTTTTATTAGGTTTTTGCTATATAATTTGGTTTCTAAGAGCTTTCTTGTTCTTCTCAGATATTCTTTTCCAATCTTCTTTTTCATTTCTGTTGATTTGATTGCGTCTGCTTCCAAAACTCACAAATATTTATAGCTGTCTTATTCGCCTAGCGCCATCATCTGCTCTTGGTTGAGTAGTTCCATGCCCTCAGTCGTCTCCAGGTTTCCTTTTTTAATCTCTAGCAATGCACACTTTTCTATTCCGAATTCCATTTGAATGTCCTGGCTGAGAATTCTGGTCGTATTTATCAGCTTTTCAAGTTCCTTTTTGCTTTTTGCAAATAGCTTCAAGTCGTCCATGTACATGAGATGGTTTATTCTTTAGTCTCTGCCTTTGAACTTATATCTGGCATCACATTTTCTGAGTATGTAGTTGAGTGGCATCATGGCTATGATAAACAGTAGTGGTGATAGGGAGTCTTCTTGGAAAATGCCTCTCTGTATTTTGATCTCCGTCGAGTATTGTCCTCCAGCTGTCAGTTCTAATCTCCATGTTCCCATTGCTTTCTTGATGAGATTAATAATCCTGTCGGTTATCTTGTACATTTTTAAGCATTTAATTATCCATACTTGTGGAATTCTGTCGTACGCTTTCTTGTAGTCAATCCATGACATAGATATGTTCTATTTTCTGCTTTTAATTTATTTCAGGATCTTTTGATCTATGTATAACAGATCATGCGTCCCTCTTTTCCCTTTCTGGCATCCTTTTTGTTCTTCGGGAAGTAGCCAACGGCTGTTCAGGAAATTGTAAATGTTCTCTCTCAGTTATGCCGTTAGGATTTTCCACATTGTTGGTAAACAGGTTATTGGTCTGTAATTGCTTGGGATCGTTCCCTTCTTGGCGTTTTATTGTATGAGCGTTGTTCTTCCTTCGGTCATCCATTCTGGTACGTTTGTTTTATGGATACATCCTCTCAGTTTCTGTGCCAGCCTTTCATGTAGGGTCGTGAATTCTTTGAACCAGTACGCATGTATTCTATCGTGACCTGGTGCTTTCCAGTTTGCCATTTTCTTTAGTGTTGTCTTAATAGTTTCTTCATTAGTTTCTGTACCTTCTTCAATTTCTAATAAATTATCTTTCATATCTTTCAGCCATTTAGCATTTTAGTTGTAATCTTCAGCCTTGCTCATATCTTGCTTTAGAAATGTTTTGTTTCTGTCGGGTCCAGTTGTACTGTTGTTGTTCTTTCTCCGTTTATGTTTTTGTAAAACTGGCTTTCATTGTTTTCAAAGGTCCTGTTCTGTTTGTACTGTTCCTTCTTTTGCTGCTATCTTTTGTTTTAGTATTTCATGTTTCTTATTTAGTCTTTCATTGCGATTCGGATTTCTGCTCTTTCATCGTTTACTGTTCTCATTCATTCTGTTTACCATTGTAGCTTCCTTTTAGAGTTTGGTGATCTAGGTTTCCAGTCTGATCTCCCATCTAGATTTCTTTTGGCCAGTCTTCTTTTCTCTTTTTAGTTTTATACTTATTGATTCTGCCTCCGCATATATATATATATATCAAGCTACTTAGGTCTGTGCTAGTGTCTGCTGGGATGTACGTGAGTACTCTGTTTACTTTCTCTCTTTTAACTTTTGACTTCATCCAATCTTTGTTCCTTAGGGATGGGAGTTTTGCTTTGTTCTCGGACATTAATCGCTCGATGTTTTCCATTTTTCTTGCTTCTTCCTCAGATAGTTCTATGGTTTCGTCGTCTTTGCCCTCTTCAGTTTCTATGGTTATGTTTTTCCCGTCTTCTTTCTGGGAGTTTTCGTCACGTGGTGTTTCTTTATCTGTTTGATTTCCGTTAATTCCAACTCCGAGAACCACCCTCTCTTGAGTATCTGCCTTGCTTGATCTGATATCCTTTGTTTCGTTGTATGGTAGTTAGTAGACATGTCCCATAGATCTTTCATTCGTTTTCGGTATCCTCTTTCTGTGGGGTAGCGGCTTTTGTAGTAGCATTCCATTATCAGTCTGTTCCCTTTCTATGGCTTTTTGGTCTGTTTTTTTCATTCTTGCTTTCTTGTGTTTGGTCCGTGCTCTTGTCATACCTAGACTTTGATGGGTTACTTACCTGTTTTTTGTCTATGGTCTTGTTCCTGAAATTAAAGGAGCCCCCCCCCCAAAAAAAAGAAAGTAACTAGTCACGTCACAGAAAAAAGTTTCCGTTATTTTTAAGGAGCCGATGAACATTTAAGTCTCGAGCGTACCGATTAAAGACGTCTTCTTGGTAGATATACAAATGTTATATTTATTGTGAATCTTAATGTTAACTAATAGCTTCTGAGATTTCATTTCGGGGGTCGTGAGATAATATTTTTGATTTTGTTTAAGTTGAACGTAGTTAAAATCACCCAAAAAAAAGTAACCAGTCACCTGACAGAAAAAAAGTGTCCGTTATTTTTTAAGAGCCGATGAACATTTACATTATTATTATTATTATTATTATTATTATTATTATTATTATTATTATTATTATTATTATTATTATTATTATTAGTAGTAGTAGTAGTAGTAGTAGTAGTATTAGTATTAGTATTAGTATTAGTATTATCATTATTATTATTATTATTAGTAGTAGTAGTAGTAGTAGTAATAGTAGTAGTAGTATAATTATTACATGCCTGAGTTCTTCTTTAGTCCAGCCTATGAATGGTTCAGAGTATCTAATTAGCGATACTGCCCAGGTGTTTATACCTTTTACTAGATTCCTGTTATATAGTTTCGTTTCTAGGAGTTTTCTTGTTCTTTGTAAATATTCTTTTCCAATCTTCTCTTTCATTTCTGTAGATCTGCTTCTAGAACTCCCAAATATTTGAAGCTATCCTGCTCGCCTGGCACCCCCATCTCCTCTTGGTTGGGTAGTTCCATGCACTCAGTCGTCTCCAGTTTTCCTCTTTTCATTTCTGGTAGTGCACTGTTTCCACTCCGAACTCCATTTGAATGTCTTGACTGAAGATACTGGTTGTATTTATAAGCTTTTCTAGTTCCTTTTTGCATTTTTCAAATAGCTTCAGGTCGTCTATGTACATCAGGTGGTTTACCCTTAGTTCAGTGTCTGTAAACTTGTATCCAGCATCACATTTTCTGAGTATGTAGTTGAGCGGCATCATGGCTATTATAAACAGTAGTGGTTATAGGGAGTCTCCTTGGAAAATCCTCTCTGTATTTTTTTTATCTCAATCAGATGTTGTCCTCCGGCTGTTAGTTTTAGTCTCCATGTTTCTATTTCTTTCTTGATGAGATTATTATTATTATTATAATTATTATTATTATTATTATTATTATTATTATTATTATTATTATTATTATTATTATTATTATTATTATTATTATTATTATTAGTAGTAGTAGTAGTAGTATCATTATTATTATTATTATTATTATTATTATTATTATTATTTGGTATGTTTAAAGGCTTGGATACTAAATCGTAGAACAGAGTGAAATTAAACGCCATCAAGGGAATAATAGAGGTTACCGACAAATGTTGGTAGTTTGTATATTTGGAACGAAGTGCTCCCACTTCTGGGATCGGAAGTCACGTGTTTATTATGTTATGAAAGGAAATGACAACGTGTAATACATATTTTCTTTCTATCATTTCTTGTGGGGTATCATGTAAGATGGTGAGCAGTGAAACACCAATGGCGGTCGCTCAGTTACAGGCAAAGCGGATGCAACGAGGCCGAACGGATAGTCAACAGAAGGATACGATCCCTACGCAGCCCTGCGTGATATATATAAAACAAACCATTTGATCTGTCTTGTATGTTGCAGTAATTCTAGTTCACCTGATGGTTTACGGATTACTGGTTAAAAAATTGAGCTAAGCATTATTTGAACGGACAACTCGACCGCCAGTAAAGTCATAATCTTTCTTCTTATTCCCGTTTCGTTTTCGTAAACGTTCAATCTTTTCTATTTTTTAATTTTAATTTACTGATTTCGATTAAGGATTTTCTGTATTTATCTCTCTCTATATATAAAGTTAAGTATGTGTATATAGATAGATATTTCTATTACAGGGTAATCTCGTAAACTAATCGAACGGATCATCACGAGTACCATGGGTACATTATTTTTTCTGAATTTTAACATTTAGGGGTGCATATTTATAAATGTATGTATGTATATATGCTTATATATATATTTTTACAGGATAAACTCCTAAACTTATAAACCGATCATTATGAATTTTAGAATATATATTTTAGACAACACGGTGAGTAACATGAGCATATTATATATTTTGTAAACTTTACAATTTAAGGGTCGGGGCACCCTTTCAAACTCGCATCCTCTCCCCAAAAACCTTTAAAATAAGTTTGATACAAAAAATATATAATTTTTAAGTTATATTAAGTAATATATTTAAAAAAAGAATTCGGTGCTTCGACGTGAGCGTCAATAATATGCATGTGCTTGATCAAATCCTAAACTATTGAACTAATCATTATGAATTATGGAATATGTATTCTAGGCAACATGGTGAGTAACGTGGACGCATTATTATTTTTGTTGTAAACTTTACCATTTGTGGGAGGGTCACTGCAGTCGTATCATACGTCCCATAGAAACAAAAACAGTAAAATTTCAAACTAATGCTTATACCTGTTCTGGCGTGGGTATTCTACTAGTTGAAATATAATATGAAAAGTACTAACAATTTAATTACTCTTTACTTATTGGGGGGTTTCTTCTGTTTTACAGCATATCAATGAGTTTTCGGTCACTTTATACTGGAGCTAGCAACTTGTCATACCAAAGGAGATACCTTTTCTTACTTCAAATTTTAATAAAGCTTTCCGTTTTTATAGGATTTATTTCTCTTTATTGAAATAAAGAGAAATAAATCATATAAAAAACTATCACGACGTCCGTGGCAATAAAAGGCGTTAGATGAATATGAAAGGTATGTCAGTCCGGGCTTAGAATCGTGCAACCGGCGGAATAGTTATATATAACCAAACTGGTTAAGACGAAACATATATGTTTGTGCCTATTAAAATAGTTATCATGAAAATAATTATATATATATATATATATATATATATATATATATATATATATATATATATATATATATATATAATCACATTGACACACCGGTTCTCGTAATATTACCGAACTTAAGCGACATATATTTGGGAATACAAGCTGCTGTATGTAAAACCCGATCCCAGTGGCCTTAAAAGACTATTGCTTTAAAGCAGGTATCCTTTAATTGCTAACTGAAGTAATCGTCTACACCTGCGGAAAGGTTATTACTGTAATCCTTTTTAGATAACTTTCATTATTCTTATATATATCCTCATAAAACTCAATGCAATGGCTTGGTTAGATTTATCCGTTTATTGTCGAAATATAATTACAACCGAACGTTGTTATTATATACATATTTTGTAGAAATTACAAAGTCAGACATTTCTCAATTGTACAGAGATTACTACAATAAATCCAATAGAATTTGAATGAGGCATAGAAAAAAAAATCACACATTGAAAAGAAAATGTGCAATTCATAAAGAAAACAAACATGTGATTATTTTCCGCAATGAAAAATAACGAATCTTCGCGTCTCTCCCCTTCCTACTTTATAAATCTTCTTTATACTGATTAATATTAATTAATGTTAATTAATTACAATTAAGAAAAGAAAATAAGCACGAATGGCTTACATTTATTGCCAATACAGTGTGTTCGTAAAATTACCTTTTTAATCTATCAATTATAATGACACTAGTAGTTTTTCTTCTGTTTACATAAAAAATAAACATGGATAAAACATCCTTGCACGGATCCACTAATGCAGTTTCTATTCTAGTGTTTTTTTCTTCAGATAATTTTGTAGTGGCAATATGCTTAGTAAAAGAATACAAATAAACCTTTTGAAAATATTCCTCGGTTAATGATAATAGTAATGGCGGCTATGAATCAAAATGGCGTTTACGGATTAGCTTTCAAAATTGTCGTTAGAACCAGGACATTCTGATAAAGAAAGGGACACATTTTTTAAGCAGATATTTGCTACTTTTGTGATTAGATAACGAAATGAAGATTGTTATCTTTTTGTTATAAATGAGCTTTTCTGTCTTTATTTGACTTTCTTTTCTGTTGGGAATTTATTTGAAAATTGCATTTTGTCTTTTCGGTATTGTTTATATTGTTTAGTTTGTTATAGTTGCAATTCTCTTTATTTTCTGTCAAGAATTGTCCTTGTGATTTTGCTTTTTCATCGTTTAACATCGTGGCAAATGAATTCTCCAATGTTTAGTTCAAATTATATCAAACGAGAAGAGTTCCCGTCACAGGACGGATACAACTAATTCCCCGAACAGAACAATTTAGTATAATTTTTATGGCTTCTGGCGAATTTTACAATCACGATATAATGATACCAAGCCTTATGTCTATAATACTTATTCCATTTTTATCAAAACCGATTATATGATTTTGATTCTAGAAAATATTTATAACTTAAGTCTTAAGCTCAAGTGGTCTTAGGAAGTAATTGAAATTCAATAAAATATTGGCGTCTAGTGACTATGGATAAAATTCCATGCAAATTTGAAATATTTTAATTTTCAAATGGTAATTGTGTAAATATTATGGCCTTCAAAACCTTTAAAACATTCTAAAGAAATTGAAACTCGGATAATATTTATTAATTGATGTCTAACACTTATTGTTAAAATCACAGGTATCTTATTTTTACGAAGGATTTCGACTTAATATAGCACACATTAACACCCCTTACGACTAGCAGCTGTGTTCCAAAATTCATAATGATCGGTTAATCTGTTTAGGAATGAATACTGTACATACAAATATATAAACATATACACATACTTTACTTTATATAAATACATATATATTGAGGTTATTTATGCACTGCTACCTTTGGCAAAGCATGAACTCACAACTTCCCTGAATCATAGAAAACTACTTATGTTCGTATACACTTGTATACAATGTTGAATTTCAGTATTTATTAACAAAAAATAATTTATTAGCCATACAACAGATAAACAACACCTTTCCAGAATTCTGTCTATTCTTTCAATGCAATATCTTTATTTCAATTTTACATTTTATCTTTCTTTTATTGACTCATTGTTTTGTTAAACCATCCACGTTATCCAGGATTTGATGAGGACCCTGTTGGACCTTTGCTTCCATCCCTCGACCTCATATTGACATTTTATTGTTATTTTTTTAAATTCCTATAATTATCAATTATGAAATTATACATTAAATAAAGTAAAATGCAAACCCGATATTATTGTAACAAATCTAATACAAAATGAATGTCACCGTTGTATTTATTGCAACGGTTTTTACTTCTGATCTGATGTGATTGATCTTTGAGACCAAGAATATAGTATAGATTATCGCTACGTTACCATTGCGTTATTCTTTCTTTTTTCCATCTTTCTTTTCTTCTTTCTTTTTTTTTTTTCTTACTTTCTTTTTTACCATCTGTTATTTTTTCTTTATTTCCATTTTCTTTCTTCCTTTCTTTTGAATTTCCTTCATTCTTTCCCCATTTATCTTCCTTCCTTCCTTCTTTCTTTCTTTCTTTATTTCTTTCCTTTTTATGAACACAAGTTCATTGTTTCCTTCTTCTAAATATTTATTTTCCTTTCCGTCTTTCTTTCCATTTCCTCTATTTCCAGCCCATTTAATACATGGGGCACACCTTTTTCCCCATTCTAACAGTTCTTCATCCTCCAACATACATTTAATCGGTTATCTCAAATATTCCCTCTTTTTCTCGCTGTGAATCTACCATAAACGACATTGCGGAACATATTAATACCACGAATATCTTTTATGTCTTATTATTTATCAAAAAAAGATAGGTACGCATTACTTTTCTATTCTTGCACTTTAGACTATCGTATCTGGGATTATCTAGCCATACAAGCGGTTCAAGATCTTTGCCAATAAATGTTAGATTAGATTAACTAATGTGCTGCTTTTAAAAAGTTAAACAACTTGATCATATTCCAAAAGGAAAACGTAAAACAAATATAGAATAAACAAAATACTGCCTGCATTTCTCAGATGAGTCATTAGCATTATTTTATAAGACTGATAGTTATCCCCCTTGTTAGTTTTATCATGCCGCTTCAGTTCATATTTTGTCTTCTTCAAAGCGTTATCATGATTTCACGAGTGTTTCAGACTAATACGATTTGATAGTGTGATCATTCTATATTACTTATGAAACCGTAATATAATCATGTTAGAGACTTTTGGTGTTAGATGGCGAAAGGGCTGAAAGATACAATCGCTCTGATTGGCCGAACAATAGTTTGAGTGAACATAAGCTGCTACAGTAAGTTAGTAGGTGGATTTTCAATTTTGTCAGTTGATTTCAGTTCGGGAAACAGGAAGTTAGCATCCACCAGGACGGTAACGTGGATAAGAAAATGTTAAAGTAAGCTGCTAGAAAATTATGAAGCAATAATAAAAAATACGGCCAACCATTTTTTGTAGAACTAGTAAATTGATTGTATAGATATTCTACATTTTCCTTTATCGCTGTTGTCTTGTAACCAGGAAAAACCAAATCCAAGACTCGATTTACATGTGGAGCCCAGATAAAGCTGTTAAGGCGATCCTTAATATTTCCAAGCGTTTTATTATTGACTGTTTGCTGTATTATGATCATATGCATGAAATATGCCCATATTAGAGATCGTATTGACTGTTAACTGACAGTCTACATAGACGAATTCTTATTTTTTCTTAATGTTAGATAGTGGAGGATGCTGAAAGATAAATTATCTCTGATTAGTCGTACATACATTTGAGTGTGCGTGATGTGATGTAGTCTATTAGGAGACGGATGTTGAAATTTATTAATATCAGTACGAAAAACAGGAACATAGAATACAGGAGGAAGTTATGAGAAACCCAACCCTTCACGGATACTTGATAAGGAAAGGATAATGAAAACGCTTAAGAATTTATGAAGCAACTGACGTCCCAATCGGTGATGTTTTGTAGAATTAATGAATTAATAGTATAAATATTTTACATCGTCCGTCGTCATTCATCGATACAGTCCTGTCACCAGGAAGTATGAAATCCAAGACCCGATCTACACGTGAAACATATTATTTTTTTACTTTCATTTACCCCAGCCACATTGCCATTAAAGCGAAAGGGGCTGATGTGAGTTAGGGGCCATACCTACAGAGACATCCAAAGTAGGGAGTTGTGCAGCTAGATGTTTTTTCACATTACATTTAAACTTCTGCATGTTTGTACACTTAGAGAAACAGAGGGCATGAAGGGAATTCCAAAGGCTAGCAGTTCCGAGGAAAGAAGTTATTTGAGTAGAAAGCCCTCCAGTATCTGAGTAGCTCTACAGATAAAGCCGTGAAGATGATCGTGACAGACATATTCAATTATTAATTATTTTATGTGGACTATCTTTATTGTATGACTATATAAGGGGACCTGATCTCGTGAATGCCCTCTCGGTGAGAGTTGAGCTAATAGTGGTCGATTTCTTTTCAAACTGCAGGCGTCTGAAGTAGACGTGTGTAGGGGCTTGTAACAATTTTCCCTTTCTCCACAAAAAGCCAGAATAGGAGTGAGGGGGTTTGAAGATCTTTTAATGTCGGTTGATTAACAAGTACGGTTTTGCAATATCCTGGCTAGAGAAATATAACATCAATACATTTATGAACAGTAAAAAACGCGTAGTTTGTCTTTTTAATAAGATTTTATGTGGTTTTATGCACGTGCGTGTTTATAAATTGAATGTATGCAGCAGTTCTGATGTATTAAATTTGAACGCCTCGTGTTACGACAAGACACAGATGAAAAACTACAACTTCCTGTCTATCTAAAAGACTAGACTACGAGACAAAATTGGATCAACACATTTCGTTATTCATGTTAAGTAACATCCTAACTTCCGAAATTAATAATCCAAACTTTACCGGAATTGAAACGCACATCACACTCAGAAGCTGTGTTGAACAACAATTACTCTTCAGAAGCAAAAGGTTTACTGATTTTTCACACATACTTTGAGCTTAGAACATTATTCGTATATATCGACCACCGTAAAAATATAGCAGAACCATTCATATCTATAGTTTCAAAATATTGTGTAATAATTAAACTTAAGTGTTATGGGGTTAAGCGGGGCTCAGAAATATCAACGTCTCTGATTGGTCGAGCAAAATCACGTTTTAAGGGAAAGACACATTTTGAAACACTCAGTAATTAATTAATTAGTTGGTGTCTTGAAACAATGGTTTGCGTAGGCTTGGTTGCGGCCGCCTCCATGAGGGGTAGATAAAGAAATAGTAATGGAACGCTACTAAGAATCTATGACGCAACAAAACGAATACCACAGGCTGGAGAAGATAGTATCTTCTTCTTCTTCTTCTTCTTCTTCTTCTTCTTCTTCTTCTTCTTCTTCTTCTTCTTCTTCTTCTTCTTCTTCTTCTTCAGGTCTGTTTGCAGACATCAATGATCATGGCTCTCCATTTTTCTCTGCATTCGGTCTTTCTGATGAGATCTAGAGTCGTGATTCCAGTGACCCTGTTGAGGCCATCTGTGAACTTTTTACGCTGTCTTCCTCTATTTTTTTACCGTCGATTTTTCCTAACATCAAACTTTTCTCCAAGCCGTCCGCCCGCATTATATGGCCGAAGAACTTAAACTGTCTGGCGTGGACAGTATTGAGAAGCGATCTGTTGTAGTCAGCCTTACGCATGACTTCTTCGTTTTTCATCCTTTTTGTCTGTGAGATTCGGAGAATTCTTCTTAGAAACCATATCTCCGCTGCTTCTAAACGACTTTCAGCCACTTTCGACAATGTCCAACATTCGCAACCGTAAAGTAGGATTGACCATATGTACGCCTTCAAGATTTTGATTTTTGTGTTCATTTTTATGTTTCTGTTTTGAAAGATGCCCTCCATGCTATGGAAAGCGGATTTTGCCATTGCGATTTGTTTCTTGATTTCCGCGTCACTTTACCAGCCGACGTAATATTACAACCTAAGTGGTTGAATTTATCCACTTTTCTAATAGTCTCGCTGTTGGATTTGATGTTGCATTTTGGTACTTCAGCCTTTTTGGAGATAACCATGCATTCTGTTTTCTTAGCATTGGGTTGCAGCCCTTTCTTCTCACTTTCTTCCCTCACTGTCGTCAGCATTTGTTGTAATTTGTCTTCGAAGTCTGCGATGAAGACAGTATCATCCGCATATGTTAAATTGTTGATGTTAAGTCCGCCTACACTATCACCTTCTTCGCTAGCAATTTTGCGTAAAATCATTTCGCTGTAAATATTGAAGAGGTCAGGCGAGAAAAAACAACCCTGTTTCACTCATCTACGGATTGGTCTGAAACCGCTACAATCACTGTCAACCTTGATGGCCGCTTTCTGCTCCGAATAAAGATTTCTGAGGCATTAAGGTCTTTTCCGTAGATGTTAAACCGAGTCAAAATGTCGAACAGATCCTTGTGTCATACCTTGTCAAACGCCTTTGAGTAGTCTATGAAGCATAGGTATAGATCTTTCTGTACCTCTGTTAGCCTTTCTATGAGGGGTTTCAAGACGAAAATTACTTTAGTTATGTGACTCATTAGGCTGATTGTACGGTGTTGTTCACAGTCTGTTTTACCTGGTTTTGTAGGGATAGCGATGTAAACCGACTTGTTCATCTCTTCCGGAATAGTGCATGTTTCATATATGCTGTTGATTAGTTTCGTGAGCGCTTTCATTCCTAATTCATCAAGAGCAGTAACCAGCTCGATTGGAATGTTGTCGGGTCCTGGTGCCTTCCTGTATTTCATTTTCCTGAAATCACAGTAAACTTCTATCTTGGAGTATCACAAGACCTTCATACTTTCTTTGAATCTCGGGTGGTTGACCTCTCTCATCGCGGTACAGTTCTTCTATGTATTCAGACCAACGGTTCAACATTTCTTCTTTTTACATGAGAATGTCACCCTCTTTGGATTTAATGCAACCAGTTTTAGTTGTATCTTTTTTCTAGTTAGTTCTTGTGCATTAATTTGCTGTCGATTTTCGTGTTACTTTCAATTTTAGTGCATTGAAGATAATAAAGAGAAGCCACCACTGTTGGTCGTTTCGGAATAGGTTGAGAGAAACGAAAGAGGTGAACGGTTAATCGAATGGTGCAAGAAAAACAAGATAGCAATAATGAACACATGGTTCAAGAACCACCCAAGAAGATGTTGGACTTGGAAAATCCCAGATGACAGAACCAGGAATCAGATTGACTATATCCTGATACAATAACGATTCCGGAAGTCCATATTTTCGTGCAGGGCTATGCCAGGCCAGATTGTGGAAGCGATCATACCCCAGTAGTTGCCACAATGAGACTGAAACTAAAAAAGATCACGAAATCGAAGATAACAGCAAAACTGCAAATGAATCTCCTGCAAATAAACCAGGATATCAAACAGACATACACAATTGAGATCAAAAATAAATTTGAAGCGTTGGATCGACAAACAAATGAAGAAGAAATGTGACAACTGATGGATGATAGTATCACTGAGGCAGCCGAAAAACATATACCTGCCACAAAACGAAAAAAAGCAAGAAACGGATGAAACCAGGAATCCTAAATCAAATAGAAGAGAGGAGGAAAGCAAAAGGCGACAGGAGGCTGTACACAGAAATAGACAGACTGGTGAAAGAAAGTTGTAATGCAGTTACTTCCAGCCAACATTTTTGCATATTTGAAAATCCATCGGTTAAGGATAATGAAATTCCTTGCTTTTGAACTTCTGATGTCTTAATTAATATTTTAGTTATACAATGTTTTATTCTCATCTTCAATCTTTTGAATTTATTGCTTTATTCAATATATTGAGCTTTAAATAGATTACTATTTAAGGATACATCACTTATCTTTAAATTACTATTAATGTTATATATATATATACACACACACACACATATATATATATATATATATATATATATATATATATATATATATATATATACATTAGGGGAGGTCGATTTTAGAAACTGTCAATAATCGCACTCGAAGAAAGTTGCCAAATAATGTCAAAAGTTACCACAAGAAATATTTTTCTTCAAAACTTTGTATTTATTTGAGCATTGCAACTTTAAGATCAAATAAATCGAGATTTTTTATCACGGCCTAGATTTCACCGGCAGAGGTGTCGCCTTAAATTAAACCCGGGTTTTAACAAAAAAAGTAATAAATATTTTAAAGTTTATTATTCCTTTTCTTAAGAAATTAAATGTACATATTCAAATTAAAAAGGAATAAAACACTATAATATTTAATTTTATATATAAATAATTATTTATTTACATAGGCGTTTTATTTATTGGATATTTTTTATGGTATTCACCGGTTGAAAATTCAACGAGCGAATTTGAATTCCCGTGTTGATTCTGTGTTTACACATTTAATTATCACAAATATATATTGAATTGGTAGCGCTAGCTTATCTAATCCCACTTTCCCGACCTTTTGTCACACCTTACCTTGTGGGAGTTAGATAAATAAAAACTAGTTCAGGCAGGGGTTTTTACCCCATTAAATAAACCGGTATCGTCCGGGCCTTTGGGTCTGGATTCACGCCCGTCTATTGGGGCTTGTCCGTCCTGTGCAGTTCTAGGTGCACCTCTCAGGTTTTGCCTTCCCTCTTTGGGGAGGAGTAAGTTTATTGCTTACTGTCTGAGGCGGCCCTACCGGGGAATGCCGACGGAGCTGCCCAGGCAATTTTTAAATGTCCAGAGTGCTCACCTCTATAGCGCAGGCTTATCTAATCCCACTTTCCTGACCTTGTGTCACATCTTATCTTGTTGGAGGTAGATAAATAAAACTATTTCAGCCAGGGGTTTTTATCCCACCTAAAATATTATATGTATTGGAGTTGATGGGAGAATATATAAGGACACATTGATGTATAAGGAAATTGTGGATGAAAATAGACAGAGAATTATGAAAAAAACTAAGGGACCAGAACACCATTTAACTTTTACAAAAGAAACACTATGTAAAAGTAAATATCTGACACATAGAGTTTTTCCTAATTGTGGTGCAACAGATGCTGTTCATGCAGATCAAGTGGTGGATGTTTTGCATGAATTCCACAGTGAGAACAGTATCAAGACTATACTTGTTGACAACACTAATACCAACACAGGTTGCGAAGGTGGAATGGTTGCAATTTTAGAAAAAAAACTTTTTAAAAATCTTCACACAATTGGTTGCTCTTTGCATCATAATGAACTACCTTTCAGAGCCCTTTTTAAAAACATAGATAGTTGCGCAAAGGGCCCTACAACATTCAGTGGCCCTCTGGGGAAATTATGCTCAAATGATTGCCATGATTTACCCCAAATATCATTTTCCACTATTAGCAATCCTCTGGAGTCAATTTTTAAAATTGATGTACCTGATTTTAGTTCTGACCAAAGACTCCTTTATGAATACACAGTAGGTATTTCTAGAGGTAAGGTTGACTCTAGATATGCCTCCTGGAAAATTGGTCCTTTAAACCAAGCAAGATGGTTAACTTTGGCCATCAGGCTCATGTGTTTATGGACTCGTGGTGCATACCCACAAAGGCACACAACAAAACTACACTATGTAGTAAATTTTATTGTAAATGTGTATGCC
Organism: Sepiola atlantica; assembly: GCA_963556195.1. Taxonomy (NCBI): domain Eukaryota; kingdom Metazoa; phylum Mollusca; class Cephalopoda; order Sepiida; family Sepiolidae; genus Sepiola; species Sepiola atlantica. The sequence goes on from OY744523.1 coordinate 81,937,158, forward strand.
ACTTCTTGGTTTGAAATTAAAAGAAATAGTAAATTCCACAATCAGCAAGTGCACATTTTTAATATGATCCAGAGGATTAAGGAGCAGCCTCAGGAAATCCAAGATATCACATTTAGAAATATACAAGGTAATACATTTTGTTTACTGCCTGAAAACTTTCTATATTCCATGGTTAAATCTGAGGAAGTTTGAAGTAAGAGAAGAAGCTTTAAAAAGAATTTTGGCCATTAGGTAAGTAATATTTATTCATATATCTCTGACTCAATTATTTATTCCAATTTATAGAATGATTTTTAAAGATTTTATCTAATTTCACCATAATTATTAAAGCAGTACAGATTGGAATTTTTTAATAATTCAATTAATTAATTTGTTCTTTCAGGAGTGAGGAGTCAACCAGAAAAAGATTAAAAAGAATACCACCTATTAATTTTAATGCCACACATTGGACACAATTAATAGATTTAAAATTATGCGGCATTTTTGAACCACCAATGACGGAAGATTTCACTGAATCTGAACTTCGAGAATCGTTGATGAATGGAACCAAGCTTGACTTGCCAGATTTTCCCTCACATTCTCAGGGCGTGAAACGGGCAGTTAAGTTAATAACAGAAGCTTCACAAACTGTATATGGTTTTGAAGCAAGGCATCAACACATTACAGCCAAAGTTTTGAGTCAGAAATTGAGACCAGCATTTTTGTCTAAGGGGTCTTATATGGAGCAATTTGACTCTCTATATTAAGCTCCATTAAAATAGTGTTAGGTTTTTCCTTATTTCTTTGCTTGTTATATTTTCACTTATAACAGAAAAAAATGATTTTTTTAGGTATTCAAATATTACTGTTTAATTCATAACGTTAAAAGGTAGTTTACAAAAGCAGATACTGAAAATGAGGGAGAGGGGAAATTTTCAATTTGAAGATTTCTTTAATTAATATCATTTTTATAAAATAAAAGGACATTCCCTGATTTTAAATGCTAAAATTATTTGGTTTTCACACCAATATTCAAGCAAATCTTGCAAAAACGAGGAATTTTCAGTATATTCTTGTCTACTTCTTTGATACCAAACGCTCAAAAAACCGCTGAAGTTTTTGATCTAATTTTTATGCATGTGTATTTAATAGGTCTATATACAACCTTCGGTACGTGCCTTTTTTAATATTTAAAAAAAGTGTAAAATCGACCTACCCTAATATATATATATATATATATATATATATATATATATATATATATATATATATATATATATATATATACATATATATATATATATATATATACATATATATATATATATATATATATATATATATATATATATATATATATATATATATATATATTCTTTTAGGGGTGGTATTTATCAACTGCAACACGCAGGTAGAACATGACACAAGGTCAGTTTAATGGAGTGCGTGTCAGCGATAAAGACCAAAAGTCATCTTATCTTTTCATGACCCCACTATCGGAGACGCCAGAAGGTACGATATAAACACATATTATCTTGTTCTTGTTTGACGTTAAGAAATTTCTTTTATATTGTTTAGTTTGTAAGTAAATATTTTCAATATTTATTAATTTTTTTCTTTTTCAGACCTAAAAATAAATGACGAATCTGAAAGAAGAATTAAATGGATTTCTTAAAACATAACTCAATTCCAGAACTAGGAAATGTCTTAGCATGTATTGTGTGTCATGTAAGTGTATAGGAAAAGCCTTTAAGAAGCAAACGTTGCTTCACTCAGCTTTAGTATAATCTTAGATTATTATAAATAGTAATAGTAGAAGTAGTATATTTGAGTTAGTGCGAGTATTATTTTGTTTAATGTGGTCTGCTTAGTTCGGATTTTGATGGCTGCTTCTTAAATTATGAGTTTATTTACAATTGATTTTATTTTACGATTATAAGACTTTTGCATATGTGTGTGTTATAAAATTAGAATAAATAAACGGGGAAAGACAAATGTTCATTTTTACATTTAAAAAATTAAGATAAACACAAATTAATAAAGTTCTAAAGCAAGATTAAAACAGATTAAAAATAGATATAAAATCAAGATACAATCTTATTTCAAATATAAAACAACACTAGGACCAACTTTTATGGTTGATATTAAATACAGTTCAGATGAAAGACAAATGTAAAACCGCCATAATTTTGGGTTTAAATACAATCTAAATCAAAGACAGCAGCAATACCATTGATGAATTGTAAATACCGTTGAAATTAAAAAACCGCAAGAAGTTTGATTAATTTACAATTAGTTTCTTTTGTCAATTCTTTCAAAACACATAAATACAAAGTAAAGAAATGCTGTAATAACGAAAGTAGGGATGTTTTTACCTAGATATATTTTTCCGGGATATATTATAGATCCATTGGATCCATGTTAGAAATATGATTTATATTGTAAGACATCGAATAGTGTTTATCAAGACGTTTTGATTTTAGGTATGGAATGTTTTATTATTTTAAAATGAACTGCGTCTCAATGTATAACAAAGTAACCCTTCCATTAATTATTAAAGAAACCCGGATACCACCGTGTATATCTCTTTATAACACACGTTGATTACCTCAGATTTAGTATAATATACTAAATCCGAGGTAATCAACGTTTGTTTTCTCATGCTTTTTTTCTGTATATTTTAATCACACAAAATACATGCTAAATATTCCTTAGATTAGAGATTGAGTTATGTTTGAAGGAAGACCCATTTTAATTATTCTAATTAGCCGTAATTTACAATTTACTCAGCAAGTCACGCACCCCTTACTAAGTTTCAGTCTATAACTCTTACTCTCTCTCTCACCGTATGGTTTTGATCACCTGCTCTTCTTTTATACGCCGCCTATCACTTTCGTTTTCGTCACTTTCTCTGTCTTTGTTTATTACCAATCAAAAGTAATAGAAGTAACTATAAA
>OY744523.1:81945093-81972593 GCA_963556195.1 Sepiola atlantica
TGTCAATTGATGCATTTTTCATTTCTTTCTTTTCTTTTTTAACTTTCCATAATGAGACGTTTTCTTTCTTTTTTATTCTGTTTATGTCAATTGATGCATTTTTCATTTCTTTCTTTTCTTTTTTAACTTTCCATAATGAGCCGTTTTCTTTCTTTTTTTATTCTGTTTATGTCGATTGATACATTTTTCATTTCTTTCTTTTCTTTTTTTAACTTTCCATAATGAGACGTTTTCTTTCTTTTTTATTCTGTTTATGTCAATTGATACATTTTTCATTTCTTTCTTTTCTTTTTTTAACTTTCCATAATGAGACGTTTTCTTTCTTTTTTATTCTGTTTATGTCAATTGATACATTTTTTATTTCTTTCTTTTCTTTTTTTAACTTTCCATAAATAGCCGTTTTCTTTCTTTTTGATTCTGTTTATGTCAATTGATACATTTTTCATTTCTTTCTTTTCTTTTTTTTACTTTCCATAATGAGCCGTTTTCTTTCTTTTTTATTCTGTTTATGTCAATTGATGCATTTTTCATTTCTTTCTTTTCTTTTTGTAACTTTCAATAATGAGACGTTTTCTTTCTTTTTTATTCTGTTTATGTCAATTGATACATTTTTTATTTCTTTCTTTTCTTTTTTTAACTTTCCATAAATAGCCGTTTTCTTTCTTTTTGATTCTGTTTATGTTAATTGATGCATTTTTCATTTCTTTCTTTTCTTTTTTTAACTTTCCATAAATAGCCGTTTTCTTTCTTTTTCATTCTGTTTATGTCAATTGATACATTTTTCATTTCTTTCTTTTCTTTTTTTTACTTTCTATAATGACCGTTTTCTTTCTGTTTTATTCTGTTTATGTCAATTGATACATTTTTCATTTCTTTCTTTTCTTTTTTTTACTTTCTATAATGAGCCGTTTTCTTTCTTTTTTATTCTGTTTATGTCAATTGATGCATATTTAAGTTCTTTCTTTTCTATTTTAACTTTCCATAATGAGCCGTTTTCTTTTTTTTAATTCTGTTTATGCCAATTGATACATTTTTCATTTCTTTCTTTTCTTTTTTAACTTTCCATAATGAGCCGTTTTCTTTCTTTTTGATTCTGTTTATGTCAATTGATACATTTTTCATTTCTTTTTTTTTTCTTTCCATAATGAGCCGTTTTCTTTCTTTTTGATTCTGTTTATGTCAATTGATGCATTTTTCATTTCTTTCTTTTCTTTTTTTAACTTTCCATAGTGAGCCGTTTTCTTTCTCTTTTATTCTGTTTATGTCAATTGGTGCATTTTTCATTTCTTTTTTTTTTTTTAACTTTCCATAATGAGACGTTTTCTTTCTTTTTTATTCTGTTCATGTCAATTGATCCAATTTTCATTTCTTTCTTTTCTTTTTAAACTTTCCATAATGAGACGTTTTCTTTCTTTTTTATTCTGTTTATGTCAATTAATACATTTTCATTTCGTTCTTTTCTTTTTAAACTTTCCATAATGTGACGTTTTCTTTCTTTTTTATTCTGTTTATGTCAATTGATACATTTTTAATTTTTTTCTTTTTTTTTAAATTTCCATAATGAGAAGTTTTCTTTCTTTTTTATTCTGTTTATGTCAATTGATAATTTTTCATTTCGTTTTTTTTAGTTTTCCAGTTTGATACATTTTCATCGATTGAGACGTTATTTTAAATGAATATGAATATTATGGCAAACACTGGCAGAGCGTAATTATTTTCGGCCACTTTTGATACTCGTTTATAATGATGCGTTAATTAAATAAGTCAAATTGCTGACAACAATTTGATCCCTACCCGCGATTTTGTTTAGTTTACGAATTCTCAAGAGTTAAGTAGAGAATTTCATTCTAACGCCTTTTATATTAATTATGTGTTTTTTCTGTACTTTTATCGAATGTGAGATGACGAAAATATTACACTGATCCGGATGCTTATGAAAAATTTAATTCATTAAAACAGATTATTTGCGTCTGTTTGCCATCATTTTGTATGCATCCGTTTAATCGATCTGCCCGTATTTTGAGAATACAAAGTTGTGAATATTTATCTGGACCTAAGCTCGAAGATAGCCAGTTATAGAGATGCGATATACGGGAATAAAAATCGTAACACACGATAAAATCTTAATATTAGATTTATCTATTCAAATGTAAATATTGCTAATTTTGTTCTGATTAAATAGATTGTAGAAAAATAGTTTCATGATCTAGCAGATAATAACTTCCTTATAGCACTGCTGACATGCCATTTTTTCCCCCATTCATTTTTGGGGTCTTCTTCAGTGTGAGGAGGAGGGATGTTTTCTGGCATGATTAATTTAGTGTCTAATGGATAAAATCTCGAATGTATCCAGAAATGTTATCAATTGCATTTTCTGACGGGGCAAACCTTCACGTATATGTATTTATCATCAATCTGACATTTCTTAATATTTATCCACTCATCTTTTATCTCCCCTGTAAATAGTGGCAAGTCTGCTCCTCCTCCTCTTTTTAATGGTCTTCAGGTTATTTCATCTTCTAAGAATCAGGCTGATCTCTTTGCTCGTCTTTTTGCTGACAATTCTTCTCTTGATGACTCTGGTTTTCTTTTGAAAACTGACCAGTCTCTTGATTCTGTCATTATCACTCCAAAAGTGATTGCTAGGATTCTTTTAGATCTAAACCAGGATTGAATTCTTGTTGTCGTTCTCAAACGCTGTGCTCCTAAACTTTCTTCTATCCCCTCGAAATTGTTCAATCTCTTTGTCTCAGTTCTGTTCCCCTTTTTGTTGTCCCTATTTTTAAAAATGCTGGTGACCAGTCTGACCCAACAACGTATCATCCTGTTAGTCTCCTCTCTGTTATTAGGAAAACTTTTAAAAGGTTGGTCAACGGCAAGCTTGTTTATTTTCTTGAACGTCTGCGTCTTATTAGTTATTTTCAGTATTGACATTTCGAAGGCGTTCGACAGAGTGTGGCATCTTGGTCTTCTACCCAAACTTTAGGGTATTGGTGGTATATTTCATAACATTATTGGTTTTTTTTCTGATCGAAGCTTGCGAGTAACCTTGTGATGGCTTCTCTTCATTCTATTTTCCTATCAATACTGGTCTTCATCAGTGCTCTATTCTAGGCCCAACACTATTTCATCTCTATACCAATGATCTTCCAGAATATTATTCAGAAAATTAACATCTATGCAGATGATAGCATCTTATTCTGGTGTTGCTTCTCGCTCATCTCCCTCGGATCATTTGAAATATGCAGCTCTGAAACTTTTTAGTCTTTCTTTCCCATCAACTCTTTTCTGGAGTGGATGTATTATATCAATAGCTCCTCTTGCTTCTCGTTAAGTCGGTACTCTCTATCGCTCTAAACACTTCTTCACACTTTATGCTGTTCTCTATCTGTACAAATCTATTATCAGTATTAAGTACTGTTTTCATATTTAAGCTGGTGAATCTCTGTCACATTTGAGGGTTCTTGGTAATGTGCAGAAACGTATCTGTAATTTGATTCGACTACCCTTTCTTCTTCTCTGAACCCTCTCTTTCTCACAACGTGATTTTACTAGTCTCACTCTTTTCTATAAATACTATTATTGCAAGTCTTCTTCAGAATTATGTGATCCAGTTCCTGTTTCCTTTGTTCCAGCTGGTTGGGCTCGTTGGACTAGTGGTCTCTATCAATCTGCTGTTTTGATACCTGATTCTAATACAACTTCCTATTCCTGTAGATTCTTTCCAAGAACTACAAGCTTGTGAAACTCTCTTCCTGTTGACTGTTTTCCTCCTATCTATAACCTTGGTCTTTTCAAGACTAACGCAAACAGGAATCTCCTGACTTTGCGATAATTATCTTTTGTTCATTAAGTGGCTTCATGCCTTGTCTGGAACGATTTCCATGAAATAATCTGACTTCCCAAATGAGAGCGGTATGAGTCTAATGGATATAATCGTGATCTATGTAATCGTTTAGAGAAGGTTAAACGCCTATCGGATCTATTATAGACATTTACGCAATAATACTGTTAGTAAAATTATGAACCCGCTATTAAAAATAGCTACTTGCGTTCAATTAAGCGTATACAATGAATCGTTTACAATCTGTATTGTGTTTCGGCATCAAATAACCACATCAAAAGTTACATTTTTGATATCTAGTTAAAGGTTTTTTCTTATCCTCCTTACCCCCTTTATCACAAATGAGACGTTGCTAACCTCTTCCTAAGATTCTCGACTGAACTCTAATCTCTAGTTCCTCTTTTTACGACATTCACAGCAAGAACTTGCTTTGCTACTACAACGAAAAAAGCTTTCCGTTTTTTCTCCGCGTGCCTTGCGTTAGGATGAACAAACAAACAGAGATTCTTCGTAAGGGCTTCCAACCTGTGAAACACGTTACCACGAGACTGTTTCCCTGCAGATTACAACATGGTCGTCTTCAAATACAATGCCAACATATCCCTGTTATGAACTTTTACCACTAGAAATTCAGTCGTTTTGTATATTGAAGCGAATTTTAAAATAAATCTACACATGAAAATATAAAGTAAGAAAAATACAACTATGACATTGGCTTCTTTACACTCACGAGCAAAACATTAAGATGTAATTCTCTTGTTAAAGCAGCAGACGAGTGTTATATACAAAAGGTATCGGTAACAAATAAATAAATATAACCCAACTGTATTAATAATCTTTCTTTCCTAGCTGTTTTTGCATTTTTTAAAATAAAGTTTCCTCTTATATCTTGTAATCATTTCATAAGGTTCGGGTAAAAAAGGCGACGAAGAAATTAACCTGATTCGACCGGATTGTGGACAACGTTGAATTTGTCTTCTCACATTTCGTGTTCCGATGTTGTCGGATTTGCATACTTCCATTTTTTTATTTTTATAAACCGGGCATGGCCATAATTAGCGTGATTCAGGATGTTGTCTCCAGATATGTTACTTATGATGTAACTTATTCGGAATATCCCATGATGTTTTACTTGTATTCGCTTTTCTCTCACAAACTCACCGGTTTAATTTTAGTTATATAAGGCGATAATAAACTATATATCCATGTACGAACTCCCGCTCTCCTGGACACTATTTGCATATTCCCATAACAATGTTCAATGATGGATAAAAAAGTAAGGATGCATTCTTGTCGTAGTAGCAATTATGAGCGTTCCTTAAGCGCCACTTCACGCGAGCAAACACCAGTTTTTACTGTTCTGGTTCCATAGAAACAGAGTCCAACGTAGTCCTTGCATTGCGCCAAAACAAGGTCGCTCTTCTTTTAGATTTTAAAGCTTCTTTACGTGAATAATACTCAGAAAAATTACTTTATTCACAAAATGCATCTAATGCTATATAATTCGTCGTCCTACTGTGTCTATAGAAACTATTGGTTACTACAATAAACAATTAAAAGACAAAAACGCTATTCCACGCTAAACTAGCAATGCAACAATTTATTTTTGATCATTGAAAGGTCACGCTAGGACCATTTTTCCCAGATTAACAATGCGAGTTGAAAGGAATAACTTAAATTGAATTGTTTATATTTCTTATATCGAAGTCAGAATGGGAAGAGAATCATACTGTATTCCGACAGGTGTTAACGATTTGATTTTCATCATGACCTTTCAAAATTATAAGTGAAATCTAATTCAGAACAATGAATAAATTATTTTATGACAAACAATTTTGTGTTGAAGATTGGAAAGGTCGCGAAAGTACACTTTCCATATCTGACAAATATGATCACCTGCCAACTGATATTAAGGCGTGCTAATTCTTAATTAAGATCCAGCCCCATATTGGGGGCCCATAATTAAGACCCACCTTTTTGTTAAAATAAAGGTTTTTCATTGCTCAACCAATCATAAAAGAGCAGAAAAATGCAATACGAACTGTGATTGGTGAGCGAATCACAAACCTTGTGACAAGTAGAAATTCCCAATAAAAGAACTGGCTCTGGGAGAATTCGACATAGGACCGTCGGTCAGCTCAGTGAGACAGATAGACTGAGAGAAGGACCGTGTTGGCGACCGATCTAAAAAGGGGGAACTCTGTTCGAAAATCAACTAAGGGACAAAATCTCAAAGAAAACTTTAAAAGTCCCCTAACCACGACTTAGCACCAGTCAGATTCCTCAACGTGTATTTTCTACTCAACAAGAACGACATAACTTTTCTCTTTATTATTGTTACACACCTGTGTTCCAATAAATATTTGTTATTGTTCTCGGCGAGTTTTTTTGTTTTTGGGTAGCCAACAAAACCGGCCTCCAACCTAAGTTCCTGACGCAGCTGAATCAACACGAAAGTTCCGCGGATCTTCAACACAGCGTGGGCGTGGAACGATTGATGGAGCAGCTAGTCTGAACGCATGTGATCCTCGTGACCTCGAACTACATTTAGTGCCGAGTCCCCCAGAATACAACACTGAGTGACTCCCCGGGTCACGATAGTATCACACAAAGATCAGTATCGATCTTTGATTAGTGTGACTTGTGACATTCCTGGATAATTAAACTTTTTAACTCCTGTGAGTAGTCTTGTAACAAGTCTCCACCTTTTGCGAGTGAGTAATCCTTTTTCTTCCCTGATTTGTTTGGTACACTATTTTTGTTTATAGATTTTGCTCGCCATTAGTTAACGTTAAGGATTATCCCTCTCCCCTAAATTTTTACTTTTTTTTGTTCTTTACATGTTTATCCCTTTTCTTACAATTGATAAATATTGTTTGAATCGTGTTTTACATGCTACTTATTCTTCCTTATTTTCTATGTGATGTATTGAAATTTAGAATCACCTTACACCTGTATTCTGTTGATAATATTGAGCCACTTTCGGATACTTGTACCTTTTTTAAAATACTTATCATTGTCATGCGCTCGCCGTCGAGACCCCGACGAAAGCTCTGTGTGACAATATATATATATATATATATATATATATATATATATATATATATATATATATATATATATATATATATATATATATATATATATATATATATTATTGTGTTGTGTGAATGTACATACAGTCTGCGACGATATCCATTGAGTCAATTAAATACCACCGGTGTTGATTTAAACGCTTATAATCGCCACGACTTCACGTGTGCCAAGCGCATGCTTTTACTCGGCTTTTCATTTGCCCGCCTCACCCGAGAGATGGCGGTTGCGATAGGGTAATATCCAGAATATCGAGTATCTTGATAAGAGTTCTTACCAATCAAGACCTACACCCCTCCTCCTTCCTCTTTCACGTCTCTCTGTGTGTTTGTCGCTATTTATCAGCAATCTCTTCAGATGGATGCTGAGATTTTGTCCAACCGCTTTATTAGATGATCGAGCTCGACGAAAAAAAGAAAAAGACAAACAAGGCTAGTAAATAGATAAGGAACAACATGAATGGAAGATTATATATATATATATATATATATATATATATATATATATATATATATATATGAGAGACAGAGAAGAGAGAGGGAGAGAGAAAGGGGGCAGACAGACAGAGACAGATTAATCGCAATAAATAAAAATCTATAACATCTTTTGCATATTTCATTATTTTATTCATTCATTCATTTCTTTGTTTTCTTCTTCGTCGTCCTCCTCAGCCATTACATTCAGCTTATTGAACATGCTACTACTAGTCCTCTTTACGACTTCTACTACTACTACTGCTACTACTACTACTACTACTACTACTACTACTACTACTATATATTATTATTATTATTATTTACTCACTAGGAGTTTACATACAGGTCATAATTAGTTATTGCTCACGGATTTTAACTAGTGGTGTTCACTGGAGTCTGAGTGACAGCAAGTCTCTCCGGATTCCAGTACTTTCCACCACTTTCGATAACCATTGCAAATGACTTTGTGTTATTGCAACAGCCGCTTACCATTGATTTCTCGCTCACAACGATCATTGGTCTTGAGATTTGGGTGGCAATAAGCCTCCCGAAAGGTCCCAGTACTATTCGCACTTTTCCAGTGGAGGTCTGGTTAGTGCTATCCCTGGTGTTTTTTCCACCCCTTGACTCTTCACGACTATTTTGTGTGATATCAACCGATGGTGATGCCATTTTATAGGGGAGGGGGGTAAGTTTATAAGATTTCTTGCAGTTTCCGTTTCATCGGATCACGTAGTGATTTGCCCATGTTTTTGTTTTGCAACCTCTATGTAACTGGTTAATTTTCGTAGTTTATATGAGTTGGTTTCCGTATTGGAGAATTTTTTTATTTCAGATTTAAGATGTTTTCATCATTGCTGTACGCTGTAATAGTCTCAGACGTTCCCTTTGATTCCAATTTCTCCTACGATTATTGGTATTGTTTTGACTTTCTTCATGTTCCATATTATTTTCGGTTCTCTGGCAAATTCCGTGTATTTGCTTCGTTTTTCCGTGTCTTTGATCTTAACTCTGTGGTCTGCTGGAACGGCAACATCTACAATTTTACAGTTTTTCCTTCTTGTTAGCTATTATGAAATCCGGTCCCATTGCTTGGATGAGTTTATTTGTTTGCCCCTCCTAGATGATTTTGTGATTTTCGTTTTCCAATACTATCTCCGGTTTATATCTACCATTTGTCTGCGTGTTCAAAATGCAGTCGTAGGCATAGTTCACAATATACTGCTTTCCCTACGAAGTCGTATCTGTCTTGTATTCGTTTTGGGCTAGTTTGCTCCATTCACTTACTATGTGATTTACAACGTACACTATTGGCAACGGTTATTATTATGTACTCACTAGGAGTTTTAATACAGGTCATCATCAGTGATAAGTATTGATGTTCCGTAGAGTCAGAGTGACAGCACGTCTCCCAGATTTTCAGTAATTTACACTCTTTCGATAGCCATTGTAAATAAGGATATCCTGATTTTCGTTTTTCAATAATGTCTCCGGTTTTTGCCGATACCGTTTGTCTCTTGGTTCAAAATGCATCATCATCATCATCATTATTATTATTATTATTATTATTATTATTATTATTATTATTATTATTATTATTATTATTATTATTATTGTTGTTGTTGTTGTTGTTTTTGTTGTTGTTGTTGTTGTTTGTACTCACTAGGAGTTATCACACAGATCATCGTCAGTGATTGCTCACCGACAAAAACCAGTGGTATTTTCTGAAGTCTGAGTGACAACAAGCCTCCCCAGATACTTATTATTATTATTATTATTATTATTATTATTATTATTATTATTATTATTATTATTATTATTATTATTATTATTATTATTATTATTATTATTATTATTATTATTATTATTATTATTATTTTTTTATTTTTATTTATTATTTACTCACTAGGAGTTCTCACACAGGTCATCAGTGATTGCTCACCGACAACCGGTGGTATTCCCTGGAGTCTGAGTGACAACAAGTCTTCCCAGATTTCCAGTATTCTCCACCTCTTTTCGATAGCCACCACAAATACATTTGAAGTATCACAACAGCCGTTTACCATTGATTTCTCGCCGGCAAGGACCATTGGTATTTTCTGGGGTTTGGGTGGCAGTAAGCCTCCCCGAGGTCCCAGCAGTTTCTGCACTTTCAGTGGAGGTCTGGTTTGTGCTGTCCCTCCTCGGCCGTCTCCTCCTCCTTGACCCTATGCAAATATGTTGTGTGGTGTCAGCCTAGACTGGTACCATTTTTAAAATTGTTTTTATTATATATATATATATATATATATATATAATTAAAAAAAAATATATATATAATATATATATATATATATATATATATATATATATTATATTATTTAAAAAAAAATTGTTTTAAATTTTATTATATTTATTTATTTATTTTTCTTTTTAAGTATTTTTTTATTTTTATTTTTGTTTTGGGGGGGAGCTGATTATTTTGTATTTATTTATTTTGTGGGGTGGTGGTGGTGAGCTTATGGTGTTTCTTGCTATTGCTGTTCATTGGTCCATTTTTGTGTTGTGTCAGTTGAGGCCGCTGTAATTTATTGGGGGGAGGGGGAGCTTATTAAGTGATGTTTCTTGCATTTTCTGTTTCTGTTTCTTTGTTTGTGGTGTGTTCTTTCATTAGTTTCGTTTTCTTCCTGTGTTATTATTATTATTATTATTATTATTATTATTATTATTATTATTATTATTATTATTATTATTAGTAGTAGTAGTAGTAGTAGTACTTGTGACATTTTACTTTTTTTTACTTAATAATAATTATTTTACAGATTACTTTTCATAGTCTTTTAGTCTCTATATTTTATAACTCGTAATGCGCAGGCCTGGGGACAACTCAGCGCACCATCAGAACTCGAACACAACAACTGCGAAAGTTAGAAACGTCGGCCGGGCCTCTTAGTAATTTTAGCGTTCATTTATATGCAGAATTAATATTTTTAACAATAGTTCGTAAAAGCCTTTAAACTGTCTTTAAACTTATAATGTCCTTAATAGGTTTCAAATTGTTCTTACGTTTTAAATCAATATTAAACGTTACCTTATAGATTTGTGTTTCACTGTTGGTCGTGGGTTTGCTTGCACACTCATCTCCGTTGCTGGCTCGTGATCGTAGTGGTGTATCTGTCTTGTAAGCAAATTGTGTTTTCATGCACGGGAGACAAAAACGTTCGAAGGCAAGACTTTTGAGAGAGAGATTCTATTCTTTTATTTAACACTTCAATCGGAGAGATTTCCATTCGTCGGTTCGTTTATTCAAACTCTCTTCTTCTTTCATACTGCTTTGTGGAATAAGATGGATGCAATCGGCTATTTCTTATCCCGACGTTGGGATCTTACTCTACGTCTTAGCCCATATCTCGCGATGTCACCCAGAAACTACGCATTATAGAGCTCGTTGGTCGACGTCTGTCCACCGCGCGCCTCCATGGTGAACTGTCTAGAGAACTAATTTCTCACCAGGGATATGTGACGTCAGAGCCCTTTGACACTTCAACGAATGTCATAACAGAACTCAATATCGCTTTTGTGTCTAACCTTTTTGATCCAGGCGTTTCATCTCGGCCAGCATACATCCAGTGTTTATGATTCCCAGAATGAATCACCGTGAGACATGTCTGTTTGTCTCAAATAACATATGCACTTATTTTGCACTTCATCCTATTTCTTTCACCCAGTTCATAATTCATACTAGCTAACTTTACACGTTTTCAGAATATAGGGCCCCTCATAATGTAACATACACACAAGCAGTAATCACACATATCATCGTCAGTGATTGCTCACAGACAACAACCAGTAGTATTTCCTGGAGTCTGAGTGACAACAAGCCTCCCCAGATTATTATTATTATTATTATTATTATTATTATTATTATTATTATTATTATTATTATTATTATTATTATTATTTGTACTCACTATGAGTTATCACACAGATAATCGTCAGTGATTGCTCACTGACAACAACCATTGGTATTTCCTGGAGTCTGAGTGACAACAAACCTCCCCAGATCATCATCATCATCATCATCATCATCATCATCATCATCATCATCATCATCATCATCATCATCATCATCATCATCATTTTTATTTTTGTACTCACTAGGAGTTATCACACAGATAATCGTAAGTGATTGCTCACCGACAAAAAAACAGTGGTATTTCCTGGAGTCTGAATAATAACAAACCTCCCCAAATCATCATCATCATCATCATCATCATCATCATCATCATCATCATCATCATCATCATCATCATCATCATCATCATCATCATCATCATCGTTATTATGATTATTATTTGTACTCACTAGGAGTTATCACACAGATAACCGTCAGTGATTGCTCACCGACAAAAAAACAGTGTTATTTCCTGGAGTCTCTTCCGATTTATATTATTATTGTTATTATTATTTATATTATTATTATTATTATTATTATTATTATTATTATTATTATTATTATTATTATTATTATTATTATTATTATTATTATTATTATTATTATTATTATTATTATTGTCATTATTATTATTATTATTATTATTATTATTATTATTATTATTATTATTATTATTATTATTATTATTATTATTATTATTATTATTATTATTATTATTATTATTATTATTATTATTATTATTATTATTATTATTATTATTATTATTATTATTATTATTATTATTATTATTATCCCTGAACATATTTTTGACTATTACTTACTTACTTACCCCTCTTCTTTTCTTTTCCCCCATTCCTACTACTTAAACTTCTTCTTCTTCTTCTTCTTCTTCTTCTTCTTCTTCTTCTTCTTCTTCTTCTTCTTCTTCTTCTTCTTCTTCTGTACTCTCTGCCTGCCCAATCTGAATACTTCTCATCATTTCCTTATCATTTTGTAAATATGTTTTATTTAGTCTGATGCGTAATACATATCTGGACACAGAATATTTGTAAATATTCATCTGCGTGTTTTTGTTTTGTTTCAATCTAGCGAAGGCTACTTCCTATCAAGCAGATCAAAATAATTCAGGTGTGCATGCCTTTGTCCCGAACCTTAGTTGCTAATACTTCCATGTCCACTCCAACTCTGAGTGGGAGTAGTTGTTAGAGTCACATCTATAGATTAAATATAATATGTTCTGAGTATATCATGAGACTGCACTTTGGTTGTACACTGTTGTGGTTAAAAAAACACCCCTAATTGCCAAGCGCGAAATGTTGGTATATTTTATTCGGAAATATTTCTAAAAGGTTTGTATATGCCATTCAGAAATAATACTATAATTAATTAGTGTATTTATTGCTGTTCGATTCTCCTACTACGATATAACAGATGGGCGACGAGGACTTGTATCATCCTAAGCATAACTTTTAAAAAACATATATTAACCCCAAATAAAGAACCTTGACACGTATACGTAAGGGTCTACTGTAAATCATGGGTCAGATTTATAGAGGCATCTTAGGTGGGGAGGTTATGTAGCAAGGTGTTTGTTCACATTACATTAACATTTCTGTTAGGGAAACGGAGAACAGAGAGGAAATTCCAAAGACAAGCAATTCGAGGAAAGGAGCTATTAGAGTCGAAAGATTTCCGACATCTGGGGACCTTAACAGTGAAGAGGTTTGAGCTTGCTGATTGTGCAGTTGGTCGGGGGTATTTATGTCGCGTGACACAATTGCAACAAGTTCGTCGGAGCACATTCCATTGAAGTACTTGCAGAACAAACACATGGATGCAACGTTACGGAGATGGGACAGAGGTTGGAGCTTGGTAGAGTGTTGTACCTATTGAATATTTTTAAAAGTACTGAACCGCTTAGAGAAAATTGAAGTTTTAAGTAAGACAGATGATAGTACTTGAAGAAGTACTACAGTTTACGTAACAAATCACAAATTCGGGGTTGTGCCGATTTCTCAACTAGACAAAACGATTGTTTCAAACTTCCAACTACTCATTATTTAGTTATGAAAATATAGATTCAAAATTAAATGGAAGAAATCGTATTCTAAAAACTAGATTTATCGATTCATCGATTTATTGGAAAAGAGTGTACGAAATTATTAATAATAGACACACACACAGAAGCTTGTACAATTTAAATACGTTTTTGGTATAAAGCTCGCGCCGGCAATATTTCAGCAAATAATGTACGTCATGTGGAGATACCTGGATTTTATGTGAAAATAGTATGGAAAAAAAATAAAGACTACAATTTTCAGTTAAACATTGATAAACGTGAATTTTTTTCAATAACAATTAAACAGTTGGGACACAATTGATGAAACGCGTGGAAAGTCAAACCAAGCCATATTCGCAGTAATGAAATTATACCTTCACAACCAAGTCTGTCAACATTGCAATCATTTTGGAAACTTGCAAATTATTACAGCAAATTTACTTTAAAGATGCACGCATTAAGAGTTCCACTAAATAAATTATCTAAGAAAGATACGAAACGGAGCGGGTCTTCTAATGTCAAAGTGCATCAAAGAAAATCTCAAAGAGTTAACATGTTATTTATCCTTTGCGCATTATAATTCGCATAAGCAGATATACGTTGCGACTGATGAAAGTAACTTGCGATTGCAGTTGTTTTACTACACAATTAAGATAACGGACAGCTGAAAACTGTAGCACACGCATCAAGAATCGATACTGTCGACAGACAAATACAGCAATATAGAAAATTAGTCACTAGCTATAATAGGATATTTCAGCAATTTTTACAGAATATGAAGATTTATTTGGCAAACGGACAATCGTTCATTACTATCAATATTAGGATCTAAAAAAAGGCACTCCGGTTTATACTGCGACTCGCCTACACACATTAGAACACTTTTAAACTATACATTAACAATGAAATTCTTTCTATCGAAGACAGGGAGTCACGCAGACGGATTGTTAAAGCTAATTGCAAAACTAAGTGACCAATAAGTGTAGAGGAGATTAGATTTAAGCCAGATTTTATTAATTTAGCACAGAAAGAAAAAAGAAAGAAATCATGAGCTGGCAAAAGAAAATGCAAATAACGAAAAAAATTCTTCTTGCGAATATGCGGAGGAAATACCTCTTGAAATCTGGCGTAAGAACATATGTTTTAGTTCAGATTGTAATACAAATAATTACAATTATTGTTTAATAAGTAAACATTTTATCACATAAATTGCTACGTCGCACTAAATAAATAGCATTGATCGATAACTAACATGTGTGTTAACTTCAAAATGTCAGATACCCATCAAAAGAAGAGATTTTTTTAACTTAAACCTTTTTGTTATCAAAGTGAAGCGTAAAGTAAATTTACAAAGTTTAAATCAACAATCAATTGTTAAATTATAACAATAAAAACAGTTGATTTTTTGTCCAATGTTTAAAAGACTGAATTATCTCGCTTATTTGCATCATTTATATTATTCAAACTATTGCTCTAATTGTGGATGTTATTGTCGCAACGTTTCGGCCTTCTTCAAATGCGTTTTGTCGAAGTCTGGAATCTTTATGTCGAACACAGGAATCCATACAAAATTTCGAACTGAACCTTTTATTTAATTTACGGGGGTAGATTGCTCTCGTTCCCTCAGCCATGCCCAGGTCAAAATATAATTAATTATATTCTGAGTATCGCCTGCACTGAGGATTGAAACTTCAACCTCCAAAAGACTGTCACGTATAACATATTAAAATTTCGCATTTTATCCGTTACGCCATGGTCGGGAGTTACATCGGCCGAAATATTGTAGGAGTAACATCCAAGATGAAAACAGTAGTTCGAATAATCAAAATAATTCAAATTATCAATCTTCATCTTCAAAACTCCGAAGCATAATATCTTCCTTTTAATTGGTTTTCAAGTCAGATGCCAGTGTTTAGAGTGAACATTAATCAATGCCACAACAGAAATCAAAGTAATTCTGTTATGAACAGTTCTCAGGGCACTGTGGTTTGGTATGAGTTTTAGTTTTTTATGGAAGTCGTTTCAGGCAAAACATAAAGCCACTTGATGAAAGGAGCTAAATCTAATCATAAAAAGGGAGCGGAAGGTATAATCACTTCAAGACAAACCAAGCCTAAAAGAAACCCCACCACCAGCATTCAATCTCCTGGACCCCAAACAGTCAATCAGAAACTTAAACTTTTCGAGAGCTCAATAGGGAAGAAAAGGGTCACAAGGCTGTCTGAAAAAAAGGGTTTACCCATAAACAGGTTTACTTTAGATGAGCAAAGCTTGAAGTATTTAGACAGACAGACAAACAGACAGACAAACAGACAGACAGCCAAACAGACAGACACACGATTCTCGTCTTTTATAGTTGGAGGATTAGGATGACAATAATTTGAGGCTAAGTTCAGTTGTTACATAACACAGTTGGTGTTTCATCATTAGGATAAATAACATCATCACAAGCTTCAAAAGTAATCAAGGCAGTTACTCTCTGCTATTTATAAGTCCTACAACTTGTTTGTATATTTGTTTTCGCAAAATCATATTTTCCCTTTAGAATACCGAACACGTCCTATCATTGTGAAAGAGTAGATAAGTCCGGAAACTTAATGCATTTGTTGATAGCAAAGTAACTTGAAACTGTTTGTGGAATGTGAAAGCAAGCTTTATACACATTTGAAGAGAGTAGTAAGGTTAAATAGATAAGACAGCTATTCTAATATTGGCAGCCAAAATAGTTGGTCTTTTGAACTGGTAATTCATTCTGTCTCTCTATACTCCCCTCTCTCTCTCTCTCTCTCTCTTTCTCTGGGTCTATATCTGTTCACCTTTTGTAGAATATGCACAAGAGAAGCCAGCACCGTTGACACAGGTGCCTATGTATACAGTTATAGAAACCAAAGTGTAAGCCCCCAAATCGCTCACAGAATGGGAAGAGAGCGTATATGTTGATGCATTTTTGATTGCTTACTGATGTCGGTAGAAACACCTTTCAGTATTCCGCTGTTGAAGTTTAACTTGTATTTGCACACGTGGCTTTCCAGACTGAACCGTCGAGAATGGAAGGTTTGATGCTGGTGAGGTTTATGTAAGACAGCTTGAGAAAAAGCATTGTGTCGTCTATAAAACGCCGTTTTTACACCAGTTGTCTATAAATAACTTGGTATCATAGACTGTCCAGGCATGCGAATGGTATGTCCTATCAAGCGCAGACATTCCTTGATAACTGTTGTTTTCATGCAAGTAGTGTAGTGTAGAGAACATAATAATTCGTGGCTCAACATGTTCTAAAGTCTTCCAAATGTGAAATATGTAGGCTCTATTGGGTCCACTAGACGTGGACCCCTTAATGAAGGGGGAACGCACACATTTCCTCTTGATCTTTAGCATTCTGTTTCTGAAAAACCCTTTTCACGTTTATTAATATTTACTCGAAAGTTGATTTGATGTACATTAGGAGAGTTTGAATTACCTACTAGGCACCATCCTACAGTGTCTTCGGTCTCTTTGTGTTTGTCAGGACAACCTGCCATGAGGACACTCCTCCCCTACATGTAAACCCTGACTAAATATTCAAAATAACATAGTATTCAACCCCCAAATAAGATCTCATCGACACAGCTATAGACTGGCTCATACTAGGAATGGTGCACCTTATCCTAGTAATGTTACCTCAAGTTACATCACTCAGTTGGATACTCCACCAGACTAGGTGAATTCTTGCCCTATAATCCGGTAAGACCAAGGGAACACTAGAAAGGTATACTATGACATAGTTAACCATTAAATTTAATGTACCTTCTTTAAAAACTCAACATTTGAGAGGTAAAGTGGAAATTTTATTAAAACACTGGGACATCTATGTATAGAGATAAAATGTTAGTCACATAAAGGGGCCCGTTGATTTTTTAGACTTTACACTGAAGTAAAATGAAAATAAAAGACATATTTATCTATTTTGTTTCAGAAATTTGATCTTACCATAAAACAATATCTAATACTAAATTATTTTAATACATAATATTTACACACGAGAGCATTATGGATGAACAAATATGAAAATACAAAGTCAGTATATCAACAGCACTTTACCAAGTAATTTCAATGTCGACATGTCTCCTGCTCGGAATATATATATATATATATATATATATATATATATATATATATATATATATATATATATATATATATATATATATATTCCGAGGAGGTATAAACAAAGTCGAATCCCCAGAAAGTTTATCTATTAAACAGAAAAATAACTGGATACCATTTCTGGATATACTTATAATAAAATCGAACAATAATCTAACCTTCACATGGTATCGCAAAACTACACACAAAATGACTACAATCACTTTTACTAACACGATATTAACAAAATCAAAACAGGAATTATAATCGGTTTATTCTTACGTGCATTCAGAATTTGTAGTCCATAATATCTAGACGAAGAATTCAAATACATTACAAATTAACTCAACACATTGCAATACTCTACATATTTCATATTAAATGCAAAGAGAAAAATCCTACAAATGTTTTCAGAAACAATAAACAAAAATTGTATACACCGGACATTTCTCTTATAAACATACATCTTCTTTTACCTAACATACAATAATTTACTAGAAATTCCAACAATACAAAAGACATCACCAACAATCAAACAAATATTTAAAACAGCACATTAAAAAAAACCCACATCTAATTCAGGTATATATACTCTCCCATGCAATAATTGTCACTAGATATGTGTTGGGGAAACTCAACGGAAACTTAAGAAAAGGCTTTGCGACCATAATAGAGATATAAAGAATAACAATTCCCTTAATGCACTATTATCTCATGCATTACAACATGGTCATTCTTTTAACTTTAAACAAGCTAGACTCATTAAATTCATTTTAAATAAATCTCGGCGAAGACTTCTTGAATGAGCACTGTAACACAAACAACGTAACGGCTTCTAAAATTTATCCCCCATAATCAACAAACTTATACTAACTGAACAAAACGTGAATTTAGATTCAGGATAACTATTTTACACAATATTTCCAACAAAACTTCGAACATAACATCTATATTACAACAAGCGAAAAAAACAAACAACAACAAAAACACTCATTCCATTTCATATACGCATCACACATTTTGAATTCTAAAGTTCGAAAAGAGAACAAAAATATATTTTCATGTCATAATCGCACCACATTTTTCTTAATTCTAAGGATTATGTTTTGGTTGAAAAAAATTCACGTTACAAACGCACCAAATATTGTACTTGTGTGTTATTTCTTCAAACCAATTATCCTGAGAAAGTCTTAAAATGAAGACGAAACATTAATGAATATATGAATAATTTTCATTGTTTCTTTTTTATTTTCCACACACACACACACATATATATATATATATGTATACATATATATATATATATATATATATATATATATATATATATATATATATATATATGTATATATATATACATATATATATATATATATATATATATATATATATATATATATATATATATATATATATATATATATATATATATAATCCAGGCAAGGTAAACAATCCACAGGATAGTAATCCAAAGAATTTCAACTGGGCTTATAAAAAGTGCTCAATATCAAATAGAGCTTTTATATATGATTATTTATATTTACACAGACATGTACATAATCTGCGACACTGGCATGTCGATGTTATCGATCAACAGCTGTTATCATCAGGCAGAGTTTAAATCCGATCTTAACCTTAGATCATATTTGGAAAGAATGAAGTGAGGAGAAAAGAAAAGAAATGGGGATAAAATGAAATAAATTTAAAATTAAAATTTGGAAAGTCACGTGGTTGGGACCGTTAAAATCAAAATCTAAATTAATATAAAGTAAAAATATATAAAATATTAAATACAAAATAAAAGAAAATAAAAGAAAAGAAAAGAAATAATAAGAAATAAAAAGGAATAAAAAGAAAGAAAGAAAGACGAAGAAATAGAAAGAGAGAGAAATAATAGATAGAGAGATAGATAGATAGATAGATAGATAGATAGATAGATAGATAGATAATATGGTACGGGATGAAATAAGAAATACAATCATTTAGGATAGAGAAAAGGGAGGGGAGAAGAAAGTGGGTGATAGAGAGGGAGGGGGGATAAAGAAATGGGAAGGGAAGAAAGGGTTAAAAAATACACATATAGCTATGCTCATTGTTAGGCACGAGACATGATTTACAGTCTGGTTCTCAATTTGGGTCGGCAATGATGGTGGTGGTGGTAGTGTGTGTGTGTGTGGGGGGGAGTCGTTAATCTACTGGGCTCTAATTTTGTTTTTTAATTCTTATTTTTTTACTGTTTTTTTTTAGTTTTTTAAAATTTATTTAATTGTCATTAATTAATTAATAAATTTATTAATACATTTCTCAATAAAATTATTCAGTTTACACAATAATAATAATAATAATAATAATAATAATAATAATAATAATAATCAGTCTGAACCTCAGTTTGTGTCGTATATATATATATATATATATATATATATATATATATATATATATATATATATGAATTAGGGTCGTTTAACGCAATGCCGGTGATATTAAAACACTTTTTTCATATACAAAATACAAGAACTTCTGATTTCGAATATACTCAACATGTCCATGCGATATTCGTACTTAACATAATTAATTTGCATAATAATTATTTAGGTTATACATAATGCAAATTATTTAGGTTATACATAATGCAAATCATTTAAGTTGTACATCAGTACAACTTAAATGATTTGCATTATGTATAACCTAAATAATTTTCATATTGATTTACAAAATGACATCTCATTGTTCTGATTCTACACTTTATATTTTCTGTCCCCGGTCAGTGATGGATTTTTAAAGTAATGTCTGAATTTATTTGGTACAGTCGAATAAAATATGAAGAAGGAAAATGGGGAGGCAAGCAATAATTAATTTAATAAAAATGTCCCTTTTCGAATTTGTATTTAGCGACGCCGTGTTGGCGTCACAAAATAAAACTATACCACCCTAAGCATTATTGAATTTCTTTACTCGTCTCATACGCGATATTAGTATTCATTTTGGGTGGCTGTGTTTTCATGTAAATCGATTTTAGTATTTAACAGTTTTTGCATTGGTCTTGGAATGTATTCTTTTAGTGTTGCTGACTAAAGTGTGTCTTAAATCAGATGGAGGGCAGTTATGTTTTTGTAGATGTTTGTAAATTGAACTAGAGTTCACGAGATGCATGGTGAGGCGGCGGGATAACGTAGTTGTTGTAAAACCAATGTAACTATTATTATTATGAGAGTTATATTCTCCAAAAGGACATTTAAATTTATAAACGACATTAGTTCTTTCTAGTGTTTTAGCGCGTCTCTCCTGAAAAAATATGAAGTGCGCGTATCTCCACTGTATTTTAAAAAACTATTTCCTTTCTCCATCTTTTTAGTCCATTTTGCTTTCGACACCTGAAGATGGTTCGAAGAGGAATTGAAAACGTTTTTGACACATACGAAACTTTTAATTTTAACACACACCCATACAATCTATCCCCCTCTCTCTCTCACACACTCTCTCTCTCTCTCTCTCTCTCTCTCTCTCTCTCTCTATATATATATATATATATATATATATATATATATATATATATATATATATATATATATTAGAGTGTATTAATAAATAAATTCTCCCATGGAGCATTGAAACTAAATGTATCTCCGACAATAACAATAACACCAATTCTGACATCGGTTTCACAACCACAACACTTTCCCGAAGATTATCCTTACATCTCTTCTGACACTAGCTCCATTTGCCAACACCTAAAAAACATGACTGTCCCCCTTTCTCCGTATAGAAACATACTAGTTAGCAATACTAAAATAATACACCACGATACTAACACCAAAAGATTAAAAATTATTGAAGCCCTCTACATAAAAACTAAACATCTCACAGTCAATAATGTGAATTATTAAACTAGTCATCATATTTTAAAGTGTCCAGCATAATAATAAATGTTACCGAATTCTTATCCATTAAGCAATTATACGTTTGAATCTTGAACGCGCTTAGAACGTAATCAAATTATTAACGGTAAAGCAATCAAACTTTTGAATCTTGCACGCTCTTAGAACGTAATCACGCTCTCATGTTGCATCTCAATATTATAGACGCTCATTTTAAGTTGAAAATTACTGGCCTTTATAATAATAAAAAACTCAACAGTAAAGACATATTTTTTGAGAAACCAAAATAAACATCGTCTGAAGATGATTTGACGAATCAAATCGAAAATACTCACACAAAAAAAGTAAATGGAACAAGAAACACATGGAACTTACATACAGCAATTTGACCGAAACACTAAATGAACCATTCGGAACATTGAAAAATTAAAAAAGGTCTTATCAAGAAAAAACAATCCGTGTTATTTAATAATGTTTGCCTAAATTAAAATATGCTGTCTAAATACTTACAATATATATATATATATATATATATATATATATATATATATACATATATATATATGCGTGTGTGTGTATTGATTTACTCCTCTCCAGGAGTTAGGCACAAGGCCAGTTTTTATCTTACTCCCACAAGTAAGATGTGACCCAAGGTCGGGGCGGGAAAGTGGGGTTTAAAAATTGCCTGGGCAGGCCCGTCGGCATTCCCCGGTAGGGACGCCTCAGGCAGTAAGCAATAAACTTACTCCTCCCCAAAGAGGAGAGGCGAAGCCTGGCGGTGTACCTCCTAGAACTGCACAAGACAGACCCATAGACCGGCGTAAATCAAGAAGGCCAAGACAATACCAGTCTATGGGGTGCAGTATCCATCGGAACAGATACTACACTTTGATCTTAGCCAACAAAGTGTATGTGTGTGTAGATGAAAGGATAAAATAATCCGACGGTACGAATTAAAAAGCAAACATCTGAAGACCTAAGAACTTAACGTTTCGCTCAACTGTTGCGTGGGCTTTTCAAGAGCGAAATATGCCGATTTTAGCATCTTCAGCCATTTTTCTTCACGCACCATTTGGGCGAAACGTTTAGTTCTCAGGTCTTTCGCTGCATTTTTTTAAATTCATATATATATATATATATATATATATATATATATATATATATATATATATATATATATATATATATAATTAATATTTATTTATAAATATTATTATTAGCCCCCTTCACCAAGACAGGGCACTCTTAAGTGCCTTTAATAACAAGAAGTACTAATAGCTGCATGCACGATCCAAATACGTTCGTTGATCACTCTGACTTGTTGTGTAAAGCTAGCCGCCGATTCGCTATTTACAAAGTTAAATTCTTCCATAATTATTAACTAATTGTCTATGACCGAGGGGTTAAGACATTTGACTACGAATCAGTGGCGATTTGTGATCAGGGTTCGCGCCCGCCGACCGTTGAGAATTAGCTTCCTGCACTGAAGATTAGCATGAAACATCGATGTCTGTAGGTATTAAAATAATTATATATATATATATATATATATATATATATATATATATATATATATATATATACATATATATATATATATATATACATATATATATATATATATATATATATATATATATATATATATATATATATATATATATATATATATGTTGCGTGTCGGTGCATTAATAATGAGTAAAAAATGTACCTAATTTTAACGCTTTTCCGCAGTTTCCCGAGATCATACGATCGTCAGACGTGTAGCGTTGAGCGCGTTTCTGTAATGTAAGACAAGAGAGAAAGAGAGTTATCTACCCATGTATAGTTAATTATATTCTATATATATATATATATATATATATATATATATATATATATATACATAAAACAAGTGTAAAGTTTGGGTGAAACAAAAATCGATAACTATTACTATCAGTATTTTTTTCAATTCATCGATATTATATGTTATTTTTTCTGTATACGTATCGGCTCCAAGTAACTATATTCTGTAAGCATGTGGATGCTATCTTCCAAACGACAGCACGTGATACTCACCAGTTTCTTCCGAAGTGACAAATGTCGATCCCTGTTTCGCCTGATCGGTTACTGGCACTGTCCAGTCACCTTTCAGGTTACTGCATTTTGTAATATATTTTATAAATCTCATTTTTCCATGTATCAATCTATCCTGGAGATGGGATGCGAATCGATTTTAGTGAAAGGGTTAACCCTTCGGTAACCTGTGCCGTATTTTGTAGATCCGACACATAATGAAGCTCGTTTGCTTTGTCTAGGCTCAATGATCCAATTCGACAATATATACACTGTCTAGTCTTTTAAGATGTCACCTGTCCTTGTGTTTACTCGATGGGCGTGTCCTTTTATAAAAGCAGCATCTTATACATCTATATTCTGCATTGTCATACTCGTTCAGCGTGGTGCGTCCAACAATAATTCCCCGTTCTCATATATGAGCGCGCCTAGTTCATTTTTTTTTGTTTAGTGGTAAATGCTTTAAATTTGGTGTCAATATCTACTAGAATTTCTCAATTTTTCAACCTAAAAATGTGTTCTGTTTATGTATCTAATTCCTCTTTAAAAAATATCAGATTTGCGATTTTTCAGGAATTACTGCACGAATACCACCGGTTTATATATTATTCGTTTAAAATATGAGCGTACCATGTTTTCATGGCATTTTTGCGTCTTTTCTTCCCCGATGAAAGATGTATACGGCATAATCGCGTTGCCACACCGGTTCTCGTTAGATCACCGAAGTTAAGCAACGTTGAGGCTGATCTAACGAGAACCGGTGTGGTAACGCGATTATGCCGTATACATCTTTCATCGGGGAAGAAAAGACGCAAAAATGCCATGAAAACATGGTACGCTCATATTTAAAACGAATAATATATAAACCGGTGGTATTTTGGAAAACAGTAACTCCTCCCCATGCAAAAAAGTTTAAAATATAACGTCGTCAAAATTATCTCCTTTTAACAGGCTATACATGCGACTAGGGACCGCTTCTGGATGTAATATTCCTTAGAAACTTTCCCTTTCGTAGAAAGCCGGCTCAACCTTCTTAAGATGGGAGAAGGATGATTCAGTGCGTTCACTACATAAATTAGGTTATCCACCTTCCTTGCTATAGTATATTGTGTCTGATGTCCACCTTTACGTGTATAATAATTCAGAGGCAGCAGAATAAGAACTTCCTCCTTCGAAAGTTCATTCGACCGCTTTTCTATCATAAAGCTTCGTCATCTTACTCTAAGTGTCTTTAGAATTGATTTTTATCTAACGCCTTCACTTTCGATATCCTATATTTGAACTTTGCTTTTAACCACCTTTTCCTCATTAACTTTATCGGTCCTCACAATGATTGTCCGAATACCAGCTCGAAAAAATTAAATCCTAAATATTCTCATACCGATTCCCGCCCCGCAAACATGAATGGAATTCCTAGATACATCTCTGCTGATGTTCTAAGCAATATGCTCTTAGCATATTTTTGAACGTTGAGTGACATCACTCCAATGATTCTTGCGATTAAGCATGGTTTGCTCCAGAGTCAGGCGAGGTTGTGAAAAGCCAGCACACTAAATGAAGTGCACTCTGGCCTAAAAAATGTCTAAGCCGCCTCACCGGCATTCCTCGCTCAGACGATAAACTCACTCCTTCTCAAAGAGAAGGAAAAGTCTGGAAGGGTGGATCTCCTTGGACTGTACACAACTATACTTCAACCCGACAGCAACAAAGCCATTGCCGGACTGATTGTCGAGGACGTATCTTCGACTGATATGAACAACGCCTACTCAAGCTGTGCCAGCGCTGTATATATTTGGTATAATTTAAAGCTATTTAGTTGCTGGTTTGAACAGCATGGATATGAAGTTCTATCATTGATTCGTCTTAATAATAAATTCAGTTTTGTTTCCGCGGCAGACATTCCGCCGCAGTGGAATAACTTCGGATATCTAATTTACAGCCGCATCATGGTTAGGATATAATTATTTCAGCCTTAGTTTCGGGAAATGAACCCACGCAATCAACGATGATCCGACCAAAAGGTTCTTCGAATACGGGTTGCGTTACATTGGATTCTTTATTTTGGTTTGCCAGTCATTTGACATATATGACACGTCAAAAAATTGTTTTACATACTTCGTAGAATATGGCAATAAAACAACTCTTCTGATAGGTTTTAGACACATAGTGTCCAACTAGTGCCAACTCGTGGGTTGTTTGTTGAAGGGAAATTCAAATAGGCTATCGGCATTTGCTCGTACATAGACTAGTTTTCTGATTTCACATCCATGAAGGATTCCATCTTCTCATTAATATACCGGCCCTGATATAATATCGATTGGTCATGTCACCTACTTCTCTCCTAGTTTTCATTTGTTGAATTAACTTCAGCTCAGTGTCTGTCCGTTGCCATTTGATAAACTCGTTTTTTAATATGCTATATAGTATCTTTCTGTCTGTCGTTTATATATTCCTCAGTTATAATAAACTGTTTGAGCTTATTATCTCTTTTATTTTCCGGGAACTCCCCTATCTCTCGTAATACACTTTATTCTGATTCGCAGACCGTACATATGTTTGACCTTCTGTTTTAATGTGTCCTCTAAACCGTTGTCGATGTCTGCGTGAAGATTTGATAATTGCTAATTTACTACGTCGTATATACGGCATAATCAAGTTGATACACCGGTTCTCGTTGGATCACCGAAGTTAAGCGACGTTGAACGCGCTTAGTACCAGATAGGTGATCAGTCGCGAATACTAGACGCTGTATGTCATAACTCCTGACCGTGATATACATGCGGCTGGAGACCGCATATGAGTTCGATAATCCCTAGAAAATTCATTTGGAAGCCGGATGCCCGCCCATGGCGAATACCACACCAGCTATTACCGAAATAAATGAACAACGTCATAATTGTCACAATGTTTGATTAACAATATAGCATGAAACTTTGTGTCTTCCCGCGCACAACAGTCTGTAGTAACATTGGTTACATTTCCTTCGCTCAGTTTATATTAAAATCAGTTGTTTTAAAGTAAGTGCAATATTGAACCATCTCTTTTTCTCTACATTGTTGGATTAACATAACTTATTTGGCGATATCGAATTTGCGATGCCCCATCTGATTACTCTAGTTACTTCATTTTTTATTCCTTTAATAATTTCTGTTTGATCGTGTCTCTTTCGATTTCTGCTAATTTGGCATTTTCAATCTCAGTCTGTGGTTTGGACATGTGCATAGCCCTCGCAGGTAATTATTCTATCATTCTTGGATCAAATATATCGTTATTTATCATTTGTTCACTGACTACACAAACCATTCTTACTTTTCTCATCGATCTCCTTAATCTACTTCTAATTCCTTTCCAATCTTCATGATTTTTCATTTTAATTAATTGATTTAAGGACAGGTGCTCAAAGAAGTTGCCATGATTGTATCGTCGTCATTCGCCACAAACTGTTACGTGGACCTGCTAGGAGGAGAAATAGCCCTGATTATCCACCATTTCATGCCATGGGTCATTATATTTCTAAGTATAGTGTAGGGCACACTCTAATATATAAAATAAAGTCAGTCTTTTTCGTGTCCTCAATAGCTTTAATCTAACAAGTCTATATTTGATTCTGCCTAGCCAATTTGTATGTTTTGTAAGGAAGATGGTGTAAGGAAGATGGTGTAACGAAAGTTCTATATTTTGATTCAGTTGCTATTAAAAATACACATTCTATCGTGCATAATCATTTATGATATACGGCAAAAACAGATTGAAATGATAACTATTATTAACATCATAAAACAGAACGATTAATTATAAAACAAATGAAAAAGAATTAATTATATAGAAAGGAAGACACAGAATATATATATATATATATATATATATATATATATATATATATATATATATATATATATATATATATATATATATATATATACCAACATTCTAAAAGGTGATTGAACATGCGTTTTGGTGTAGAATGATGTATTCGGGGATGCAGTATGTAATAAGTGTTGAAATGAAAAGGGTAAAATACAGTACTTTGGTTTAG
>OY744523.1:81977593-81997593 GCA_963556195.1 Sepiola atlantica
AACGCTGTCTGGTCCGAAGGTTGTGATCATTTTACGTTAAATTTATATGCGAAACTTATATTTTTGTGGTTTTATTTATTTTTACTACTAAGTTTTTTTCATGCGGTTTACATGCAATCGCCTAAAAGTGAGAGAATCGCATTTTTCTTTAGCACAGAGTTCTAATAATACTTTATTTTCGTTCACGATGAAAACGTATAATTGTGAATTGGCAAAAAAAACACATAAGCACCGATAATTTCATGAGAATTCAGTATTTATAAATGTTTAAAAATGAAATAAAACATTTTTGTCAAGAAACAAAATTTACTGATAAATATTCATTGATGATTCTAAAAAAATATATATAAAACGATTTGTTTTAATTAAAAAAAAAAATTACTTATTTGTGTTAGAATTATTTTGTTAGATTTTTGTCCAGTTGGCTTTTGTTCGGTCACAGCTAAATCCCTACCCCCCCACCAGAAAATGAGAATCTACTTTTTTGTGATGTTTCGTTTGTTTATTAAAAAGTTTTGTAAATAAAAGAAAAAACGCAGCTACATTAAAAAAGAAATATTTAATATACCCCCAAAAATAATTATATAAATATTACCATGTTTTAAAAGTAAAAAATGTATATATTTATTAGAATTATAAAAATTTAAATATAAATCGAATAATTTTATATTAATTAAAATATAAATCGAATAATTTTATATTAATTTAAATATAAATCGAAAAATTTATGATAATTTAAATATAAATCGAAGACTTTTATGATAATTAAAATATAAATCGAAGAATTTTATATTAATTCAAATATAAATCGAAGAATTTTATGATAATTTAAATATAAATCGAAGACTTTTATGATAATTAAAATATAAATCGAAGAATTTTATGATAATTTAAATATAAATCGAAGAATTTTATGATAATTTAAATATAAATCGAAGACTTTTATGATAATTTAAATATAAATCGAAGAATTTTATGATAATTTAAATATAAATCGAAGAATTTTATGATGATTTAAATATAAATCGAAGAATTTGATAATAATTTAAATATAAATCGAAGAATTTGATAATAATTTAAATATAAATCGAAGAATTTTATGATAATTTAAATATAAATCGAAGAATTTTATGATGATTTAAATATAAATCGAATAATTTTATAATAATTTAAATATAAATCGAAGAATTTTATAATAATTTAAATATAAATCGAAGAATTTTATAATAATTTAAATATAAATCGAAGAATTTGATAATAATTTAAATATAAATCGAAGAATTTGATAATAATTTAAATATAAATCGAAGAATTTTATGATAATTTAAATATAAAGCGAAGAATTTTATGATGATTTAAATATAAATCGAATAATTTTATAATAATTTAAATATAAATCAAAGAATTTTTAGAACTTTAGTATGAAATCATTTTAAAACGAGAATTCCGAACGCTTTGATGTTTCGCTTGTTTAGTAAAAGATTTTGTAAATACATTAAAAACTTAATATAAAAATAAATATTTAATATATACTCTCCCTTTACTTACAAAAACCAAACAAATTGTGTAGGTTTGATTAATGTTACAGATCACGCGTTCGTGTGCGAAAGTCAACCGGAAGAAACCGATGAAGACCCAAATGCGTTCCTCCTGTCTTGGAATTATTATGGCATCCTTAAAACCTAATTGATCCGTTTTTTAATTAATATTTTCTTCTCCTTCTTAATAAATCTTGTTATAAACATTTCTACCCCCTATAAAATAAATAAATGAATAAATAAATGAACAGCTATGCTGTCCTTTCTTGGTTAACCCTTCTCTTATTTTATTTTCGTTCCATTTGCGTGACTGAAATAGGAAAAGGAGTATTTTCCCCAGATTATTCTATCAATTATAGCCTGGAAAATACTCTTTTTTTTTGGTGTTAATTCCTATTTCAACCCCGAAAATTATTTAGCATTACTCATAAACAACCTTTATTTTATTCAACCATGTTTTAGTAAAAAAACAACTTAGGGATTTTAATGTTTGTTTTGTTAAAGTTACGTCGAAAAATATATTTGCCATCTAAACAAGTCGAGAAAGAGGCTAGCTAAGGAAGAACTATGTCAAGTTTATAAAAATGTTTTTTATAACTAAGTATAAAAGGATGTTATCGTTCTTCCTGAATTAGCATATTTCTCTTTGTCTATAAAGATAGCGACTATATATTTTCCGTTCAATTTTTCTTTCGGCGTTTGACGTGGACAATGAAATTTTCCATAACTTAGTGTTTTTAATGTTCTCTAAATCAATAAATGGAAAGTTTTTTCCACCTGCAGCTATATTAACATCAAAACGATTTATGCTTATTTAATGTCATGGGGTTCATTTTTATTCGTCATGATACAATTCTCCCAGGCACTACCCCTTCTTTTTTGGTGGAGGAGGCAGTATAGTATACGTTAGTTCCTCAATATATCATCTTTTTACGATTACCTTCTTCTTTTTTGGGAAGGGGTTGTGTACTATCTATTCTATTTTAATGATATCATGCTCCCAGGCATTATCTCTTATTTTGGGAGGGAGTGTTTGTTCGTTATGATATCATCATCTCAGTTATTATCTCCTCCTTTGGGTCAGTATATTATATGTTCGTGCATCAGGCTATCATCTTCTCAGCCTAGCAAAAATATGCGACCGGAAGGAGCACTCTCCCCCCCCCCCTCACACACACACGCGCGCACACACACGCGCACACCCCCACACACACACATATATATATATATATATATATATATATATATATATATATATATATATATATAATGAGATATTTATGCTTATTGGCTTGTGTGCGAGTATGTGTGTATGTGGCCGTATGCCTTAACTATTAATAAAAATTGGGACAAATCTTACTTATCAAAAGAATGACTGCTATGTCTGTTGACTGTACGTGCATTTATATTGAAAGAAGATACAATGGAAGAAAATGAAGGAGTAGAAGAAGAAGAATGCAGAAACGGAATTAAGAGATAAAAGAAAAAAACTTAAACAGATATTACTACTACTACTACTACTACTACTACTACTACTACTACTACTACTACTACTAATAATAATAATAATAAAGCATTGGGTCAAGGAGGATGAGAAAACTGAGGAGGAACAGCACAAACCTTACCTCCACTGGAAAAGTGCGGAGAATGCTGGGACCTTGAAGAGGCTTTTTGCCCTCAAATCCCAAAGATAACCAATGGTATTTACCAGCGAGAAATCAATGGTAAACGGCTGTTGCGATACTGTAAGGTTATTTGCGGTGGTTATCGAAAAACAGTGGAGAATACTGGAAATCTGGGGAGACTTGTTGTCACTCAGACTCCAGGTAATACCACCGGTTGTTGTCGGTGAGCAATCACTGATGATGACCTATGTGAGAACTCCTAGTGAATACAAATAATAATAATAATAACAATAATAATAATAATAATAATAATAATAACAATAATAATAATAATAATAATAATGAAAGTAAAACTACAGTCTCTCTTATTCACTAACCCAATCTATCTCTCTCTCTCTTTCTCTCTCTCTCTTACTTTCTCTTATCCGATTTCACAAACAAACACAAAGACAAATAAACAGGGTCTTACGAAACACGCTGGAGCGTTGGGGATAATTGTTTTCAGTGATGTTGTTTTGTTGTTTTCCCTTTTGTTTCGGGTACACACAAACAGCAGATAACCATTATAATAAAAGTGTAGTGCTAAAGCACTACACCTTTATTATAATGGTTATCTGCTGTTTGTGTGTACCCGAATCAAAAGGGAAAACAAACAAACAAAAAACATTTTTCAAACATATTACGTTATATACTTATTTATTCTAAAATAGAGAATTATTGATCTATTTTGATATCAATACCGATGCTACGTACGTACACAGCTTTTTCAGTATTTTCTCGGGTGAAAATAAATGAAACTATCCTCTCCTTTCTGTGTAAGAAGGTAAGGAGGCCTCATTTTAGTAATACGCAGCAACACAAAAGGCATTAATGGGTGTTGAGGCAATAGAAGCAAAGATCAGTACATATACGAGAAAATGGCTGGGTTTGTCAAATGTAGCACTATATACAAACAGGCCAAACAAAAATTACAACTCAAGTCTATTGCAGAGGAATTTAAAGCTGGGAAAGTCAGATTCCAGATGATACTGAACGATTCCAGGGACACGGTGGTAAAGGCAGTACAACCCTCTCTTCAGATAGGAAGGAAGTGGAAAGTCAGAGACGCTATAACTGAGGCTAAAGAGAACCTATGTCTCAAGGAAGTCATCGGACTCACTCAAACAAGAAGATATGGGCTGGGAATTACCAGCATCCAAAGATGGTCCACGGCTTCAGTCAAAGATCGACGCGACCTGGTCATTCAAAGGAACAAAGAGCAAGGATGAAAGCAAAAGGTTCGTAAAAGTTGTCCAACAGTCACAGCAGGGACAATGGACGAACTGGGAAGAAGCTATCGAAAGATCAATTACATGGAATGACATTTGGAATATGGCGCCGCTTCATAATACGCTCAACTTACGACGTGCTTCTGTTAATGACCAACCTCGTTAAGTGGAAGAAGGAGGACGATCCAACCTGTCCTTTATGTAAGGAAAAGACCAAAACAATGGACCATGTTCTTAGTTCATGCAGAGTGGCCATTGCTAATGGCCGATGTACGTGGCGGCACAACCGGGTACTAGATAAACTGACCACAACAATTAACAATCATATGAAACCCGAAGCAGCTAACATCAGCCCAAAGTTCTTTTACAGAGGGAGGGAAGATGTGGATCAGGGCTAAGCGCACAGCAGGTCAGTTATTAGTACCCGGCCAAAATATTCTTGGACCGGATTGCGAGTGGATGGTAGCCGCAGATCTTCGTGGTTGGCGCAATTATTACCCTAAAGTTGTTAGTGAAAATGGTCAACAGCCAGACATTGTTATATCGTCAAGAACAAGCAACAGACTCATCTTGGTTGAACTGACAGTACCTTATGAGAGCCGATATAAGATAGAGAAATACGAAGATCTAAAGAGAGAGCTGCCCTGTTATCCTTCGAGCCGTTGAAATTGGAGCACGGGGTTTCCTTTCAGGCTCTCTGCATCAACTCCTAAGTCAGCTTGGAATTAAAGGCCGGGAAAAAGGTGCAGCCAGCAAACGCCTCATCGAGATAACCGAACAATGTGCAATGTAGCTCTGGGCGAAAAGGAATATCACATGGTGATATAATAGAAAATACCCACTCTATGTGAGTAATTAAAAACATTTTAAAAAAAATATTCATGAATTATCTCCGTTGGACCATGTAGATCATTTCATAATTTCTCGGTATTAATGTTACGAATATTATTTAATTAAGTATTAATTTATATTTATTTTATTTACTTATTCAGCTATTTACTTTATCTTATTTATTTTAATTTATTTATTTAATATTTTTTCTCTTCGATATAAGAGAACGTTTTCAAACAAGGACATAAGACGCGCAGCCGTTAAAAACAAAAACAAAAACAAAAACAGACGAGACGCTGAATTATAAAACGACATGTGACACGCTAAGCCGTTGAAAAGTCAGTTTTCATTTCATTGAACAGTTAGATTGAAATGCGATCCAGATTCAGTGAGGAGGGGCCGATACGCAAAAAAAAGCCGTCGAGAGAAAGGCCCTGAAACAGTGCGTATTCTGTCCTGATGACACGACATTGCCTGGAGGCTGAAATAGGATATTCTATCAGTAAAACAACCGGGAATATATATATATATATATATATATATATATATATATATATATATATATATATATATATATATATATATATATATATATATATATAATGAACGACCCATTTTCTTAAACTTCTACTATGCCAATGCTTTATTCGTTCTGGAACCAGAATTTCAATGCATAACCACCAACGACATCGGCGCAGATACACCATTACAAGAACATTTTATGGAAATAAAAGGAAAAAGTTTGTTTATTTTTGTTTTTGTGTTTTTGATGAAAAAAATGACACAATACTCGTCAACTCTGATGATTGAATATTATTCCGAAATTAATAAGATTAAAGTAAAAAAATGATAAATTCATCTTGCATTGATAAAGGTTTCTATTTTCTAATTTATAATATATATATATATATATATATATATATATATATATATATATATATATATATATGTATATCGAGGCAGCATTTTTTCCTTAAGACACGTATTATTAAAAATAACCGACAATTTTTGTCTGGTTATTTTAGTATTGATCACTTCAATTTTCCGGATTAAAATCTTAATCTCGAAAGAAGATTGGCTGATGAAACTGCCGTAATGTACATGTTGGTCCAGAGTACTTTCTTGCTTATAATACCTAATGAATATAGTTTCATATTTAAATTTTTCCCGCCATAATTAATTATAAATCTAACTCCAGGTCTTTACCTGTTTGTCATTCCACTGACGATGGACCCAGACGGGTAAGAAAGTACTCTGGACCAACATGTATATATATATATATATATATATATATATATATATATATATATATATATATATATATATATATATATATATATGAGGTAAGCTGGTTCTTCCAAACAACAAATAATCATGTTGTCAGCTCGCCTCAAAGCGAGTTTCTGCTACTGTTCCGGTAGCTAGTTCCATTCTTTCTCTTATCCGATTTCACAAACAAACACAAAGACATAAACAGAAATAAACAGGGTCTTACGAAACACGCTGGAGCGTTGGGGATAATTGTTTTCAGTGATGTTGTAGTGAACACTATTAGCAGCTTATTGTTTGTTTTAAAGCACTACACTTTTATTATAATGGTTATCTGCTGTTTGTGTGTACCCGAAACATTTTTCAAACATATTTATTCTAAAATAGAGAATTATTGATCTATTTTGATTTCAATACCGATGCTATTATATACGTACATCCTGAGATAGTCTACAATAAAAAGAAACTCTGTAATTGATACTATTGAGATTTATTCGGCTCCACAAGAGGGCAAGATATGACGTAAGATTGTTTTTGCTAGGGAGGGGGCCAGCGCCATTTCGGCAGTGGGGGCCAATTTAAAAAATTGTCACAGCTCTTTCAGTATTCTCCCGGGTGAAAAACAATGAAACTATCCTTTCTGTGTAAGAGGGCAAGGAGGCCTTATTTTAGTAATACGCAGCAACACAAAAGGCATTAATGGGTGTTGTGATCCCTCTTCACGGGAGCAAGAGGTGAGCCAGCACTTCATCGACACTTAATTTTCTTGTCGTTCCATCAGAAACCATGTTTATTATATGCTAAACCACACATTCCGTCAAAAATGATGTAGAGAAATGTTATATCTTTTGAACAATTAAATAAAACATTCAATAACTAAGCAAACTTTAGTTTATCTCATGTATGAAGTAAAGTTTGAATTTCCACTTATTTCTTTGGTCTGTATAGCTTCATAAAAAGGCGACATACAGTGTTATGTTTCGTATCGAAAGAATGATAGTTTACTTCGAATTCACCGATTTTTATATTTCATCCACTTAGCGGTTTTCTCTTTGCTTAGTAATTCCAATGCGGGAGTAGTACTGACAGTAGTAAGTCGAATCACAACACTAAAAAAGATACAGTAGACATCTAAGTCGAACCACTATTTTGTGTTACACATCTGTCAAGTTAGTTTTTATTAATCACTACGTCTATCGGTAATTACGCGGCTAACGAAAAATACTTTCAAAAGTTACGATTCCAGATTAGAAATAATACATAAATACCCACAATATTTTTCCCATAAGAATATACATAACAAAACGTCCCATACAATTCTTTGATTAAGCTAGACTTTAATAAAACATGTCGCATAATTGATTCTTAAACAAGGTGTTGTATTTAATTAATAAAAGCGGAAGGGTGACCGTCTATTCTAAACATCTCTGGACAGTCCTCAAATTTAATTTGGTAAAGGGGCTTTACACACACACACACACACACATATATATACATATATATATATATATATATGATTATTTTTATTTACACAGACATGTACAAAATCTGCGACACTGGCATGTCGATGTTATCGATCAACAGTTATTATAAACTGAGATCTCATCAGGCAGAGTTAGAATCCGATCATATTTGGAGAGAATGAAGTGGAGAGAAAAAAGAAGAAGAAAAGAAATTTAAAGTTTCAAAATTTAGGGAGTCACGTGGTTTAGGACCGTTAAAAATCAAAAAAGTTAAAATCTAAAATCTAAAAATTAAACAAAATAGAACAAATAAACCAAATAAAGTGAAAAGAGAGACATATAATGAAAAGGGAAGGATGAAGATAGATAGATAGATAGATAGATAGATAGATAGATAGATAGATAGATAGATAGGTAGATAGATAGAAAAATGAAGACGTCTGTTTATTCAGACAGAGAGTAGAGAGGAGAATGGGGAAGATGAACATGCAAGTTAGTGTGTCAAAACATGGACAGTTATTTCAGCTCGGGCGAACAAACGTATTGTCAAATCAACAGTAATTATGTGTATAAGTGTGTAGGCGTGCGTGCGTGCCCCCAAATCAGCCGTAATTGGTAGTATGGGCGTGCAGACGCGTGTGATGGGGGCGGATAAGGGGTTGTTAATCAATTGTGTCACTAACTCTAAATTTATACTGTTTTATTTTTTATCTAGAGTTTACCAACTTATCATTAATAAATTAATAAATCAAACAAATATACTAGTAAATTAATTAAGTCTAACATAATTATTAGTAATAATAATAATAATAATAATAATAATAATTGTAATAATAATAATAATAATAATAATAATAATAACAACAATAATAATAACAACACTAATAATTGAAATGATATAAAATAATAATAATAATAATGATAATGATAATATCGGTAATAATTTAATTTAATTAAAAAGTACTAAATGCAATAATAATAATAATAATAATAATAATAATAATAATAATAATAATAATAATAATAATAATAATAATAATAATAATAATAATAATAATAATAGCGACAACCACAACAACAATTATAGCGGCCAATAATAATTAATTAAGGATTAATAAAAAAGTAATAGTCAGGTGAAAAATAAAATAATTAAGAAATATTAGAAATATTAGAAAGTAATAATAATAATAAATAATAATAATAATAATAATATTAATAATAATATAGAAGTAGGTAGCAATATAATGGTTGTAAATATGGTAATATGAATCCGTGGTTGCAATAATACTGATCATATTAAAATGGTAATAATAATAGCTATACCAACAGAAACAATCGCAATGGTAACCCCAATAATCCTAACAATAGTCATAATGATAGTAAAAAATAATAAATAATCATGAAACAATACCAATAGTGGTAATAATAATAATAATAATAATAATAATAATAATAATAATAATAATAATAATAATAATAATAATAATAATAATAATAATAATAATTATATCTAAACACTACACCCAAGAACCATTCTGCGATATGGTAGCTAGCAATACAATTATATAGGAATTAAAGTTGCATTTTTAAAAAAATAAATAAAAAAATAAATAAAAATAAAAAGTAAAAAATGAAGCTTAAGTACCTTAGGTACCAGAAAGGTAAGTGGATAAATGGAAGGAAACCAAGCCATACAGATCTAAATACCCAATATATAGTCTAAAGAAGCTTTAGATCATTTTAAACAAAAGAAAGAAAAAAAGAAGTAAAATGCAGTTAAAATTCCCAGTGAAACTAACTAAATCCAAGATATTGCAGACTTAACATTCGTTGGACAATTCATAAATAAATAAATAAATAAATAAAATAAAAAGGGGGGGTTCACTATCTAACAGTGAAACAAAAACAGGAGACCTTAAGCGTCTAATATTAACACGGGGATCATCAGCTGTTTACACTGTAACTGTTTCGGAGATTTAAAAACAGGACAGTTATAATATACATGGCTCTCCAATGGTACTGATTAAACTACCATTTCCCCAATAATCAAGTGTCGAAATAATTCAGCTTAAAATTTCACTAATATATACATTAATAAATAATAATAATAAAAATAATAATATTAATAATATATTACCCTTTAGACTACGGTGTGATATGCTAATTTGCATATCATATAATAATAATAATAATAATAATAATAATAATAATAATAATAATAATAATAATAATAATAGCACAACAAGAATGCCCAATGGTTGAAAAACATGAAAGATGAACTGCAGGAAATCGAAGAAGGAACCGAAACAGAAATCAACAAAGAAACGATCAAGAAAAACCTAAGAAAACTGGCAAACTGGAGAGCACCAGACCACGATGGAATACATGTATACTGGTTTAAAAAATTCACGACCCTGCATGTAAAGACAAGCGCAGAAACTGAGTGGATGTATCCGCAAAACAGACGTACCAGAATGCATGACGGAAGGAGAACAACATTAATACAAAAAGACCCCAAAAAAGGAACGACACCCAGCAACTACAGACCGATAACATGTCTACCAATAATGTGGAAAATTTTCACAGCACAACTGAGAGAACAAATCTACCAATCCCTAGACAAACGTGGACTGTTCCCCGAGGAACAAAAAGGATGCCGGAAAGGACAAAGAGGGGCACATAATCTACTATACATTGATCAAAAGACACTGAAGGAGATGAAGAGCAGATAAAAGAACATAACCATGGCATGGATTGACTACAAGAAAGCCCCCAAACATGGATAATTGAATGCTTAAAAATATACAAGATACCAGACAGAAAGCAATGGAAACATGGAGACTAAAACTGACAGCCGGAGGACAATACCTGTCTGATATAAAAATACAGAGAGGCATTTTTCAAGGAGACTCTCTATCACCATTATTGTTTATAATAGCCATGATGCCACTCAACTACATACTCAGAAAGTGTGATGCCGGATACAGGTTTACGGATACAGAACAAAGAATAAACCACTTGATGTACATGGATGACCTGAAACTGTTTGCAAAAAACAAAAAAGAACTGGAAAAGCTGATAAATACAACCAGGATATTCAGCCAGGATATCCAAATGGAGTTTGGAATAGAAAAATGTGCACTGGTAGAGATCAAAAGAGGAAAACTGGAGACGACAGAAAGTATAGAACTCCCCAACCAAGAGGAGATGAGGGCGCTAGGAGAACAAATACCTGGGAGTTCTGGAAGCAGACACAATCAAATATACAGAAATGAAAGAGAAGATTGGAAAAGAATATCTACGAAGTACAAGGAAACACTTAGAAACTAAACTATATAGCAGAAACCTAGTAAAAGGGAAAAACACATGGGCTGTATCACTAATAAGATACTCTGGACCATTCATAGGCTGGACCAAAGAAGAACTCAGGCACCTTGACCAGAGGACTAGAAAACTAATGACTATGCATAATGCATTGCACCCAAAAGACGATACGGACAGACTCTACATGAAAAGAAATGAAGGAGGTAGAGGACTGGTAAGTATAGAAGACTGTGTGGAAGACACCAAAAAAGAGCTGGAGAAATATGTAACCCAGAACACGGAAAGACTGATCACCACAGCAAGAGACACCAGCCCAACAAACAACTCCGGAAGCACTGAACCCAGAAACAAAAAGACAAGAAAGGAAAAGTGGGAAGAAAAACAACTACATGGACGCTTTATAAGACTCACAAGCGATGAAGCCAATGAAAACATCTGGGCATGGCTAAGAAAAGGACACTTGAACAGAGAAACGGAATCTCTGCTGACGGCCGCACAGAACAATGCGATTAGGACAAACTTTATTAAAGCAAAGATAGATAAAACCCAGGAAAACAGCAAATGCCGATTGTGTGGACAAAGAGACGAAACGATAAATCATATAATAAGTGAATGCAGCAAGCTAGCACAAAGGGAATACAAGAACAGACATGACAGCGTGGGGAAAGAAGTACACCTGGAAATTTGCAAACAACTGAATTTCGAATATGCAAAAAAACGGTACAAACACAAACCAGAAACTGAACTAGAAAACGAAAAACACAAAATCATATGGGATATGAATGTACAAACAGACACACCCATAATAGCTAGGAGACCGGATATAATAATAATCAACAAGAAAGAAAAATCCTGCAAAATCGTAGACTTTGCCGTTCCAGCAGACCACAGAGTGAAGATCAAAGAGACGGAAAAAAGAAGCAAATATACTGAACTTGCCAGAGAATTGAAAGGAATATGGAACATGAAGAAAGTCAGTATAATACCAATAATCATAGGAGCACTAGGAACAGTCCCCAAAAACATGGAGAAAAGACTAGGAGAAATAGGAATCAAAGGGATAACTGAGACCATACAAAGGACAGTAATGATCAAAACAGCTACAATCCTGAGAAATGTCCTCGAATGCGGAAACCAACCCACATAAGAAACGAATGGGAACAAACACATGGAAGCACAAGACAACAAAACCGGGGAAAATACAACCGCACTAGAGAGGCGCAAGCATAGGCTGACGCCACGAAAATTATGGACAGAGGGTTGAGGAAGGAAAGCGCAAACCAGACCTCCACTGGAAGAGCGCGGACAGCTCTGGGACCTTGGGGAGGCTTGTTGCCACTCGGGCCCCAGAGGGGACCAATGACCCTTATCAGCGGGAAATCGGTGGTAGGTGGCTGTTGCGATACCGCAAGGTCATCAGCGGTGATGAACGAAAAGAGGTGGAGCATACTGGAAGTCTGAGGAGACTTGTTGTCACTCAGACTCCAGGGAATACCACAGGTTGTTGGCAGTGGGCGATCACTGACGATGACCAGTGTGATAACTCCTAGTGAGTAAATAATAATAATATCTAAACACTACACCAAAGAACCATTCTGCGATATGGTAGCTAGCAATAAAATTATATAGGAATTAAAGTTGCATTTAAAAAAAATAAATTAAAAAA
Organism: Sepiola atlantica; assembly: GCA_963556195.1. Taxonomy (NCBI): domain Eukaryota; kingdom Metazoa; phylum Mollusca; class Cephalopoda; order Sepiida; family Sepiolidae; genus Sepiola; species Sepiola atlantica. The sequence continues at coordinate 81,990,578 of OY744523.1, forward strand.
ATAAATAAAAAATAAAAAATAAAGCTTAAGTAGCTTAGTTACCAGAAAGGTAAGTAGATAAGAGGAAGGAAACCTAGCCATACAGATCTAAATACCCAATATATAGTCTAAAGAAGCTTTAGATCATTTTAAACAAAAGAAAGAAAAAAAGAAGTAAAATGCAGTTAAAATTCCCAGTGAAACTAACTAAATCCAAGAAATTGCAGACTAAACATTCGTTGGAAATTCCATGAATAAATAAATAAATAAGTAAATAAAATAAAAGGTGGGGGGGGTTACGTATCTAACAGTGAAACAAAAACAGGAGACCTTAAGCGTCTAATATTAACACGGGATCATCAGCTGTTTACCATGTAACTCTTTCGGAGATTTAAAAACAGGACAGTTATAATATACATGGCTCTCCAATGGTACTGATTAAACTACCATTTCCCCAATAATAAAGTGTTGAAATAATTCAGCTTAAAATTTCACTAATATATACATTAATAAATAATAATAATAAAAAAATAATAATATTAATAATATATTACCCTTTAGACTACGGTGTGATATGCTAATTTGCATATCAAATAACATTAATAATAATAATAATAATAATAATAATAATAATAATAATAATAATAATAATAATAATAATAATAATAATAATAATAATAATAATAATAATATCTAAACACTACACCCAAGAACCATTCTGCGATATGGTAGCTAGCAATAAAATTATATAGGAATTAAAGTTGCATTTAAAAAATAAAAAATAAAATAAATAAATAAATAAAAATAAAAAATAAAAAATAAGCTTAAGTACCTTAGGTACCAGAAAGGTAAGAAGATAAGAGGAAGGAAACTAAATAGGAATTATATAGTCTAAAGAAGGTTTGAGTCATTTTAAACAAAAGAAAAAAAAAGAAGTAAAATGCAGTTTAAATTCCCAGAGAAATTAACTAAATCAAAGATGTTGCAGACTTAACATTCGTTGGAAAATTCATAAATAAATAAATAAATAAATAAATAAGTAAATAATATATATATATATATATATATATATATATATATATATATATATATATATATATATATATATATATATATATACAATTAATCATTAACAAGCAACTATGCGATTTTTCCGTTTTGAATGGGTTTCTCCACAATATTTCCGGTCAAAACTGGTTTCTTCATTAATCATGAACAATTTAATTTATATTATCTATGTTTTAGTATAAAAAATAACATTAAAAACAATGAGTTACCGGTTTTATTTATCGTACATGTAAAACAGCAAAATGGCTTTTTGCTAGGAACAAAGTATAGTATCTGTTCTGATGCTATACTTAGTCTATTTTGTTTACGTTCAGTGATGGATAAGTCTTTCTAGACTGAGGCAATTCTAATTTTTGTTTCAATCAAGATTTCTCCTTTTTAGGGTTCTCATATTTCCTCACATTAAAAAACAACTTTGTGTCTAAATTTACCCCCGTGGGGGGAGGGGTCAAGTAAATAGGAACTACAAAAATAGGTTTTCTCCCGCTCAACACAGGTTACTGACGGTAAAATTTAAATGTTCAATATTAATTATGAAATCAATCTCTTATAAACTGGTTATACCATTTGAAACTTTAATATAACATTGACTAAAATTACTTATTACATGTTAAGCAGTGGAGCTACGGTTTATTGGGTTCTTCGATTTTCCAGTCAACCCCGGGGGATGTGTCGCATTAGTGATTAAGAATCGGAATTATGAATTTCTAATTTCATTTTTTTTACTTTCATACAAGAAACATATGTGTGGAAGAGTTTTATGCGAAAACTATTGAAAAAAGACAGAAAACATTTATATTTTTATATGAATTTACAAAATATGCTTCGATTTTACTAGTGAGTCATCACTTATTGAAGTAAAAACCAGTCGAGGATAAGGGTTGATGCGATGGATGGGTTGTCAGTTTAATGATGAAGAATATTATGAGAGAGTTTAAAATGATGATTGGAATTAACAAAGTTTGATTACTAATGTGGACGGTTAATGGCTAATATTTGTGGCAATTCGATTTGAAGCCTATGTTTTTAAAAATTATTTTTTTAAAAACTTAGTTCACCCCAAACAAGGCAAGTTGTCACTGTAGACGGAGAATTAAGGTGAAAGTTGTTGGGGTCATCTTAAATTGGGAGCTGTGCAGAGAGATGCTTGTTCACATTAGTTTAAAATTTCTGAATGTCGGTACAGTCGGTGAAGCAGGGAACAGGTACGGAGTTCCAAAGGCAGGCAGCACGAGGAAAGAAGCTATTGGAGTAGAAGGCTCTCCGGCATCTGGGGACCTCCACAGTGAATGGATGGTACCTAGCTGATTGTCGGGTTAATCGAGTGTATTTATGTCGAAGGGGCACCAGAGCATCAACTTCATCGGAGCACATACGATTGAAGTACTTGTAAAACAAGCACAAGGATGCTACATTGCAGCGATGGGACGGGGGCTGGAACTGGGTGGACAGTGAGGGACCTATTAGATTAGAGACTCTTTTTTGGGACCTTGTCTAAAGGGGGGAGACTAGTGGATGGTGCACCAGACCAGATGTGACAACAATACTTCATACATGGGCGGATGATGGCTTTGTAGAGATATAGGATACTGTCAGGTGTGATAAGTTTTCTGGCACGGTAGAGGAAGCCCACTTTCTTTTCAGCAGCTTTGGCAATGTATTCTACGTATTCATGTTACCTGCAAATTTTAGGCCGAAGAGTTTGAACGCTGGTCTCTCATGTAGGGTGTTATTTGCTATGGCAACCGGTGGTTGAAACGGTTTCCTGTAGTTGTTGAAGGAAAGAAGCATTGTCTTAGCAGCATTAAATGTTACCATCTATTAATGACCCCATTCCTCTACAGACTGGAGGCTTCTTTCTTGAGATTCAGCCATTGCCTTCAATATGTGCGCGTCCGTTTTACCCACATGACGAGAGTAGAACGTAGTGTCGTCAGCAAATATACCCGTCTAAGACACAATGCCATCAGGGAGGTTGTTTATGAAAATCAGGAACAATGAAGGTCCAATGATTGATCCCTGGGGTACACCTGCATTTATGTCATGTGTTTTGGATGAACGGCCATCGAGGACAACCTAGATTGTTCTTTTGCATAGAAGGATCTAATTATATTAAATATTTATTCAGTAATACCATATAGATTAAGTTTTATTGGAAAACCTTGTCAAAGGTTTTTGATATATCAAGCTATGGCATCTGTCGCACAAACCTCGGGCAATGAGGTCAAAACATGTCAAGAAGTGAGGCTTGCTGGTCCACACAATCAGGGAGACGGATCAGAGAAGTGACAGTTTGTGAGAGGAAGTGCGCTATGAAGAACTTATACGTGGAGTTACCAGCTGCGTCTGTATAGCTGGAGAATCCAAGCCAGTCATTGTGATGCGCATTGAAACCCCCAAATACATGTATTTGGGAACTCGAGTCAAGTGAGAGTGCGGTGTCTATGATTTCAGAGACATAGTTAAGCAGGATACCATCCTGGGTCGAGGGAGAACGGTATAAGAAATACAAGTAACTGACGCTGTGCTGTAAGATTAATCTAAAGCACATGTAGGCTTGATCATCTGATGCTAGCCTATGTTCTCGCGTCAAGGGAGGGGTGTTCTGAACATAAACTCCTAACACGTGCATATGTTGGTCAGAGTCTATACGGTAGAGTGGGAGTTATTAAGTCATGTCAAAATGGTGTGAGGAGATTGAAGATTGTAGATTTGTTTCACTTAGTGCTAGGATATCTGGTGCAGAGGCGAAAATGTTTCTTTTTCGTTGTATTGCCATTTTGGTTTTTGATAGAGTGAGGAGGGCAAAGTGGGTGCTTGTTTCGTGCCAATAATCTCACACCACAAGTCCATTAGTCGAGACTCGGTTCATGGAAGTTGTGGCCTCGGGAAAGCTCACCGGGGATAACTGTAGGGTCCATGCGCGACACACACGCACAGTTTACCACGATATTATACAACTGATTATGGAGCAGCCGTTCTTAGCGCTACTTAAGAGTTAGGGCACATGCACTATCAGTCGGAAACAGCAGCCGACAAGCTGTCTAACCTGTACCCTCAACCTGTCGGAACAAAAGCCACCAGTGGGACTATGTGAGAATTAATGACTATGTGAGAATTAGCGATTATGTGAAAATTAGTGACAAAAAAACTTCCCCCAAGTTGCCAAGATAGTAAGAAAGAGAGACGGCGTTCACTGTCCTAGTCAGGAAATGAGGTTAAGCACTGGGTGTCTTTGAGGTGTGCCCGCCCTAGTACCTCTGCGTCTGGCTAATATACAAAGAAGGAGTGCAAAAGCCGGGCGATAGGGAGAGCCTATCTACTCCTTAACAATTTTATGTTTGCAAACCGGATATTTTGTTCGAGACTTCAGCTCTAGGAAGGTTGTCGATCAGGACTTAGAAGGTTTCCTTTCCCCAACACTTTGCTGCCAATACATGAGTAGTCAGTAGCACAGTTTTTATATCAGAGATTTCCTTCTCCTAAGTAGATGGCATGACAAGATCTACGGGTCAATCACATCGAGAGGGGCAATCTTGCGCCCGTGTACTAGTCAGGTATTTTAGAGCCCTGCAGGTATTAAGAAAAAAAATCCATATATATATATATATATATATATATATATATATATATATATATATATATATATATATATTGTAGTTACCCAGGAAGCAATCTCACTCATAATATAGCGTTCCACGGATGGGAAGTTAGATATTTTTGGAAAACAAAACTCTGTTCATAGAAATTCCGCCTGGTGCTAAGCACACGGAAGTAAAAAAGAAAGTTATTTTCAATTCGCGTAAAATGATATGTTCTTGATGTGAATGGCTTACATGGAAGAACCACAGATGGAGCTCAGTCAAGCATCTTCCATGAAAATATGTTTGATTAGCGGCATATCAATTTGTGTGGGTATTTTATGCTGAATCACAATGCCTATTGGAAACGATTCAAGGCCCAGGAGTTTTTATTTTATCTATTGATACAGAGGGGGGTTCATACCAGTATAAATGAATGTAATAGAGCCGACTGGATTTAGCCGATTCAATAGTTCATGTTGGTATCAATTGCACCACTGGTTTATTTTTCCTATAATAATACTAAATAAATAATACTAAATAAATAATACTAAATAAATAATACTAAATAAATAATACTAAAAAAATAAGAAGAGAGTATGAAGAAGTTGATGAAGAACAAGAAGAAAATCACGATGAAATATAGAATAAAATGTTAATGATGTGAAGTACGCAACTAATAACTACACATCCCGTCAAAAGCAACAAAGTAAATTCTATTAAAAAGAGTTGAAAACTAAAAAATACAAGGATAACTGGAAAAGTGAAGAGTGTTACACAGAGGGGGAATATAAAAGAAAGATAAAACTAAACTATAAAGAATCATTAGGGTGAGAAAAAAGCCAGAAAAACTGATAAAATTAGTCTGTAACTATCTAAACACAGTTGAAAAGTTGATGGATGGAAAGATAGCCAGTTAGATTAGAAATGTTGATAATGTTACGGAACCGGGGCTTGACGCCATGCTGGGTTCGGTTTTTCAGCTGCTGCGAACGGTACATTGGCAAAATGGTGAGATATTAAAATGGTCATAAAGGAAGGTCGCCAGAGTCGAGGATTGGAACGGGTGGGAAACAATGTAGTAAAGTTTTGATAAAAATGCCTTAAGATATAGGCGCTTTCACAACAATTTCGACACTGATAATTCTCCAAGTCAAAAGTAGAGATACAACGAAAAGAGATGGAGAGAGAGACAGAAAGGCAGACAAAGAGGGGGTATGAGAGAAAGTAAGAGAGAAAGAGAGATTGCGCGTGTGTGTGTGTGTGAGGGATGGAGAAAGAGGGGGGCAAGCGAACAAACATTCATATATAAAGATATATATTCAAGTGTGGTGAGAATATCCTAATGGATACTGACGAGAAGTGTTGACTTATCAAAGTTAAAATTCAGTTTAATCACTTAAGTGCAAAAACACTCATAGGAAATGTATGAACCGCTGGAACCTCTAGTTATGTGTAAATTATAAATTTGAGTACAATAAATCGTGTTTTATTAATAATTTATAATAAGTGTTATATTTCGGCATTGGATAATAGACAAAGAGATACAAAGCAAGTTCATATGACGGAGAACAGATATGCATCTCTCTCTTTCTTCGCCCCACTCTCTCTTACTCTCTCTCTCTCTCTCTCTCTCTCTCTCTCTCTCTCTATATATATATATATATATATATATATACTAAAAAAATGTTACTCGTTGGGTAACACATTGTATAAATCAGGAAAAATGAGTTTGCAAAGCCATTGAATTAGTAAAAATTCAAGAAACAAAATCCAAAATATTTGTTCCCTTTCTCACCCTCTCTCTCCCTAACTTTATCTTTTTTCTCTTCCGTTATGTGTTAATAGTATTAATACTTGTGTTGATATTCCCCATTGCCTATTACAATCTTCTATTTTATAGTTAGTTTTATAGTTAGTAAACAGCGAGATGGGGGAAATAGAGGAGGTAATAGACGTATAAAATAAGAGCAGGAGTTAAACAACATACAGTGATAGAGGGTGAGTGTAATAAACAGACACTTGGTAAGGAATGGGTGACTTGATGAGTAAATTGCAAATTACGGCTATTTAGAAAAATTAAAATCGATTTTTAAAAACATAGCGCAATTCCAAAACCAAGAAATATTTTAATATGCATTTTGTGTTATTAAAATGTAAGGAAAAGGCCTTAGGGAAACAAACGTTAATTTCGTATATATATATATATATATATAGTCATCCACAGGCAACTATTTAACCATATCACGGCTTTTCAGTATGGCTAGACATAGTGTGTGTTCTACGCTGAGATTTGAAACCCGACTGCTTGCTCAACTTTTGGGCTTCTTACTCCTACACTATCACTCTCGAAGTAAGGGAAACTATAATCTATAATGCTATCACGTA
>OY744523.1:82002593-82162593 GCA_963556195.1 Sepiola atlantica
TGGGAGGAGGATAGATAAAAAAAAGGAAAATAAAAAGTTAGCTTGTGTATTAATGAGTCAAACATTTATTAAAAAACAAATTGCAACATTCTATTTTTATAGCATGTGGAAAACAATTTTATCACAAAACAAACGTCAATATTTGTGGATAAACAAATTCTAGCATTTTTTTTTGCAAATAAATTAAAAAGAAATTATTTAGAAAATGTTTGAGTTTTTGCTGATTTGACTCTTTTTCTTTGTCCCGGTTCATGCGCAACATTTATCCATTTTTTTTGTGTGGCAATTTCGTCGTTTTTGGAATATAATTTTTCATGTCGATTTCAAGGATAGTTTGTAAATATCAACTGTTTTCTTTCATTTCCATAATTCTGCCATAGTGTTTGATTTATTGGTATAAAATTGCTTAAAAGGTAATCCCCTTGTCCATATAGACCTTTTCTTATATTTAAGTAGTGTATTTCAACATTTTCTCTCAATGTATCTATCAATTCATGGGTTCGCAATATTTTACAATTTGATGAATCTTTTAAAGACCGCTCTAACTGCTTTCACGACTGCCTTTTCTTAATCACTGTCAAAAATAATTCTGCTGACATCGATTTCAAAATGTGTACTATTTTGAAGCATTGCTGCAACATGACTGAAGAAATAATGATAGATTTCAAATGTAGCCTTTTTGTCAAGCAGAATTGGACCAAAGAATATCGGATGATCTCCTGTTTTCTATCTAATAATTCTTTGATTTTTATATGTAAACATAGTAAGAAAGTAGGGTCCTAGATTAAAAGTCCTGTCTATACCAACAATTGTATATTTCTCCTTACAATTCGTTTTAAAATCAGCAATTTGGTCATCAGTATAGCAGATAATAGGTGGCAAATCGTCTGCAATATTCATGACTGATCTCACAAATCCATCTCCGATTTTATTCATGCACACAAGAATACCATCAGAAATATTTGTCACATGATGTTTACACGTTTTTGATTTTTTCTCTGTATTTCACGTTTTCAATTTGTTTTAAATTTCGAATGTCTTCATCGTTGGCTAAAATCTTCTTATTTGGTAATTCCATAGTCGATTTTATTCTGGCCAGGGTCTTTTGATTTGTAGAAAAAAATTGCTATTCATTGGTTGAACGCCAATATATTGATAAAGAATTTTGTTAGAAAATTCAGGATTTTTTGTAGACATTACTGAATATATACATCTGCAGAAAGCATTATGAACATTTTTTACTGTAGACTTTTTGAACATAAACACTTCCTTTTCTGTAGGCTTAGAAGTAAGTTTTACGAATTTTCGGATGCCATCAACTTGTTTTCGGATGCAGAATCCTTCATCACGCTTATAAATATATTTAAACGTTTCTTCAAGATAGTAAACATTATGACAGTCTCCAACATTGTCCACAAATCTTGATGTTAGATTCTTACGAAGCCTTTCCAAATTTAAATGATTATCGCAAAAGAAATAGCAGTTTGATTTATCAAGAATAGGAGGAGATTGAAGAACAATACTGGATATTTAAACAGTTTATAAATTTGCAAAATATCAAACAATTGATTTGATTCTTCCACACCATTAATAGATATGGCCCTTTCTAGTTGATCATCCATTCGCTGATTATTTTTTTTCGTTGCGTCATCAATGGTACTATTGCTGAAATAATTCTCATCCTTACAAATATTGATGTTTAAACAAAATGGTTTGGTTGCCAATGATTTTCCCAACATTTCTCAGATAGCATACAGCTAGTTCACATTATTGCGATGCTTTTTAGAGCTATTTTGTTTATTAAATTCTGTATTCAAATGTACAAATGCAAAATCTAGTAATCCATTAATTGGAGGATAAATACTTCTTATATATATTGCATATGCATGGGCGGAAGATGCTATTGTTAATGCATCTGGCCAACCTGATGCTGCAGCACAATTTGTTAGAGATATTTTGTAATCTCTTGATAAATTTTTAATTGGGCTACTAACTGTTTCAGTAATTTCTTCCCAATTCAATGCCATGCACAGACATGTCCTCGTCCGTATTTCCTCGCAAAATTCGTTAGAGCCATATAAGGCTAAAGATATTGCTGAAAAGAAACAATTTCCGTCTCTAAAGCTTTAAAGCCTTTCGTATTAAATTTAGTTAAAATTTGATTACTTTCATTATGACATGGCACGTACGTATAATCAAATTGTTCTGTAACAAAATTTTAAATTTTTTTTTGTTTTAATGATATATCAATCATTCTGCAAAATTCTAGAAACTCGTCGAAGCTGTGCTTTCTAATTTTGTCTGATAATTTAGATAAAACTAAACGAAACAAATTATTTTGCTTGATGCATGTGGCACAATAAAAATGTGAATCAAAGATCGATCCATTGATAAAACTTCTTTCAGGAGCTGATAACTCTAAACAATCAAAGTGTATCCAATGTTCGCATGACTAACACTCAACCGTATTGTAGAGTGCCGTTGGCAAGCAAATTGGGCAAAAGTAATTCATACTGACACAAAGGGTTCCAGACTATAGTAAATGTTTGAATCCAAAAGTTTCCGGCGGAAACATTTATTTTTTCAGAAGGGAAAATCCATCAACCGTTACTCTATTTCGTAAAGTAACAAAATAATAAACAAAAAAATGTATGGAGGGGATATGCTAAGTGTTCATAACGAAGACTATTCTGTTGATAAATGACGGCGATTGTGTCACGTGAGCCAAAATGATGGCGACAGCGCGAGTGCGGGGGTTTGGCGGCGGTTTGCGGAAAATCCATCAACCTTCATTCTATTTCGTAAGGTAACAAAATAATAAACAAAAAAAATATATTGGGGGGTCGAGATAAATTAGCCATAATATGCTAATTGTTAATAACGAAGACTATTCTGCTTATAAATGACGGCGATTGTGTCACGTGAGCCAAAATGCTGGCGGCAGCGAGAGTGCGGTGGTTTGGCGGCGGTTTGCGGAAAATCCATCAACGTTCATTCTATTTCGTGAGGTAACAAAATAATAAACAAAAAAAAATGTATTGGGGATGGGGATATATGCTAAGTGTTAATAAAGAAGACTATTCTGTTTATAAATGACTACGATAGAGTCACGTGAGCCAAAATGCTGGCGGCAACGAGAGTGCGTGGGTTTGGCGGCGGTTTGCGGAAAATCCATCAACCTTCATTCTATTTCGTAAGGTAACAAAATAATAAACAAAAAAAAAATGTATTGGGGATGGGGATATATGCTAAGCGTTAATAAAGAAGACTATTCTGTTTATAAATGACGACGATTGTGTCACGTGAGGCAAAATGCTGGCGGCAGCGAGAGTGCGTGAGTTTGGCGGCGGTTTGCGGAAAATCCATCAACCTTCATTCTATTTCGTAATGTAACAAAATAATGAACAATAAAAAATTATTGGGGGTGGGGATAAAATTACTATAATATGCTAATTGTTAATAACGAAGACTATTCTGTTCATAAATGACGACGATTGTGTCACGTGAGCCAAAATGCTGGCGGCAGCGAGAGTGCGGGGGTGTGGCGGCGGTTTGCGGAAAATCCATCAACGTTCATTCTATTTCGTAAGGTAACAAAATAATAAACAAAAAAATGTATTGGGGTGAGATATATGCTAATTGTTAATACGGAAGACTATTCTGTTTATAAGTGACTACGATAGAGTCACGTGAGCCAAAATGCTGGGTAAAAGTGCCACCCATGAAGGCGTTACTACAACTACGGCAGCAAACAATAGCATAAACAACACCAACTACTACTACTACTTAGAATAATAGATTTAAAGAAATATGAAAGGCTATATAGCGGTGACAACTACCTCCAGCCATTTCTTTTTTTGCGGGGGGGGGGGAATCTATTGTTCTTGATAATTCTATTTTGGAATCTATTTTTTTCGATAATTGTATTTTAGGATCTATTTTTTCGATAATTCTATTTTGGAATTTACTTTTTTCGATAAGTTTATTTTGTAATTTATTTCATTTCTTTCGAGTTAATTTAAGTTAATTTCAGTTTATTTTCAGATTTCAGATGTTAAGTAAAATAACGCCTTTTTCTTTTTGTTTTCTTTTTTCTTTCTTTCTTTTTGGTTTCTACCAACGAATAATTGAAAATCTTGTTGAACGTTTGGAAGAAGTTGTAATCAACACGGTAGAATACGTTATTGATGAATTAGTTGGGCGCTTGTTTATTATTTATCACAACCACTTGCGGGACTTTTTTTTCTTTATTCTGTGTACTTTACAAATCCTTTCGTGATGGTCATCGGGGGGGATCATTTTACGTTATATATATATATATATATATATATATATATATATATATATATATATATACGAAAGTGATCCCGCACTCTAAAATCTAAATTATTTGCTACAAATTAAAAAAGAAATTCGTTTTCAACAAATTTGCGAATTCTACCCTATTTGTGAATTTACCATTGTAAATAGAGTCTTTTTTAATCGTTACGTTTCTAAATAAATAAATACATAAATAATTTTGACATTTGGTTACACTTTTTTCTTTCTTACAAAAGAAATGGCGATCGTCGTTAAATTTATATAGGAAACTGATTCCCCTCTAAGATCTAAAATATTTTTAACTAAGAAAAGGGAATTCTCTTACAATATAATCGGTAATTGTACACAGAAAAAAGAAAAAAAATCGATGGTGATCAGTTTACGTTCAATTGATATCAGAAATTGACCGCTCCGCCCAAATCTAAATTATATAAAAAAAAATACCAGGAATTGTACACAGAAAACAAAATGCTCCGTAGAAAACGTGAAAACAAGTGGTGGTGGTGGTCGTGGTGGTCGTGCTAAATAACGAACAAGCGCCGTTCGTTGTTACTTTTTTTTTTATTAAACCTTTTAAATTTAAAATAAAAAAAAACGTCGGGAACTTATTTACCAACCCAATAGTTACATTATTTCAGATCTTTAGACATTTGCGGAAATAGTATAACACGAGGATGGCAATCATTCCAGTCTTTATCAAAGCATTGTGAATGATTCTGAAAACTCGTGAAAACCAAATCAGAAATTCAAAAAAGAATTTGATTATTCCCACAACAGCATAGCAGCTTGATATTGCTGAAAAATTGAAGCACCTCCAAGACAGAAAATGAGAAAACAATAAAAACAAATAAAATATATAAACGTAAACAAAAACATAATATTGTGGCATAGCGTCCCAGAATGGGCCGTGGCAGTTCTCGCTTAAACAACTGGTCATTTTTAACACCAAAAAGGTATATGTTGCCTACCTTTTAATTTCTCGTACCTTCTCTTCTTCCAATAAACTAGATCCAACGTTGGAGGAACCTCCTGCTTGATCACTGATTTCCTGACGCCTATAAACCTAAACAACCTGCAATGTCCCTGCAGACGTGAGCCGGGAAGTTGCCAACCGAGTAGAGATGACAAAGGCTACCCGTGGTTAACGCCATCTTCTTCATGGACGTAAACCAACGCCCCAACGAGAATCTTCCTAAACATTGTCCAGGCCCCTTTCTGAACCCCTTCCTCCTGGATCAGAAGTACAGTGAGTCTAGTGGAGGACACCCAAACGGAAATGGAGCGATCAAAAGCTGCTATAGCCAGATGTATTTACAAAACCGACTCAACCATCTGTGAATGTGGAAAGAAGGACCATACGATACACCACCGCATTGTCTACTATTCAACCAATTCAGTTTGAAAGATCTTGCAAAGAACTGCGTAGGGAAGTGGGAAACTGTCACACACACACAAAGAATAATGATAATAATAACAATAATAATAATAATTTTAATAGAAAATACAGAAGATGAAGAAGAAGAAGAAGAAGAAGAACTAAACTAACAAACAAAACCGTACTTGACAAATTAGGTTAAAAGTAACTTCTCAGTTTCAATTAGTTTCCAAATCAAAAACTAAGTTATCTAATATTATACGAAAGTTTGCTTCATCATATATATTTTAATCGCACCACATATATGTACAATATTTCTTAATTTTTGGATTGACTTCTATTAAAAAAAACCGTCTTAATTCTTCTAATTAGTCGTAATTTGTAATTAACTGAAGTCCCCCTCTCTCTTAGCTATTTATATCTTTTTTCTCACCTTCTTTCACTGTGCTGATTCACCCACTCTCTAAGAGTTTTTAATGTCTCTGTGAGCATTTCAAGAAATAGTGACTTTTCCAGCTAATTTACATAGGGAGTTCGTAGATACCGTAAAACCCTCTGTGAATTAGATGGCAAAATAATAGGTTGCTTTACATCTATATTATAAATAACATATAAGTAAAGAAACATCACTTTTAGTTATGCAAAAATGATTTCTTAACAGATATATTACAGTTCATGGATTTTCGAATGCAATCAAAGATGAAAAAATCGTGATCGTGATTGTGATTCAAGAGGTTACGGATCGTCTATAAATATATCATTTATCTATATTAACATGAGCACCTTGTGTTAGTGTGTCAGTCTGTCTTCATGACCATTTGTATGTGAGTCCGCTAACTACTTTTAAACAATTATCTCTAAGCACCTGCAATTTGGTAGAAATGATCAACTGCCTTTGCTGATTGTCGTACAGTTATTATGCGTATGTAATAAAAATGGGTTATCCTGTACGATTGGCAGAGGATGACATTGATGTCAGCTGAAGCCTCGTATATAATTTGAATAACCGATTGTGTGGCCTGAACACGTGACGTAGGATAGAGTTGAAATTAAACCAGTTGTTACCAAGCTTTTGGTGAGGTAAACCGGGATGTAAACATGATCGTAAGAGATAAGGGATGTTTGACAAGTGTGATTAGTCGGTGTGATAATGTGGCTAGATATAGATATTTTAAAGTAATAAGTGTTTCCGTACCTTGCCGCTTCTGTGAAGAGTTTTATTTAAAAAAAATACTAAGGATAACCACTTATCAATGCCACATTGGGGAGAAGGGTGTATTTAATGATTGTCATAAAAGAGATGAAGAATTCTATGAGACAGTTGAGAAAGATTGATATTATGGACCAAGCTCGAATTACAAGTGGGTACGATTTATAAATCTGTTGACTTTGAATTTCAAAGGAAGCAGTTATGTGATACGTGTTCCAAAAACCGGAAGCAGAAACGGAGACGCTCTGTCTGTAGAGATTTGTTTATCACAATCTATCTGCTTCTCTAATATTCTAGTCGTTTGACGTTGATTTTCGCCATTAATCTTCATTCAATTTAATTGGTCAACCTGTGTGTGACTCGTCCCTGGGATAAAAAATATCCATTTTTGAAGCGAGAAAACAACGGCGGGCTCTACTTTGAACCATTGCCCATTTTCCACACGCATCACATTTAACGAGCAGCTTCGATTGAATGAAAAATTTCCCCTTGCCATTCCATTTTAATCATCCGAAAATACACAAAATTCAATATTAAAAAATTCAAACATATTATATTTTTTGAGCAGATAGTAAGGTGAAACAATCTAAATACACAGCAATTCAAAATTCCAAAAATAGCGTCAGTTATTGACGAACACCGCTGAAAATGTCCCAGAAGCACCTTCTGGTTAAGGGAATACAGGTCTAGTAATAAGCTGAATAAAATATAGTTAACGTTAACATCGTCGTCGTCGGAATAGAACAAACCATCAAAAAGGTCTTCAAGAACATCACATTTTAACCCTAACCTTAACCGTAACCCTAGCATTCATAAAGAGAGTGTGTAATATTTAAAATTGATATACAGTTTCTTTCCTGACAATGTCTTCTTTCTGTGATTGATTTTAATGATATAGTCGTTTTATGCGTCTACATACACTATAAAATAGTTCTCATGAAAGTCATATGTAGTCGGCGATTGTAAACGACTGGTAAAATAAATAGTCTGGTTAATAGATGAGAAAATATGATATCATTAACAAGATATTAATCCCTGTCTCTAGATAACATATGTTCATATTTAAAAAAAAAATCAATTTCGCCTTTGTAATTGGATACATCATCATATGCGCGCATCTCAAGTTTTCTCCCCCGACCACAAACCCATTGTAGTCGTTTCGAATAAAAATAATAAGTGTTTCATTGGACCTTAATTGCTGCGAATACTTGACAGGTTGAAATGAAGAGAAACTATTGTAGTTTTTCTATGACTGTAAGTGTTTTTGAAGAAACGAAACCATTTGATGGGAAAACTGATACCAAAGAAAAAAATAAATAGTTTTCAAAAGAAAATATGATCGTTTCTCTGACAGTTATCTACTTATATGATGTATATACAGTTTTATTGCTGCAGTTGCCATTTAAAACATTATAGTTTTCCGGTTTGGAAAATATCAACAATATACTAACGCTTATACTTTTTTAAAATAAAGATATTAACAATTATATTTATATACAACATGACTGTGTTAAATCTGTCAGCGTTAATTATTTTATCTTATTGGTTATGCAGATATGAACGAATTCAATATATATACTGTTCTAGAATGATACCCGTTACATGACGTGTAAAATAAATTTCCCAAAAATAACAGTTTGCACGACTTTTATGCGACTTCACGAATATTAAAATCAAGATATAATAACACTAACGTTTATGTCTATGATCCTTATTCTAATTTTGATCACAATCAGTTTACTTTTTTATTCTATAATTTTTTTCAAATTAAAGGCTTAAGTTTAAGGCGTCTTAAGAAGACATTTAAATTCATGGCATCTTACGTGATATGACTATAGATCCTAATCAATGCCCGTCTACAATATTTAACGTTTAAAATTATGCTATCAAAACACTCAAATACACCAAAGAAAGTGACATTTGAAAAATATCTATTAATTGATGTCTAATACATATTGTTAAAATACAAATTGATGTCCAATACATATTGTTAAAATCAAAATTGATGTCCAATACATATTGTTTAAATTAAAATTGATGTCCAATACATATTGTCAAAACAAAAATTAATGTCTAATGCATATTTCTAAAACAAAAATTGATGTCTAATACATATTGTTAAAATAAACATTGATGTCTAATACATATTGCTAAAACAAAAATTGATGTCTGATACATATTGTTGAAATAAAAATTGATGTTTAATACATATTGTTAAAATAAAAATTGATGTCTAATACATATTGCTAAAATACAAATTGACGTGTAATACATATCGCTAAAACACAAATTGATGTCTAATACATGTTGCTAAAATAAAAATTGATGTGTAATACATATTGCTAAAATAAAAATTGATGTGTAATACATATTGCTAAAATAAAAATTGATGTGTAATACATATTGCTAAAACAAAAATTGATGTGTAATACTAATCGCTAAAATACTAATTGATGTATAATACATATTGTTAAAATTAAAAATTGATGTCTAATACATATTGTTAAAATAAAAATTGATGTGTAATACATATTGCTAAAACAAAAATTGATGTCTAATACATATTGTTGAAATAAAAATTGATGTCTAATACATATTGTTAAAATAGAAATTGATGTCTAATACATATTGCTAAAATACAAATTGACGTGTAATACATATCGCTAAAACACAAATTGATGTCTAATACATGTTGCTAAAATAAAAATTGATGTCTAATACATGTTGTTAAAATAAAAATTGATGTGTAATACATATTGCTAAAATAAAAATTGATGTGTAATACATATCGCTAAAACAAAAATTGATGTGTCATACAAATCGCTAAAATACTAATTGATGTCTAATACATATTGTTGATATAAAAATTGATGTGTAATTCTTATTGGTAAAATAAAAATTCATGTGTAATACATATTGTTAAAATACAAATTGATGTGTATTACACATTGCTAATATACAAATTTATTTGTAATACCTATTGTTATAATAAAAAATTGATGTGTAATACATTGTTAAAATAAAAATCGATGTCTATTACATATTGCTAAAATTAAAATAGATGTCTAATACATATTGCTAAAATAACGATTGATGTGTAATACATATTGTCAAAATTAAAATTGATTTATAATACATGTTGTTAAAATAAAAATTGATCTCTAATACATATTGCCTTAAATAAAAATTGATGTCTAATAGATATTGTTAAAATAAAAATAAAATGAGAAGCTGTTATCCTCTTATCCATTTTGCATCAAACTAAATTTAAGTAAATATAGCATACATTTGCTTCCTTTACTATACACAACTTTATAAAGATAGATATATAAACATAAATATATATATATATATATATATATATATATATATATATATATATATATATATATACATATATATATATATATATAAATATATATATATGTTTCTGATTTTTTTAGATGAAGATTGATAATTTGCATAATTTAGACTATTCGGTCTACTGAAGATGATAACAGTAGTCAGAATAATCCAGATTTTGCAAAGATATACATATCTTCTTCATCATTACATAATACGTCTCCACGTGACACACCGGCACTTAATCTCTAATCGTCGAAACATCAAAATGGCCTCCTATTTTGGCAGCGACAATATTTCCCGGTCAGGAAGGAATGAAAATTAAAAAGAAAAGAAAAATAGGAATTAGACGACTATATACTTTTGACAATGACGTTATTCATGTCGAAAGGTCTCAAGATTTTGAAATTAATGAATTATTTATTAACCTAAACAAAAAACCCACTTTATTTTGGCTTTCTAAAACATTCTTCTAAAATGTTTTTCTATCAACGTTTTAAGTGTGGATTTCTTCATTTTTACATAATACGTCGCAACGTGGTACACAGCGGCATTCAAACTCTAACCATTGAAATATCAAAACATACTCCTATCTTGGCAACGAATATATTCCCCGGTAAAGAAGGATTAAAAAGAAAAAAAAAAATAAAATTCCTATATAGTTTTGATCAAGACGGTTTTCACGTTGAAAGATCCTTATTTATTTTTGTAAAACCCGTTACTTTGACTTTCAAAAATATTCTTCTAAATATATACACACACACACACATCTCTCTCTCTCTCTCTCTCTCTCTCTCTCTCTCTCTCTCTCTATATATATATATATATATATATATATTGTGTGTGTATTTAGACAACATCTACATAAAAACTAAACACACCCACCATCAATAATGTGAATTACGAAACTAGTCACCACATTTAAAAATGTCTAGCACAGTAATTAACGTTACCAAATTGTTAGCCGTTAAGCAATCATACTTTTGAATCTTGAACGCGCTTAGAACGTAATCAAATTTGTAGCCGTTAAGTAATCATACTTTTGAATCTTGCACGAAATACCGTTCGCATGTAATATCTCAATATTATAGACGCTCTATTTAAAAAAAAATCAACAGTAGGGACATATTTGTAAAGACACGAAGACTAACACCGCCTAAAGATGATTTAACAAATCAAATCGAAAGTACTCCCGAAAAAGAAGAAAAATGGAACAAGAAACGCACGAAACTTACATGCATCAATTTGACCGAAATACTAATTGGAGTATTCGGAAGATTGAAAATATAAAAAAATGCCTTATCAAGCAAAAACACTATATATATATATATATATATATATATATATATATATATATATATATATATATATATATATATATATGGGAAATCAAAAAGGAAAAACCAAAAAGATGTTTTTTTATTTATTCATCAACGTTTCGTCTTTATTTGTAAGACTTTCTCAGGATGATAATTTAAAGAAAAATGTCATACAAGTACATGAAAATATTGGGTTGACATGATGGATTAATGAGTAGCCACTACTGGGAGCACAGGACCGAGGTCCGGGTTGAAGGAAGTCGGTGGTATGGAATTAAAATAATGTGGATGGCTGTGAGTGAAAAAGTGGAGGGGTGGGGAAAGAGGAGTAGACAGGAGAGGCTCTGTGTTTTTGGTGTGTAGGTTTTTAGAAAAGATTTGAAAAAATGAAGGTGATTGGAAGTGGGAGGGATGGATGGGTAATTGTTATTTATTAATTATAGTTGATGAATACCCTCGTTTCCCTTTTGCTTTTTCATGTCCCAATATGCATGCAGCAACGGTGATCAAATGTTTAGATTTGCTATTTAGCCTATGTGGCATGCCAAGTTATATACATACAGACTGAGGTACATCTTTCATGTCCAAGGAGCTAAAATCTTATCTCTCCCAGAAAGAAGTTGTCACTAGTAATAGCACTCCTTATCATCCAACCGGAAACGGACAGTAGAGAGAATTAATGGCATTATATGGGAGGCGACACGTAACCTGTCTCAAAAGCATTGGGAAATTGTACTTGCCGAGGTGCTCCACTCGCAGAGATCGTTTTTTGTGTACGGCAACTAACACCCACCGCATGAACGTTTCTTCACATTCCAGCGCCGTTACTCCCATGGAAACTCGCTTCCCTCTTTGGCTAATGACTCCTGGACCCGTACTGCCAAGGAGGTTTGATAAGGAACAAAAACGAACCCTATGTAAACCAAGTTGAACTCCTTAACAGTAACCCGACCTATGCACACATTAGGTACCCAGATGGACGAAACTCTACTGTGTCTGTTCGTGACTTAGCACCTTGTCACGAAGCCCAGACAATTTTAAGGTCTCCTATTGAGGAACAAGAGAGAAGGAACATCTTTGTACAGGATAATATACAATGCCATAACGGAGCCTATGATGACACGTTGGCCCAGACTGAACTAAGGCGATCCAGTCAGGTACCAAAGCCATAACGGGGCCTATGATGATACATTGCCCCAACCTGAACTAAGGCGATCCAGTCGGGTACCAAGACCTCCTAATCGATATGGAGATTGGCTGGAGTAGCAAGTAATATATATATATATATATATATATATATTTAGCCTGACGATCCCCCCCGGGGATGAAACACGGGAGCCTCTGTGTAGCTTGATTGCCATATACATTTTCATTGCTTACTATATATATATATATATATATATATATATATATATATATATATATATATATATATATATATTGAAGGAATGTAATATTGCTTTCGTAAAGGTAAAAAAAGGTAAAAAGTAAAACTTTAATTATTAAAGACACTATCTTTTTCTTTCTAGCAAGAAAGAATGTTATATTACATTCGTATGGGCTTCCATACATGCTCCCGGAGCCGGAAGTCGTCAGCTGACGCGTATTAAAACTGGCCATATCTGCCACCTTTTTGTATTCCTTTTTTAGTTGAATAAAGCTTGGCTTCCAAGTAGCACGTGTTTTTTTTTATTAAAGTAAAGATAAAAAATGTAAACAAATAATATTTAATTTTACGCAGGAATATAATTACTGTTGTGATATAAATTGTATCATGTTCGAAATGTTCGAAATGTTCGAAATGTAAGATGTTTCTGTTTTTTTTTGGTAATGGTAATCATATTCCATCATTCTAAAATACGCCTGAAAAGGAATAAGAGTACTTTAAGGTAGCGAGTTGTATTCAGATATAAAATTCAGTGTAGTATATAGACAATAGTGAAAAAGAAAATATAAAATAATAGCGGCGATTTAGGAAAAAGGTTACCTTATTATAAACAGTCCTTGGTGACACAGGAGGCGGTAGGAATAGATATTAGCGTGAGAGTGAAAATGGTTGTAGTAATCTTTGTAAAAGGCTGTGTTCAGCTTACTCGGAAAAGAGGAAAAGATTGTGAAAAGGAACGAAATAAACGCATATTTTCTGGAAACACGCATCAGGAATCTGCCTAAGTTGATTAGAATATGAAAGTTTTGGTCCGAAATCTATAATGGTAAATGAAAGAGGAGAACATTGATTTATTTAATTATATAGATGTACATTACTGTTTCATATATTAATACTTATATTATCAGGTAATTAGAAGAATAACTGTCCTAGGACAAATAAAATTAATTCCCCAAACAACATTTTGAACCACTTATATCTCCCCCTTTAGAAAGATTAAAATCAATATATACTGATACTAAACCTTATGTTTAGAATCTTTATTCTGATTTTTATAAAGATTCATTACATGCTTTTGATTCAAGAAAATGTCTCACATTTCTAGCTTAAAGTTATAGGGTGTTCAACAAAAATTTAAATTCAGGAAATCTTGTTTAATTAGTGTCTATTGATCATGGATCAAATTCAATTAAATACCCCCTTTTTACTCTCTTTTCATAAGACTAAATTAAACTAAATATAGTCCACATTAACATATCGACATACGTTACTTATATATATATATATATATATATATATATATATATATATATATATATATATATATATAAAGGTTAAATGATAACAAAAGCTACCCCTTGTCATCTCCCCCCCCCCACACACACACAATCAACATGGTTTTGTGAGAATAAAGAGGCACTTGATTGGGGACCGGTGGCCTCACCGCCGACTGATACTCCTTCGTTCTCACGGGATCCTTATCCAATGGTACTTTTGAGATTCGCACAGTTACGCAAAACCCAGTGGACCTTAAAATGGGGTCAACAATTACAGGCTAGATCGTTTGCGAGAGAGAAATAATAGAATAAGGGCGGGGAAGCTGATGTAAAGTTATGTGTTGTTTTTATTTCTTCATTTATGATATGTGTTGGTTTTATTAGTGAATCCCATTTTCTTGGGAGAATCTTTTCTTTTCTTCTTTTATTTCATGGCGTCGGCCGATAAAGAGAAAAATGATGAATCTTCACACGAAAACAAAAGTCGAAAATATTTGTGACTTTTGGGAATAACTTAAACACGGGTTAAGGAGAAATAAGATAAATGAAATGTATTCACACTCATATATATATATATATATATATATATATATATATATACATATATATACATATATATATATATATACATATATATATATATATACATATATATATACATATATATATATACATATATATATACATATATATATATACATATATATATACATATATATATATATATATATATATATATATATATATATATATATATATATATATATACTAGAACATAATTATTGAGCTCGGTTAAGACTGTTTGAATCAAGAAAATGTTAGTCTAGAAAGCCAGATAAATTCAAAAAAATAAAAAGAGAAAAACCACAAATTGGTCTTTTTCTGCTCTCTCTCTCTCTCTCTCTCTCTCTCTCTCTCTCTATATATATATATATATATATATATATATATATATATATATATATATATATTGTTCTTTCATTTCCAGCTACGGATTAAATAATATTGCTACATGTTTTTAGATTTCCTTCCGTTTATAATGGACTATCACAATCGAGTTGTAAGGTTAATTTTATTACATTTGACTATTAATAAAGAGAGAACGAGAAAGAGAAATATAAGGAGAGAGATAGAAAGAGAAACTAAGGGAGAAAAAGGGAGAAAGAGAATGACGGAAGCGAGAGTGATAGACCATGTATAAAATAGGTGTAGATACAAACAACGATAACATGGGAGAAGGTAAAATTTATTGATAAGAACTTAGTAAGAGATGAGTGACTTGGTGAGTAAATTGCAAATTACACCTAATTCAAACAATTAAAATGGAATATCTAATCATATATTTTCTGTTATTTAAATATAAAAAATGTTTTAGGAAAACAGACGTCTATTAACTCAACATATATAAATTGTCAAAAGTTCACAATGCGGATAGAAAAAGTTTAATTCCAAAAACCAACGAAATGATCTTAATTTACACAATGCTATATAGAGCGGACAATGTTATGAAGGTAATAAATATAACAGAGCTTATATAATTCTAAAAATTACACCTCATTTTGCCTATTAAGCATTACACCCGAAAAGCCAATCAACAGATATTGCCTCCGTTTTAGTTAGTATTTAAATCATTTTTATTTTTAGCATCATGTATATATAATAAAAACAAACATAATATTAATAACATAGCATGTTGGTGTTGCAGGCCAAACGAATACACTAAATATATTTATAGTCCAGTCAATCTAGCTGATATTTTGGCTTAACCTCAAACTAATTGCTAACAAAGGTTTTTAACTTGGATATTGGGCATGAATAACCTCTTTTTCAGATAAAAAAAGTTTACCAAAGGTTTACCAAATTAAGCCTTCCGGAAAGGGGCCAACGGGCGCTATCTTTAAAGATAGCCTCCCCTCTCTCAACTCAATTTCTGTAAATTCATCTTTAAAAATGCCAAATGTAGCAATGTGAAATTGGATAAAACCAACAGTTTCCATAAAGTTAAATATAATTATAACCTCTTATGCCTTATTTTTGTCTCCTTTTGTCTAATTTCAGGTTGGCCAAAGTGAAGTACCGATAATTATGGATGCATGTTGACAAGTGTGCTATTTGCAACAATGAACTGTCCAGTAATGAAGAAACATTCATCGTCAGCCAGAAGGACCTCGATTCCATTAACATAGCTTCTGAACAACCTGGAGATAAGATCATAATTCAGGTTGGTCAACGTCTTCACAAGAAATGCAGACAGCGTTGGATCAACCTCAAATACATAGAAATTGACCGTAAAAACAGGTCGACCCATGATGAAATGCTATCCCGTGCAAGCCGCTCTAAGTGTGTGTTTAATTTTAAGGAACATTGTTTTGTGATTCTGGAGCAAAATCCGATAGAAAGAAAAGAGATGTTGATGTTTCCCATGTAGAAACTATTGAGTTTAAGGACAGAGTGTTAAAAGTTTGTGAGAAAGTCCGAAAAAATGATAGCTGGGCATCCACTTTTAAAGGTAGAATAGGTTATGTAGTTGACCTTGTTTCCGAAGAAGCACGTTATCACAGTACATGTTTTGCAAACTTTTATTCCAATAAAAACATTCCTAAGGCATTTTCTTATGCTGATTCTTCTAAGAAACAAAACCTTGGTAGACCAGACGATTCAGAGAGAATACAGGCATTTCTGGAAGTTGCTAAATATTTGCAACATAATGACGAGGAGCAACTCACCATTGTCGATCTTGTTAAAAAAAATGGAAGAAATTCTCGAGGATACTGGCTTTGAAACATACATTCTCTCATACATGAAATCTAAATTGTTAGAACATTTCAAAGACAAAATCATTGTGACTGAAATTAATGGGAAACATAATGTTGCTACATTCTTAAGTACAGCAGAATGTATTATCCATGAATTCTGCGCACAGAGCAGCTCCACAGATAATTCAGAATCAGAGGCCATTAGAATAATAGAGACGGCAACCAAGCTTATCAAAAATGACATTAAATGTATGCAGACAAGTTTAGAATATTACCCGTCTAAGAATATCTTGAACAGGATGCGATTCTTAAATATGTTCCTAAAACATTGTTGATCTTTCTCAGGAAGATATTTGCAGGCAAAGACAATGATTTGAAATGTGCATCAGTTGGCCAAGCGATAATGCAGCCTGCTAGACCCAGATTTCTCGTTGCATCTTTGCAGTTTGGTTTAGCAGTGGAAATGCATGACTAATTTGGATCGAGGTTCTTAATTGACACTTTGAAAAAGCATGACTTTTCTTCATCTTACTCGGAAGTCCAGAAATTCGAACGAAGTGATGCTCTTGTTCCCCTATTAAAACTGAATTTGTGCAGTTCGTAGCTGATAATGTGGACAATAATGTAAGGAGTATTGATGGATTAAACACATTCAACGCTATGGGCATCATATCATCTTTTACGCTCGGGAAAGTTAAAGCAAAACCAGTTCCAAGGATTCAGGTCCTTTCAGAATATATAATGAGGGTTGGAAGGATCAACATCAAGTACCTAGATTCACAGCACACCAAAAACCACCAGTGACATTTAAAGAGCTCCATCCCTAGGAAGTTGTCGATTTCACTGCTAATGTTGACATCCTTTGGGAGGTTTCACTAATTTCACATCCATCCAGACCAGCATGGTCAGGCCTTATGCAGTCAGTGCACAAAGGAATATATCCTGGGAAATAAGCCACAGTATTTTTGCCAATGATCGACATGGACCCTGGTAACCCAACCTGCGTGTACTCAACGTTATGTTACATTAGTGATTATGCCAGGAAAACAACATTACACCAATTCTAACATTCGATCAACCATTTTGGTACAAGGCAATGATGATAGTCGAGTCACAGCCTAATTCCAGTCCCCTGAAATTATTTGTCTTGCGACTTGGTGGGCTCCATACACAGATGAACTTTCTGGGGGCAATTAGTCATTTGATGACCGGTTCTGGATTACAAGAACTTCTTGAACTTCTGTATGCTGAAAACACAGTCAAGCACATGCTAAGTGGCAAAGCAATTGTAAGAGCCATTCGTGCTCACTTCTTAGTTGATGCTGCTCTGAATGCTATTTTGTTAGCGAAAGCCTATGATTTGCCAGTTTCATATGTCACTGTTGTGGAGTTGTTCCACAGTAAATAATAAATAAAGGAAGTCAAGTCGAGGGTTGGTTTAACAAGTGTATTAACAAAGTAAGAAAGTGACTAGCTCTTGGCTAGACAGTTACAAGGTGGTGCTTTGTCTTCCGGTGACTCGCACTATTTATAGTGACAGCCGGTGTTGTTTCTCCTGTGTAAGAACGGCATGTGTAACAGTCACTGCGGATGATCAACCCAACACTGATGCAGAAGAGTCATTTCCTCAAAATGAAGACCTGACGCAAGCTCAGGGGCTATTGAAAGGTCTCCTTGATGGGACTGAGACATTGAATAATGTTCTGTCATCAGAGTCTATGACTAGGATTTCCCAGAGAATCGACCATGTGAATGATGCAGTGGTTGACCAGCGAACAGCAAAATTGTGGATTCAATACCTGATATGGTGAAGATCTTGAAATTGTTTATCAAAGCAAGGCAAGGTGCACCGGGAACAGGGAATTTCACCTTGACGCTGTAAAGGAGAATTCTGCCAATATTTGCTACAGCAGGACAAGCCTATATGCAAAGTCGGCCTACTTGTACTTGCAGCAAATGGAGGGGCTACCGAAAAGCCGCCCTGAAGTGTACCAGAAATTTTCTGAAGGATTCCATGGTATTAGACGGAGTGATCGCTACTGGTCTGGCTTGTCGACGGATCTGATTATTGAGCAGGTGCTAATGAGAAGCATAAAGACGCCTGAAGGTCTTACTCATGGCAGAGGAATGGACGAAATTCAACGATTTGTTTCGAGGCTATCACTGTCAGCGTGCGCTGAAATCAAGTTTGCAATGCAAAAACTAGCAGACATTCGTTATGGCACTAGTGATTAGCACCAGGATGCTACTCCAGCAAGAAAAGAGCGAGATGTAAGGGATACATGGAAGCTCCTTGCGTTTCTCCAGACATATGACACTTTCACGGAAGATCCGCCCATTCATAGCATTTCTAAGTTGAGTAACTGGAGACAAAAATGTGAATGTAAACAGAGCAAACTCCATAGTAGAGGAAATCATAGCTTTAATGGTTGCAGAAGATGTCTACGAGTTCACTTTTAAAAGAAAGGATCAGGCAATTACACTTGGGTCAAAAGTTTCATGCAGCAAATATGAAGCAGTTGAGACTGATCCACAACTCCTATTCCAGAGACTGCGTGTGCTATATACCAATGTACACTCAACTCAGCAGAAGCAAGAACATTTCTAGTATGAGCATTGTGGTTACCCATCTGCACTTTTTTATTCTTTCGGACTTCCGCGAGAGACAAAAAAATCGGCTTTGGCCGACGCAACATGGGAACTGATTTCCCCTGTACAATCAGGTCCACAATCTTCAGATCCACAGTATCTCTTAGATGGTGGAGCACTACTTCAACGCCTCCCATGGCAAAAAAAGTCACACATTTGATGAGATCTGTGCCCAATACCGCAGATATGTCACAACTAGATATGGAAAAGCATGCATTGTCTTTGATGGGTATGAAAGTGGTCCATCGATTAAAGACGAGACTCACCGACACCGATCTGTTGGTGTTAATGTGCCATTGATTCATTTAATGGTGTTCAAATTAAAAAAGGATGTTTTCCTAGCTAATCAATAAAACAAACAATTGTTCATCAACTTGCTGGGAAAGAGTTTGGAGGAAGCAGGTTGTAAAGTAGTCCATGCATCTGGAGACGCTGACGTATTGATTGTGAAGACTGCTCTAGAACTGGCACAGACATGAGAAACAATTTTGATAGCAGATGACACTGACCTATTGGTCTTTCTATGTTATCATGCCAATAGAGATGATGGTTACAACATCTTCTTCACGCCACAGCCAAAGCATAGTGCAAAAAGTGTAAAAGTCTGGAACATCAAAGAGATGAGAAACTCTTTGGGAGATGTGGTCTGTTCAAACATTCTTTTACTCCATGCACTACTGGGTTGTGATTCTACATCCAGTGTTTATGGAATTGGGAAGGTAGCATCCCTTCGAAAGGTGATGAACAATATAAACTTCCTCAAACTGGCAAAAGTGTTTGGCAAGGATAGCAGTGCAGAGGATGATATTGCAGCTGGGGAGAAGGCTTTAGTGTGCCTGTATAATGTTAATCATGGGGACAACATCAATCATTCTCTGACTGAGGCGCTTGAAGGAAAAGGTTGCAAAAAGCTCAAAATATATCGAGGCCAAATCATTGCTCCCAACAAGAGCAGCTACGAAATTCCACAGCCTTCGAGTTTACTTCCAAATTCAGGAATGGAAATGTAGAAACCAGCTAAAACCTGACGAGTGGGGATGGAACCTTTCAGATGGTAAATTACAACCAATCAAGACTGACTTCCCAGTTGGTCCTGTACATTTGTTGGATATAATTAGGTGTAACTGTACTCTAGGGTGTACTACCGCAAGATACAGTTGCAGGAAACATGGCATTGACTGTTCAAACTTGTGTGGTAATTGCAAAGGCTTCCACTGCAGCAACTCACCACAGCCAGATCTTGATGATGATGAAGTTACCGTTGACTAGTTTCTGACAAGAAATGTTCTATGGTCCGTTCATGAACTTATTCTGTCGTAGTTATGCAAGAGCTTTGTCCCAGCATTCGACCAACTGACCATTCTTTTATTGTAAATTGTACGTTTTATGAAATGTCAGGAATTAATGTGACAATTGTTGCCTTGAAAAATGCTACTTAGTCTGTTTTTGTATCTTTTATATTTATATTTGGATGTGAAATAAAAAAAATGAAAACAATTGTAGAGGCAAGTCATTTTCTTCTGTTAGTTTATTGTTAAGCATATAGCTACCTATTATTTTAATTTAAAACACGAAGAAATGTCAACCTGCCTTGTGTCGACCCTGTCTGGGTTTTCATGCAAAACATATTTTTTATTTCTAATTTAATAAAGGTTTTTGTCACCAAAAACGTTAATTTTTGTCAGTAACTGTCAGGAATAATGGACATACTTGTCAGGAAATGTCAGCAATTTTATGTCTCGAAATTTTAATATTGTAAGTTGGATTTTAAATATGACGTCCGTTGACCGTTTCCGCAAGGCTAATTTTGGTAAACTTTATTTTATCTGGAAGAGAGGTTATTCATGCCAAATATCCAAGTTAACAACCTTTATTAGAAATTTGTTTGAGGTTCAGCCACATTTTGACTGGACTATTGGCAATAAACTAATTCAAACCAAAAAGCAATAATAAAAATAGCAGCACATCAGAAAGCTTCCGTAATAAAACATGGTTAGTGTATTCGTGTGGTCTGCAACACCAAAACGCTATTTTATTCATATTATTTTGTTATATTACAAGCTAAGTGCACATATAGACTGCCGCTGCACGGAAAGTATGACATGCAGACGTCTTAGTATGACTTAATAGACTTAATATATTTTTATAGCTTCAAAGTAATTATTACAAATACATTTCTTATTTTTTCAAATTTATTAAACGATTGATTTTTATAGCTTCAAAGTAATTATTACAAATACATTTCTTATTTTTTCAAATTTATTAAACGATTGATCTTTTTGAAACTTTTGAAAATTAATAATGTAAAACAAAGCTTGTTAAGTAATTGTTGTTTTCCTTCTAAAGAAAGGAATTCTTTCTTTGATAAACCTAGGTTTAAAGGACTTGTCTATAAACTTTGTTGTTCTGTTTGAATTTATCAAACTTATAAGTCTGTAACTTTATTAAACTTATAAAGTCTGTAACTTTACTTTGGGTTTACTATGATTTTCTCTCCTATAATAATGCTCTATTCCCAATATTGAGCATATTTTTTTATCGCAGTTCAAGTCCAATGTAAACAAATTCTTGGTGAGCCGTCCTCTTTTATGATCAAACTTTTTATAATTTCAATCATCATTACCCATCACGGTGTTATCTCATCGTCAAACAAGCATTCAATAACCCTTACCGTCGAGTGACCCTTTGACCTTGATAAATATCGACTCTTTAGTAAAAAATAAAATAATTTATATAATATAATTAATTTATGATAATTTAAAAAATTATATATATATATATATATATATATATATATATATATATATATATAAATGAATAAATGCGACAGTTTTTCTCACCTATCTTAACAATTTTAACATCAACACGGCCTACGATTATTTAATTCTATGATACAACATACTATTTTGAAATGTCGTATATACAATATATATAATGATTTGCAAACACTCACAAACAGCAGTAAGTATTATTAATAACCATATTTATTTTATGAACAGTTTCTGATAAATTAATATTCAGAAAATATAATTTCTGATTTGTATTGCCATATTTTCTAATATACACGCATGGTTTGTCGATGATAATATTATAATTATTAATAATAATAATTAAAGCGATTTTAGAAAAAAATAAGATAATGTTTGAAAAACTTTCTTAGAATTTCCGCTTTGGTTTAATCAAAATCCATTGTATTATCTTTAAATGTTGGTAGGTAGTGTGGTATCGAGCTTCTTGTCATGGTATCATGCTCGCAGGCATGAACTGCTCTTTTTTTAGGGAGAGGGCAGTGTTCGTAAGTCATGATACCATCTTTTCAGTCATTGGCTGTTCCTTTAGTAGTCAGTGTCGTATATATTCCTTCACTATAATACTATCATCGCAGTGTAGAAAAATATACGACCGAAAGGAGCATATAACCTGCTAGCATATATATATATATATATATATATATATATATATATATATATATATATATATATATATATATATATATGAAAGAGAGAACGGATCAAATATATTTACGGTAAGTGAGCTACTCAGAGAAAATTGTGTTACATTCAACCGAAGAAATTCGTTTATTAAAATGAAACACATTCTTTTCTATGTAGCTCCTTTGCCATAAGCATATTTTATACAACTTCTAAGCTCTACTCAAGTATTGAGCCTTGTGATGAAATACTGAAGCAAAGATATATAGGTAATATATCATTTTTTAAATATAAGTGCATATATAATAAAAAGTAATTTATATATATATATAATGATTATTTAAAAATCTAAGTCTTTACTCATATAATTTATTTTTGACGATGGGCTTAAACTTGTTTCGCAACGTTCAATATGCTACAATGAAACGCAATTACACGCTGCTCTTCAGAAACCAAAATAAAAAGCATTTTTAAAAATGCAATATCGTGCAGAAAGGTCATGAAAAACAAACAGAAAGCAGACAATACTCACGCGTGATCCCCTTTCCAATAATAGGATGACAGAATTTCAATCAGGTCGCCATTTTTAGTATATCGTACTATGTCTATGTCTTAAGATTTTAGGGGTCAGGCCAATTTTTTTTTTGTTTGTTTTGAACTCAAAATATTTCTCAGTGGTTGGGGGAGAGTGAAAAATTAGTTGGGAGGGGCGGGGCTGGAGAGATTGAGGGGTCGGGGAAAATTTTAGGGGTCAGGCACACTTTTTAGGGGTCAGGCCACATTTTTTTTTTTTTTGAACTCAAAATATTTCTCAGGGTTGGAGGAGAGTAAAACAAAATTGGGGGGGGGGGTGCGGCTTGAGATATTAGGGGTCGGGGGAAATTGTAGGGGTCGGGCTAAACCTTTTAGGGGGTCGGGCGAAATTTTTTTGTTTTTTTTAAATTAAAATATTTCGTAGGTAAGTATATAGTATGCACACCGGGGCGGCGATAGATACGAATATAGTATGCGCACCGGGGCGGCGATAGGTATATATATATTATGTGCGCTGGGGTGGCAATAGGTACGTGTATAGTAGTGCATAGAGGTGGCGATAGGTACTAGATAGCCTGTGCACAGAGATGGCAGTAAATATGTATATAGAATGCGCACCAGGACGGTGATAGGTATATATTTAGCATGCGCTCCGGGGCGGCGATCAGTACGTATATAGCACGCACACCAGGGCGGCGATAGGTACGTATTTAGCACGCGCACCGGGGCGGCGATAGGAACATATTTAGCATTCGCACCAGGCTGGCGATAGGGACGTATTTAGCATTTGCACCGGGGCAGCGATAGGTACGTATGTAGCATTCGCAACGGGGCGGCGATAGTTACGTATGCAGCATTCGCACTGGGGCGGCGATAGGTACGTATGTAGCATTTGCAGCGGGGCAGCGATAGGTACTTATGTAGTATGCATACCTGGGCGGCAATAGGTACTTATATAGTATCTGCCCCGTGGCGGCGATGGGTACGTATATTGTATGTGCACCGGGGTGGCGATAGATATGTATATAGTATGAACACCGGGGCGGAGATAAGTACCTATATAGAAGGCGCAGATAGATGTGGTACTTTTTATAGAAATATGTCATACTATTGACCTGGGCAACGTAGGAGAAATGGTGGGGAAGAAGCAGCTTTCACAAAACGCAAAATTATAAAGTAGCGGTGAAATGGGGCGATCAGGGAAGAGAAGGGTAGAAAGATAAAGAGACGGCTATAGAGGAGAGGGGGGGGGGAAATAGAAGTTTGAATATAAAAATATTACACACGCGATTTTTCTTCAATTATATGTCTTTATGACCCCGAGCAACGCCGGGTATCCCCGCTAGTCTATTATATAAATCCCAGTTGTATGTCTGTATGTATGTATGTATGCATGTAAAGCTTCTCCTCCGAGAGTACCCAACAAACGGTCACACGGTTGACATCATACCGACCAGCCAGCCCAGGCGCGTGTAATATCTCGGAACCGGAAAAAAATTGACTCTTCGGGGTCGACTGAGCACGCCATTTTTCAACGTTATTTATGCTAATCTGAGAAGAAATCAATGATATCATGTATAATTTGAAAAACCAGAAATGACGTCAGAGAGTGGCGGGAAGAAATTCACTCACACTACAACTATTTTCTCCTTTCTTTCTTTTTTCCCTCTCACACTTTCTTTCTTAATTATTAATAGACACTAATATTCTTCCCCCCTCCTTGGCCGTTCTATTATCATGATAGTCATTACCTCCTCCTTTCAGGACAAATTGGTGGGGGGGGGGGGGTTGCCGGCATTCGCCGGTGTGAGCGCCTCAGGCCAAATTTAGGGGAGGGGGAGTGTCGCTAGGGTTCGTCAGGCTAAATCTGGCGAGGGGACCCAGTGTATAAACTAAGGCCGTACTTTAGGGGAGTAGGAAAACAGAATTAAAATAGTAAAATTAAAATGACAGTCTGATTTTTGATTCGAGAGTGTAAGATCGACATCTAGAACAGATACTACACTTTGAAAAATTTATTTGCAGAAAATATAAAAGATTTACATTCAAAACAAATTAGGCACAAGGCCATCAAAAGTGTGGGGAAGGGTGTCGTTGGTCATCCTTTGTCTAAGGTAATAAAATTGTCTATCCTACTTTTAACTAGAATCATCTCAGTCACCACAATACCACATTTGCTCTAGGGGCCGTCCTACTTAGGCTATTATAAAATAAGTTGGCAATCTTAAAATTTTCCTTATAAATAAATAAATATGGTTATATTTACAGAAATTAATTGGAGTATAATGGAGTAGGGGAGAAAAGCAAAACCCAGTTAGTAAGACCCTTTTAACCCTTTCTAAATATTAGACTGCCCACTGTTTTCCGGTTTGTTTCGCACCAAAAACAAGCAGGTTCGTCTCTAAATGGGAGTTGGATCTAAGTGGGAGAAAAAGATAGTGGGGGATAGAGTTTGGAGAGTGGGTGGTGTCCTTCCAAGATAAGTGCAAGTTGGGGTGGGGCTGAGGACAAAGAATTGAAAGTGGGGAGTGGGCATCTTGGAGTGTTTCTATTACCAGGAGGGTTGGGTAACTCATTCATTCAACTAGAAAAGAGGCTAAACTTACCCAAAGGGCTGGGGTTCGACTGGACAAGGAACCGTGCACGCCATGCTCAGGCCGGAAACACGTACTCATACTTGACTCCTTTTCGTACACACAAGCTCGCTACTTGTATCCACCTTTTTTCAAAAACCGAGGAGTGTAATCTTTTCCTATCACATCTGATCTTGACTTTCAGCTGGTGCTTGAAGAATGCGATCAGATCCTGATCAGCAAAAGATTCAACGCGACGTCCGCACCACCATTCGCGCTACAGCCAGGATCACGAGAAACACCATTCGTCTCTCCCCATCCCACTGCGGATAGACGTTGTCTATTACGTAAGCTAGGTGCAGCGGCAACGGCAGCGTCAGCGGCTGCTCAGGATCGATGCGAGCCGTCACCTCGTTGACGTATCCCAGTACTGCTGGAGAAAGAAAGCGTGATCAGGCGTTTCCTCAAAGAGCCTGTCGCAACGGGGACACTCGGATGAGTCCTCAATTCCGGATCTCTGCAGTATGGAATTAAGGGGTAGCGCATTACAGGCCAATCGCCAGGTCATAGAGAACTCCGAGTTGTTGATATGACTCGTTCCCGGTGCCCAACTCCATTCGAAGCGGATCTCCTCCTCTGTCCACCCGCATCGCTTGACTAACGGATCGTCAGCTGCCCCCCCCCTCACTAATCCTCTATGGAGTTCTTTTCTAGAAAGCCGCGAAAGGTCACTGGACCTAGGAAGCTTTTTGATCGCGGCTCGACACTTCCTGAAAAACTGCGATACACCCCTCGGCCTACGATGGCCCTCAACCGAATGGTCAAGGATAAGGTCAGGGAAAGCACTATCGATCGCGGGGTTCCACGCAGATTCCTCTGTCAATGTTCGACTCAGGAAAGCCAGTCTCTCGGCGTCTCGGTAACACATCAAGTCAGGCATCCCCAAGCCTCCCTCACACGGACGTTGAATGCAGACCTGGCTGCAAACCCAATGCCTCTTCCTGTCCCAGAGAAGTGAGGACAGAAGGCACCGGAGCGCCTTGATGCGGTTCACAGGCAGGGGAAGCACAGCCAATCGGTGAAGGATGAGAGGGAAGACGTAGGTGGCGCACGCCTCCGCTTTACCTTTTAAGGAGAGTTTCCTTCGATGCCAAGTGTTAACCGACGCTTCGACCTTTGACTGTACCTCCGACCAATTCCTATCGAGCTTGAGGCCCGGTTTAAACCACACGCCAAGGATTCGAACCAGGCCATCTGTCCAGCAGAACGGAGCTGGAAGGGTTGTGTTACCGCTTCAGGCACCCAACCGCAGGCCAGTTGACTTGCTACAGTTGATTTTGGCCCCTGTGATCGTTTCGTAATGTGTGAGCGCCCCTGTCACCCTCTCAATGTCTTGGAAGCACGACACATAGACGGTGATGTCATCGGCAAACGCGGAGACCCTGGCTCGCGCTCCACCAGGCAAAGCGATTCCGCATAGGACCAGACCTGCCTCCCGACTCCTTAGCTTGCGAAGTAGCGGCTCCAGTGCAAGGATGTAGAGCAGGGGCGACAGCGGACAACCCTGGCGTACCGACTGGGAGACAGCGAAATACTTCGAACGCCTTCCGTTTACCTGTACTACTGCCGTCTGCGAGCGATACAGAACGAAGATCCATTTGCGGAAATCCGGTTTGAAACCGGCGGTCTCTAAAACAGATGCCAAGAAGCGATGGTCGACCCTATCGAAAACTTTGGACTGATCGAAATTGATCAGCGTGGCTTCCGTGTCGTCTTCTATCCCCTCTATGATCGTACGAATCAGGTGCAAGTTGTTCTGAATCGATCTCCCCTTCACAGCGTAGTTCTGCTCAAGTTCGATAGATTCTCCGATGACACCCTGCAACCGGTTCGATAAGATCTTGGCCCAAATCTGTAACTCTGTGTTTAGCAGAGTAATGGGCCTGTAATCGTCTAGTTCCTCCCGACCATGCCTGTCCCGCTTCTTTAGCAATGTGATCACACCCTTGGTGACTTGACCTGGGATAGAACCCTGGTCAAACCAGTGGTTGAACACACTCGTCAGAATCGGCACAAACATATGCGACAGCCTCAAATACATCTCGTAGGGCAGACCATCAAGTCCCGGCGATTTGTTACAGCCGACTTGCTTCAACGCAGCTAAGACCTCACACTCCGCAACCCTGCCTTCACAACCAGCTGCTCTAGCCACATCGAGGCGGGGAGAGTCAGCCAAATAGTTGCCAAACTCCTGGACCGGGAGGTTGGGCAGTTGGGTGTAGCGTTCCTCGAAATGCTTCCGAAATCCCTCGCAGATCTCCCGAGTCGACTCCAAGGCACGTCCATCTGGGTGCTTGACGTTTCCAATGTATCTATCCGAGCCACGCCTTGAAACTTCCCTACGCTCATCTACGTCGCAGTTCACGGCTTCATTGGAAACTTTCCTTAGCCTTCCAGTACCCGGCTAGTTTAGACCTGTTTCCTAACTTCAACTTGGCCATAACTAGTTTATGGTCCGATTGACCTAACCATTTGAACGTAGGACACGATATAAAGTCTACACCGCCTCTTCTAACTAACATCCTATCCAAATAAGTATTCGGGTAGGAAGGCACACTATCTGTCCATGTCCAATTCTCCCGGCCCGATGATCGACACGAAACCTGTCGACCAGATCGCATCTTTCCATCAGGTCAACCAGGCTGGTCTCACATCTCTCCGTCCCTCTAGCTCTCCTCCCGACCTTGTCTATTTTGGGATTAAGGATGGCATTCCAATCTCCCATTCAAACTACGCGTTTCAGACATGCGACAAACACGTCCAGATCCCGAAAAAAGGAGACCCTCTCTCGAGCGGTGCATGAACCGGAACACAAAATCCTTCACGGCCACATCGGCCACGACCAGCCTGCCCCCCAAATCCCTATGAACAACGTCTACCGTCGCGGACAGGGTGCATTTCACAAGCAAGGAGACATCCTTTCCCCGGGGATTCCCATATTATGCTGAGAAGACGTCGTAGTCTCTTGTCAGCACCTGACAATCCGCGGATGAAACAAAGTGCGTCTCCTGGATCGCAGCTACATCCACTCCCAGGGACAGGAGATCCCTCCGGACGCGAACCGCCCGGTTTGAAGACCTCAAGCCCCTTGCATTCAAACTAGCCAAGCGCAGAGTCATGAACTTACCTTAAGCAGTGTCGCACCCGGTTGCAAAGTCTGCCGGCAAAAGGACGCCGACGCTATGCGCCATGCTCAATGTGGCCAATTCTTTGGTATCCTGGCCGCTGCGCGCAATGCCG
This sequence comes from Sepiola atlantica, assembly GCA_963556195.1. Lineage (NCBI taxonomy): Eukaryota > Metazoa > Mollusca > Cephalopoda > Sepiida > Sepiolidae > Sepiola > Sepiola atlantica. The sequence goes on from OY744523.1 coordinate 82,032,067, forward strand.
CCGACGGCCAGGGGAAAGGTAAGTTTTAAGGCCCTATAAAGAGAAGGATGAACCAACATTGGGACCCTTCCCTTGCATTCTGGTAAAAGTTCGTCCAGGGAAGGGTCTTTGTCCTTGGTGAGTTTTATTCCCGGTATGGCTCCCTCCGTGGCCTCCAGCATTTGCCAGACAGAGTTGGTACGACCGGCTGGAAGCCTTACAAAAGTTGTTAAGAAGGGGGCCTCCGGGAAATTGGTGGGCTCTTCTATGTCTTTACCCCCTATCTGGCTGAAGTCCAACAGAGGTTTTAAATTCCTCTTCTGCCGGAAGGATACGTCCATGCCGAAAGATAGGGGTTCAATTTTACGCAATTCCCTTCCCAATTTAAAGGGGAGGGGTCTTTCTTTGCTTTTCCTCCGAGTCGGTGAGGAAGATTGGCTCCTTTTCCTTCCCGGTTCGACTAGTTTTAGCTGAGAGGATTCGGAGCTGGGTGGTGTATGTGCAGGTGTCTGTTTTGTATAAATGCAGTGTGGGGGCTGGTGTTATTGCTTGTGTTGGTGTGGGGGCTATTGAAGGTGTTGGTGTGGAGGCCGGTGCTTGCAGAGTGGGGATAGGTTTTTTCTTCAAAATTGTTGTACTGGGGATGGGAGTTGGTTGTGTGGATGTAGGTTTTGGAGGTGTCGGGTATGGTGTCTGCTCCATGGAGGATTGGGCAATCTTTTCTTCCCTTATCCTCTTTTTTCCTTTCATTTGTTCTTTTTCTGAACCGGGGGGGGGGGAGCAAATTTTTTGGCATCTCCTCCTCACCGACTTCTTCCTCTTCGTCAGAAGATTTTTTTTGTTTTTTTTGTTTTCTTTTTACCCCTGTTCCTTTTGCTGCTGCTGCTTCTGCTGTTCCTGTTGCTGCTGTTCTTGCGGTTGGACGACTGGTGAGATCACGGCGGAAGCGGTTACATTCTTCCTCCCTTCCCTCACCACTGTGCTGCATTCCTCTTCTGCTCTTCCCAAGGGTTTTTTTGATCTTGGGGCTGTTGTTGTAGCAGAAATTGGAAGAGTGGTTGGAGCTGTCTTCAGAACCGGGACAGGAGCAGCCGATGGCGTTATTTGGCTGCGAACTGCTTTTTGGGGGCAGTTCTTTGCCATGTGGCCTATTTGCTGACAAAACCAGCAGTGCCGACGACGGCCTTCTACCACGATCGGCATGTTCCAGCCTTTATGCGTCAGCACCGACGGAATTGCAAGGAAGTCTGCCCGCATCAGCTTCATGGCGATCGTGTAGCTGGCCATGTGTAGTCCACTCCTGGACCTTACCGGGTCAACTTGTTCCACATCCCCAAACTGGCTGAAGTATGCGCCTAGGTAATCCACGCATAGCTCAGGTGGGGCATTATAAATGCGGACCCGGGTTCTCCTTCTGCCCTGGTATTCGGGCTGCAATTTTATGCTCCCGCTCCTCATCTCTTTCATGGAGAGACGTTCTGCTTCCTCCCGAGAGGGGAGCAGGATGTCCCACATGGCATAGCTCCTCTGACAGATATAGGTTGCCGGAATGTTTAGCTTCTTAAGGAGCTCCGCCATATCCTGCTTTTTGAGTCCCAGGAGGCGATTTTCCTTCAAGTCCGAGGTTACGAGGGTCAAAACCCTGTCCTCAATCGCCTTCCAGGAACCAGGCACAGGCTGCAGTACACTCCCTTTAATGTACTGTTTATATTTTTTTTGATACACTTGTTTGTAATCCTGTGGGGACAACCCCTTCTCTGGGTTCTTCTTCCCCCAAGCGGACTCCCTCGGTGGTGCTGTTTTGGCCTCCCCCTGGTCCCTGATGATGGAACCAGAGACGCGGAAGAGAAAAGTAGAAAGATAAAGAGACGGCTATAGAGAGAGGGAGAGAAATAGAAGTTTCAATATAAAGATGTTACACACACGATTTTTCTTCAATTAAATGTTTTTATCGGTCCGAGCAACGCCGGGTAGTCCCGCTAGTCTTATATATAAAGTAGAGACGTTTTTTCCCCTGTACCTTCCCGTCGAATAGGAAAATTACCTCGAAGCCAACAGGTTACAAAACTCACCACAATATCAAGCTTATTCGCTCGATCGTGTTCTTAGCAGACTCTAGACTCTCTTATCCACCTCGTGCAAATTATTACTTTCGTTCCTCCATCATTCCCTCTCCCGACAACACACATCATACAGGTAGTAGCAAGAACATTTCTCTCTAACATTTACTTCCTCCCACCCTCCCTATCTACACCGGGAACTATTACACAACGGATACTTTTACACAATTTACACTCATTATTTACGGTTTGTACGCATTCACCTTCACCCACAGCAGCATACGTTGCACAGAAATATAATGGACGCTCCCTTCATTACACCTGACTACATCACTTCCGCCAATTACTATTACGCAATCTTCCACTCTCATCCGCACCTCGCGACTACTGTTCAAGACACGACTGCCAGAATCTCTCCGCTTAATCAACTAGATAGACCGATTTTACTTATCACTCTATGTTTACTTCAGGTAATACAACGTTTGCGTTCAACTATTCCAGTTTTATTATTCCTCAATTTAAAAATGATATAAGGTTGTTTACTCACGTACAATTATTCCATAAAGAGAAAAAACAAAAAAAAAGGCTTGAAACAATTGTCAGTTATTCCAGCTATACATTCATCTATTTCAGTTCTTAGCATTGCAGCGACAGTTCACAAATTCTGATATTTTACATCATAATAAATTTTAAAAAACATTTTAACTCTAAAAAATAATAATAAAAATACGTTTTCCTTATTTACAAAAGTTAAAACAATTGTTACTTCTACAGAATTTGAACCGAACTGTTCATTTCTTTTTTTATATTTATTTGGTTACAAAATATACAAATCAAGAATTAATATATATCAATAATTATACCTTTCAATTATTTTTAAAACAAACAAATATGTGACTTCTACACTATTTGAACCGAACTGTCTCTTTCTTTTATTTCGCTTTTTTTTAAATGGGATTTCACTTACTTACAATGACAGACTACGAGAAAAAAATTCAAAAACCTAGATGCTTGAATTTTAAAAACTTTAACAAACTCTGATATTTTATTGTAATAAATAAGGTTACTTCTGCATTTCAAACGTCACTTGGACTTAATAATTTAAGAGTTTTATTCATTCCACCGAGTCAACCGGAAGTGCCAGGCTGAATTTTTCATTTTAAATTATAAATTTTTATTTTAAACGATCACTGTTGACTATTTTGATAGAATTTTAATTCATACAATAAAAAAAAATCACTGACTAAAATCACTGACTATTCATTTAAATGATAAATTTTCACTTTAGAAATCACTGTTGACTATTTTGAGAAAGTTTTAATTCATACAATAAAAAAAAAACATTTTTATTATTTTTATAAGTTACTAAATAAAAAAATAATAACAATTGTTGAAACCGATTAACTTCTTTAGGAAGAATTCCCTCAACGTTAAATACCTTGAGACAAGTAACAAAACAAAAGAACCGAATAGATACATTTTGCTTTATCCAAGCACCCCTTGGATAAAACTCGGCGATTCTCTATTTTATTAATCACTACCGGAACCCTTCGCCCGGCGTTGCCAAATGTTTAACATTAAAAAAAAAAATTGTTTTAGTAGAATGGGATCGAACGCAAAAAGTGTAAGTTTGAGAACTAACGTTCTAACCACTACCTCACGGATGGGAATATAATACTAATATGAAAATTAATATAGTTAAACGAAGGCTGTTCGCTATACAGGGTGTTTCAAAAGTCTTGGGAACATGACAAATGCGTATATCTCATGAACTATTCCAGGTAGAAAAATGAAACTGGTGCCATTTTAAAGCTTGCTTAATCAAGTTTTTGGTCATACTAATGATTTTCGTGTTATCTTTCCAGGTGCAGTAATGGCGTTCTCTAAACAAGACAAGGCATTTTGCGTCCTCCAATTTGCAAAGACTGAATCGTGGACATGTGTTCAGCGTGCATTTCGCAGGAAATTTAAAAAAGAAGCCCCTGAAAGGAAATCCATTGTCAGATGGCATGCTAAATTTGTGAAAGATGGGTGTTTGTGCCCAAGTAAGCGAACAGGTCGCCCTTCAACTTCAGAAGTGAGAAGAGCCAGCGGGGAACTTCGGCTTGCTCCAGCAACTGTCTGGCGTGTCTTTAGGAAACGACTGCAAATGGTACCTTACAAGCTCAAGTTGGTCCAAAAGTTGAAGGACACTGATAAGCCACTTCGCCGTGACTTTTGCATTGCAATGCAAGAGAAGTTGGAAGATAACGGCTTTGATGACCGGCTTGTTTTTAGCGATGAGGCGACCTTCCATCTGAATGGCAAAGTTAACAAGCATAACACTCGCATATGGGGTACTGAGAATCCTCATGAACTTCTTGAGCACGAGCGAGATTCACCAAAAGTGAACGTGTTTTGTGCAATTTCCAAGAAAGGTGTCTATGGACCGTTCTTCTTTGAAGAGGCAACTATCACTGGTGAATCCTATCTCAACATGCTGGAAGACTGGTTAATGGCTCAGTTGGAACAAGCAGAATCTGATGACTTCATTTTTCAACAAGATGGGGCACCACCACACTGGAGTCTTAGAGTAAGGCAGTTTCTTAACACAAGGCTGCCTGGTAGATGGATTGGGAGATCTGGGCGAGGTGATGACGTTCTCATGCCCTGGCCTCCTAGGTCTCCAGATCTTACCCCGTGTGACTTTTTCCTTTGGGGCTTTGTCAAGCAACAAGTCTATGTGCCGCCCCTTCCAAGAGATATTGACGAACTAAAGGTTCGAGTAACGGCAGTTGTGGGAACCATTGACGTCAAGATGCTGGAACGCGTTTGGCAGGAAATGTACTATCGACTAGATGTCTGCCGTGTGACGAATGGTGCTCATATTGAGCAACTTTGAAGATTCCCCACAAAACTTGAAACTTTAACCTTTCCAACGGTACCAATTTCATTTTTCAACTCCTAATAGTTTTTGAGTTATTAAAAATCGTTATGTTCCCAAGACTTTTGAAACACCCTGTATAATGAAAGCAATGATTTTTGATTTCACCAGAAATGTTTTTATTATTTTTGAATAAACACCTGCTCTGTCTGTGATAAGGGGCCATTTGAAAATTAAAGAGCCCTATAGGACCCCATTAAAATCAAGCCCCCTGTTATCTTTGTATAGAAATTCCATTTTCTTTGGCTGAAAAGAAAAATGGAAAATGAGCACCACTGAAACACACAAATATAATTAATGTAGCCTGCAGAGAATTACAAATTGTATTCGGATGGGGGGGGGGAATAAAATTACGATTATATGCTTATTTTTAATAATGAAGACTATTCTCTATTTTTTTAAATGACTGCGATTGAGTCACAAATGTCAAATGCCTAGCGGCGGGGTGTGGCGGGATTGATATGTTGATGTGAGACAAATGCCTGGCGCCGTGTTGCGGATCTATTTTGAAAAGTAACAAAATAAAAATAAAACGAAAAGAAAAATATTGTATTCGGAGGGGGGTAGGGGGGCAATAAAACACCGAAAAGTACAATATATTTAAATCGAGAGCAGACTTAGGAATGTGCGGAAAATCCATCAACGTTAATTCGTTTTAGAAAAGTAAAAAAATAAAAATAAACCGAAAAAAAAAACAAGTATGGGGGGGGGGGATAAAATGACGATTATATGCTTATTTTTAATAATAAAGACTATTCTCTATTTTTAAATGACTGCGATTGAGTCACGTGAGCCAAATGCCTGGCGGCGGCCGTTGGCAACCGATGGCGGCCGGGGAAAATGCTGCCCGTTTGATGTTACGATTCACCGTGAGCAAATGTACGGTTCACCAATCACATGTGTAAGGGGGGGGGGACATAACAATAAGTAAAAAAAATATATTTCTTAGAACATTACATGCAGACGACCTCATTAATTTTAATTGCTTGCTATTAATTGTTTAATTTGAGTCGGGTAAAGCAAATGCTTGATTGTGCTTGGTGGCAGTAAGTGGCAGCGACAAAAACTGCTGCCCTTTTATTAAATACATTTTCTTCTTTTTTTCACATATACTAATTGACATTAATTTAGACTTAGATTTACCCGTGAGACGGTGGCAAGCGTCATGTTGTCGATTGAGTTCAACACTCGATGACAACAACATTTCAGTTTCACACTCACTACAATAACTTTCAGTAGTATTTACTGACCAACACATCAGATTTGTTTTGGCTCTCAAGCTCCATAAGGAAATAGAATGTACGTGACTTAAATAGTGCCCCTTTCATTTGCTCAATTGATACACATCAGAAACATTATGTTACATACACTAACATATCTTTTAGACTTTTAACACAATACATGGGTCAGATCAAAATTCGTTTAATTTCTTGCAAATCAGACGTGACTAACCTGCCACATTTTCAATCATTTAATAATTACTTTCAATTCTACTTAAATACAATTTAATTGTTTTTTTCTTTTACTATAAACACAACAAATGCCTACATTTAAAGTTTGTGGCCATATTTGTCAGAGAGCAGGTTCCTTGCTTCCCATCAAAGGGGAATTTCCACAGTTTCTACGAATATATTTTCTAGGTGATGAACAGCAAGAAGCAGCGATTAGATATAACTCTTTCTCAAACACTAAATTAGATATTGTTCTTGCCTTGTACAGCATGCTTCACAGCGAAAATGTATATATCCAACAATTTAAGATGGCGATGGAGCATAATGGAGGTGATGACTTGAAAGTGGTTACACATGCTGACAAAACTCCTACAGGAGAACATGAACGACGTTTCAATGCTCCCGAGGCACGTGAAGTTGCTGTTGTAATAGTGGGTAAGGAGTTCCATCATCGGGACATCATTTTGTATCTTAGAAACAAACAACTTCAGCGCATCTTTATAACAAATCGGTTATATGATGCTTTACCGTACCCGATCATTCATTGGGCAGGTCAAGAAGGGTATCATTTCATTGTTTGGAAAACAAATCCACTCAGTTAGTAGTAGGAAAAAAGATTTCTTGTAATGATTTCTATGCATATAGGATTATGGTTCGTGACGGAAGTTTTAACATGCTGCTTAAATGTAGGAAGCTATTTCAACAGTACATAGTTGATATTATGCCAAAATAGAGCATGATATGCTTACTTACATTAAGACGCATCAAAAGGAGTTAAGAGTTGCTGATTACATTCACTTGAGGGACTCACTAACTATTGATGGCAATACTTAAAATGTTGGCCAACTGACAATCCTACCAGCAACATTTACTGGGGGACCTCGCTATATGATGTAACGCACGCAAGATCCGATAGTGTATGTGAGAAAATATGGAACAGCAGATTTTTTAATAACTTTTATCTGCAATCCGAAGTGGCCTGAGATTGTGAATGAACTCTTTCCGAATCAACACCCACGTGATCGTCATGACCTCATAGCAAGAGTTTTCCATCTAAAGCTAGGTATCCTTATGCAACTTCTAGCGAAAGGAAACATTTTCGGAGTGGTCAGAGCATACATGTACACTGTTGAGTAGCAGAAAAGAGGATTGCCACATGCTCATTGTCTGGTTTGGCTTCAACAAAAATTGAGATCCTCTGACATAGATTCACTTATCAGTGCGGAAATTCCGGATCCAGTGGTATAGGCACCATATGATTTATGGACCATGTGGAAACATAAACAGATGTTCACTCTGTCGCAAAGATGGACATCGGAGTAAGAGATATCCCAGACACTTCTTGAGTGAAACTCAATCGGATACAAATGGCTACCCACAATATCGACGACTATTTTCTTTTAGCTGGAGGTTTTGAGACGACAGTTACCCTACCTGGCAACATAACAGTTCCTGTAGACAACCGATGGGTTGTACCACATAATAAATGTTTTGTAATATTTTTGATGTACATATCAATGTTGAATATTGCAACAGCGTGAAATCAATAAAATACATTTGTAAATATGTAAATAAAGGTAGTGATCAAGCTATCTTCACAATTGAAAGTAATGCTCATGATGAAGTTCAGAGATACGAAACGGTACGTTACATAGCCACCAATGAAGCCATTTGGAGAATACTTAACTTTCACATACATGTACATCATCCCCCAGTTATTCACCTATCAGTTCATCTAGAAAATGGACAGCGGATATACTTTACTGAAAGTACTGCAGCAGATAGAGTTGCAAATCCACCTTCAACGACTCTAACAGCTTTCTTCAAATTGTGTCAAACAGATTTTTTTGCACGTACACTTTTGTACTCAGAAGTTTCACTTTATTATACCTGGAACACTAAAACTAAGGTCTTCAAACGACGATTACAGGGTAAGCCAGTTCCAGGCTATCCGTGCGTTAAAAGAACAGAAGTTTTGGGCAGGGTATACACCGTGCATCCAAATCAATTTGACTGCTTCTGTTTAAGACTGCTTCTACACAATGTTAGAGGTCCACACAGCTTTAATGACCTAAAAACGATCAATGGTCAAGTTATGACTACATTCATGGATGCATATAGTGCACATGGACTACTTGAAGATAATAACCACTGGGATGCTACACTACAGGAAGCATCTATATCTGAATCTGCAGACAATTTGAGACATTTGTTTGCCATCATGTTGACATCATGTGCAGTGTCTCATTCATAACGACTTTTCGATGCACACAAAGAAGCTTTTAGTGAAGATTTCCTTCTTAGGAAACACAATCAACAGCCTGAAGTTGATATAACATTTTTAGACGACATCTTCAATATGGCTTTAGTTCATATCGAAGATATGACTTATAAGATGAATGGTAAAACACTGACAAAATTGGATTTTACCTCACCTAATCGATCTAATACACATCCGGTCATTACTGCATGGACGCGTGAAATTAGTTATCAACCTCATGAGAAAGCATCAATTGTTTGAGATGGTATCGCACCACTAAATAATGAGCAAATTCATATTTTTCGTACTGTAGTACTGTAAACGATCAGCAAGGTGGCCTTATATTCTTTAATGCACCCGGAGGTACAGGAAAGGCATTTGTTACTGAGTTAATTCTTGGTAAAGTTAGGTCAGAAGGCAAAATAGCTGTGACAGTGGCATCATCGGGCATTGCTGCCACTCTTCTTCTGGTGGTAGGACAGCTCACTCCACATTTAAGTTGCCATTATCCTTAACAAAAGATGCTGATCCAATTTATCAAATAGAAATAGGATCAGATTCAGCTAAAGTTTTATAGAATTGTTCCTTGATCGTATGGAATGAATGTACAATGGCACATAAATAAGCGTTCGAGGCTGTAGATAAAACATTGCGTGATCTCAAGATACGTGATGTTGTTATGGGTGGCATAACACTTTTATTATCAGGTGACTTCCGACAAACGCTTCCTATTGTTCCACGTGGAAGTCCTGCTGACGAGCTTAATGCTTGCATAAAATTGTCATATTAGTGGAAGTACATTAAGACTGTAACGTTATTTACAAACATGCGTGTACATCTCAATAGTGACCCAATGGCTGGTGAGTTTGCCTCCCTCCTCCTAAAAATAGGTGATGGCAAGCTTGCAACAACCAACAATGGCAAGATTGTTATTACTCCAGGTATTGACTCAATTGTTTCATCACTCACAGAACTTCGTAGCAAAGTTTATCCAAATATAGCCGAAAACTACGTCCATCCTGAATGGCTAACGGAGAGAGCAATTCTAGCTCCTAAAAATGACATGGTACATGTCATCAATCAACAACTGCTTGATGAAATTCCAGGTGATGAACAAACTTTCACTTCTGTGGATTCTACTCTCGATGACGACCAGGCTGTACAATACCCTACAGAATTTTTTAATTCATTAGAATTGCCTGGTATGCCAACACACAAATTAAAGCTGAAAACTGGATGCCCAGTTATGTTACTCCGGAATCTTGATGCTCCAAGGCTATGTAATGAACGAGACTGTGTGTTAAACTCATGCAATCTCATGTGATAGAAGCTGTTATACTAACTGGTGTGACAAAGGGTAAACTGACATTCCTTCCCAGAATACCCATTATTCCGTCTTCAATTGAATTTAAAAGGCTTCAGTTCCCAGTTAAATTGTGTTTTGCCATGACAATTAACAAGTCCCAATGACAATAATTGGCAGTGGTTTGTCTAAACTTGACTTCACCTTGCTTTAGCCATGGCCAGTAGGATTTTCAAGGGTAAGCTCTCCACAATGTCTATACATATTGGCACCAGAAGGTAAAACATCAAACATTGTGTATCCAAGATCTTTGTACAAATAACTTTTACCACTATAAAGGAGACATCTGTTGGAACAAACACAACAACGCTAGGACACAGGTTCATGTTAAATCCTATTTTAATTACCTAAATTACTTCCAGTGAAATGATTTCATTTCTGAACCAATTTATTAAACTTAAAAATTAAAATCATTCTGTTATATTTCCCCGGGCAACGCCGGGACAGGGGTCCTGCTAGTGTACTATATTAATGTTTCCATTATGATTATTTTTATAGATTATATTACTGCAAGTTCCGAGTTGCGCGTACTTATATAGATACATTTTTACATTTAATGGATATACTTTCTTTTAAAAATTTACGATTCATTTCTCCACAACACATTTCGTACTTTTAATCATTCATTTTAGTTTACCATTTGCGGGGACCGTATAGCCCAATACCAAACCCAGCAGAAGGCATTCAGGTAACTCCCCCCCTACAAAAATCTAATAGGTTGATATATTAGAATATTTATCAAACCAAATGACGTTAAACTGGTCGTATTAGCCACACATTGCTAATTAGTATTTCTTAATATTATACAAGTTAAATAGTTAAGGTTTCGGTTATCAAGCCCCACTATTAGTTTATCAATTATTTAGAAATGAAAGTTGATCCATTAATCTCCCTGCAATAAAAATGCCCAAAAGTGCTGTCATGCACAATATTCGGAAGGAATTTAACTATATTACCTAGATAGTAATAGTTATCATGATACCTACTTATAAACAATTTATAGACAGGACTGATTACTATCATGTAATTCTGCATTGGATAAATATTTTTTATTTTATTTCTGGTAGTAATTATTTTTATTGAATCCAGGCGTGAATCCAATCAATCTCCACTATTATTTATTAAGTAGCAGTTTTTTTAGCATAGGGGATGATGAACAAACATATACTATACGGCCCACATGAAGAAGTAATGACGGAGAGGATGGTATCATGACAAACCAACACTACCCCTAATACCGCAGTAATACATGAGAGGTTATATCCACAAAATATCGTAAAATATCCAATCAGACCCGTTACTTTCACTCGTGCACTCTTGTGAAATCTATGAAACTACATTTCAGCAAGAGGACACATTCGTCTACAATCGTAAACAATGGGTGACATGTGATGCGTTTATAATCACATTGAAACACCGGTTAATTTAAGATCACCACAGTTAAGCGACATTTTGTCTCGTCAGTAATTAAATTGGTGAATATTTGGGAATACAACACACAGTATGTAATTCCGGGTCCTTGTGGCATTGTTAGCCAATCTGCACTCTCCTAAAGTCTCTCTTGCTCACTGTGGTAGGGGGAGTAGCAACGTGGTAGTGTCAGTGCTACTCGGCTAACAGTGCTCTGATAAAAATCCAGGATGGGTCGGCATCATTATCTGCCGTCATCTGGTCGTTTCCGTCACTGCGTGTGGCAAGCGAAACGTGTCAGGCGTGGAACAGCAAATAAATCGAGTGAGAGTGACAACATTGTTTCTGCACCATTCCTTTCTGTGTTCTCGGCCAAGCCTTTCTCGACTTCGTATGCAATCGCTTAACTGTCCTGTTGTCGGCATCGGGGGTAGAAACCTTCAATCTGGCATGTTTAAAAAATAACTGCCGCCAGCGAGGAGGACGTAATGCAGATAAGACAATCCCAAGACACGATTTTCGAAGTTTGACTCGCTTAACAAATAAAAGTAATAACAGCGAACAGTTCCGGCCCGTTCATTGTGGTCTGCCCAAACCAGAAACTTTCCGGTGATGACAAATCGATTTAATATTTCTGAACTGTGTGTATGCAGTAGTGGCGGTATTTGTGTTTCGTTTGATTAATGAATATAAAATAGATGGCCTTGTGGCGGCCATGTTAAATCTGAACAGTGATACCTCATCGTAAAAATATCATTAAATCTTACTTTGGTTCAATTAACGTCTCCGGTGTACATTTTCAAACGGCATCCATTAATTGCTCACCGTTTAAACTGAATTCACCCAGGAATGTCAATGAGATTTTAATTTGAGTTAATTCCAAAGCGATTTCGCTCGCTGATTAGGGCAAAGTGAAACTTCCTATTCAAAACGTGTTAGTCGAGCAAATCTACGTCTAGACGTAAACGAGACATACAGATTACGCCCCCTCCCGCGTATATCATTTTAGGATTTACCCTGACGTTCGATTGGTGTGTAAACCTTTTGGGAAACATCAGAAATGACTTCTACGTACGATGATATTTAAAAAAATATTTTCTTAATTAGCGTTACGGTCGAGTACGAATTTATGGTACGTTAAATGAGTTTGAAAATTGCTTATGTATAATTTCATATGAACAGTATATTCGACAAAATATGTTTAATAATTGATAAGCGTTTGCTATTTTATATTTGATATTCTTGTATTGCGACGTGAGTGCCTATGTTTATTTTGCTAGGTCATCAAGATCTACTTTGGCCCTTTGAATCCTACAACATATTTTAGGAAATCATCTTTCCTCTTTCAGGATTTTCTTATGTTTTAAGAAATGGAGTTTTACAGACATTAGAAAATAGAAGCTTTTCTAGATAATCCTGTCATTCTTATATCTATTTAAAATGTGAAAGATCTTTAGGCCACAGCCTATATCTCTATTTATTGATTTATTTATATGTTTATGCATTGTATATACACGATTCATTCCTAAACTAATTAACCTATCATTAGGATTTTTTAACACTACTGCTAAGCGTAAGAGTAAATAATGTGGACTATATTCTGTGTAATCATATTTATGGAAATAGGGCAAAGAGGATGCTCGTAGAAAATTCAGATACCTCCGATTTAAAAAATAGATATTAAACTTTAATCAATAAATCTTCCCCCAATTTCAGTTTCTCTGGAGTATTTAAAAATATCTTAAGCGGGCAAAATGTAGGGAACCATCACCCATTTAAAAAGTAAAATATTTCCGATTTACATTAATTATTGGACGCTGATTAACATGATTCCATAACTTTAAATTTCTTTTATTTATATTAGATCCCATCTTAATAGGAATATGGTCGATATTAGGGATAGAGCATTGTTATAGGAAAAACTGAAATGATAAAATAAAAGTAAAGTTACATACTTTACGAGTTTATTATACTCATTTAATGTTTAAATAAGAAATAAAATATATGAAGGTATTTTAATTGATGGCATTTTAAAGAAATAACTCTTATCATCAGAATGAAAAACAAGGATTTACTTATTATTAATTTGAAAACTTTACAAAACGTTTCATTATGCTTAAAGCAAAAAAGTGTCAAACATTTTTTCATTAATGAGCCGAAAGTCAATTGTAGTGCTGAATATATCAGTAACATTGTTGACAAAATTTGATTGGAAAATTGTATTATATAGTGAAGGATATTGGATACCAGTAAAATTCAGGAAATATTAAAAAATCAAAATTATATGAAGAATTAATATATTTATAGAATCATCATGTCACGAATAAACTACCTTGGGAAATATTTTAAATATGATGTGGTTAATTTAGTGTTAAGAACAAGAAAAAAGAGAGAGAAATAAAAAAAGACATTAGAAAATAGAATAATGAGAAAAAAAGAGAAAAACAAAAAACAAAAAACAAACAGAAAGAACGGATCAGACGCTAGAATTCAAAAAAGATGAATACGCTTTGAATTTACAAATAATTTAACATATTGGTGAATTTAAATTTTAAACAAACTTTTAAGTCTTTTGAAAAAGGGCTATTTATACAAATAGCGTAATAAAACTAAACTTTTAATAAATAGATAAATAAATGTAAAGTGTATGGAAGCTTGAAATTTAAGTATATAGGAGTTGAAAGAAAATTATTTTAAGATTTAAAAATAAGGATAGTTATATAAAATCTTAAGGAATCAAATTATTAATTATTAATAAACATATGGCATATTTTTCAAGTAATTTCGAATAGAAAATTAGGAAAGGATATACTAGAATGTAATACAATTATTCAAGAATTGCACTAATTTCAATCTTTAGAAATCATGATTTTAATAAGCACACACACTTGGGCATATTAAAATATTAAATATATTAAGGTTAGGATAAATAAGAAATTATTATATATATTTATTAAAAGTGTGTAAGTTTCCGTATTATATAAATATGTTTGTAGGTAAACAAAAAAGCAGCCATTATTAGTCTAAGAAATCTTTCGAGACTAAAAGCAAAAATAAAAGATAATAATGGAAGTTAACAACATTTGTTCAAATAATCTATCAATTAAAAGTAATGACTATTCTAACTTACCAGATATGTAAAAGGGAAGTCCGAATTAAGGGCAACAAGGTCCAAGAGACACAATTTGGTATAAACCGACAATCCAGAATTCAGAATATTTTAAAATGAAATGTATATCACTGAGAAAGAGTTAAAGAAAAATAAGTACAAACAGTTTATTAGTGTGAGTAATATTAGAGAGATTATGTATGAAATTAATTTTGTTGTAGTTGGAATATGTATATATATATATATATATATATATATATATATATATATATATATATATAAATATATTATGATATTTGTTATTTTTTAACGTATACGTTTCGTCCTTTTTCAATAGGGACTCATCAGCATAGAGATATGACTATTCACTACCGGTCATGCGATTCAAAACCCCGGATTACAAGTATTTTTCAACTCAAACCCGACATCTGTAAACACTGGGCCAATTGTAAACAGCGAATAAACGATGATAATTTTAACACGTTATCGGCGGGATTAACGACCAGAGTGTTCTAGTTCTTTTTAAGGGAACGAATAAGTGACGTCAAAGCTGTGTTAATACTACCATTACAGTGCTCTACTTTTTCGAGGAGCGACAAATAATAGATATAATATATATATATATATATATATATATATATATATATATATATATATATATATATAGAACAGTTTTTTTAATTATATTCCAATAACCATGGTTTGTTTTGTTACTTTTATTTTTATTTTTTTTACATTTCCAAAAATTCCAAATTTCTGTGAGATATATTTAACGGTCCGTTTCATTTGTTTTGTGCCAAACAACATTTGTATGTCAATATCGTCTCTGCAACACTACAAAATCATCAGAAAAAGTTCACAAATAATAAGAGTTCTGAGATTAGAGTGTCTTGAAAAACACCCACATCATACATCAGTTTCATTTTAAGGTGAAAATAAACAAAAGAACAAACAAATTTTTTTAGAGCAAACACTCATACGTGTGCAATCAAACTAATCAGCCATTTTGATTTTTTTTTCGTTCAAAGCTAGTATCTCCCAAAAGAATTAGTGCGATCAGTTTAAAAAACTTTAATTCGGTAATATTTGCTAAAATATGTACTATAATTGCTAAAATATGTACTATAATTTATTTATAAAGTACCAGTTTATTTGAAGATAATTTATTTTTTTAGTTAAATTTACCTGAATGTTTATGGTGCGAAACTCATTTAAGCAGATCATTATAGAGCTAGTCTCATTGTGTCAAACCGTCCATTCAATCAACTATTAAAAAAGTTTCTTCTACATGGAATTTATATAGTATTTATTAGTAAATCCTTTCTAACAATATTGAGACAAGCTTACCTTCCCAGAAATTCATCACTCAAGTAGTAAGCCACTAGTTAAAATGCGAAACTAAGGGGGTTATATTCACGACGAAATATATCCTCCATAACTAGCCAGATTACGATTTCGAAATATAGAATGGGCATTATATATTTATTTATTTATTTAATTTCTTTAAGTGTTCTAAGGATTCAAAAGTAGTTTTACGGGGATCTGTACCTTAAACATTAATTTTTACTATGTTTTATTTCTAAATCGTACTATCAAATGAATTGCTAAGACAAATATACGAATGTAAACAATTAGAGTCTTACATTAATATTTCCATCTATTATTTAGTCGTTTTTCTCCCTTCTTTTAAGTATCATTATGCTTATTAATATACATTCACAAATATGCTTAGTATCCATCAATAAATTCATACCAACCACCCTTTTCATCAACAAGAGTATGTAAGTAACTAATGTATAGGAACAACATAAGAATTTCTTGACAATACAAAAACATAAACCTAATACACTTCAAAGATTTTCGTTAGCATCTCATTTTATATTTTTCTTAATTCATATAACCCGTCCTTTTAAGGACTTTTCCGCAAAATATATTCCTCCATAGATTTTATTATTAATTGACTTCACTAATAATATTCCGTTATATTGAATCTTATATATACTAGCAAAAATTACCCGCTTGCTGGGTAGCAGTCAATCTAGATCTAGCCTTAGCTACATAAAATTTAAAAAAAAATGTTCTTTTCACATTTTGGTAATTTTAAGAAAAACAATAAGAATATTATTGTCATGGGTTTTGATATATTTCAATTTTGAGATTTGATTTTTATAAGTATAATAGAAAAGAAATTGCGAACAGAAATAACCAAGAAATAACTGTTACCAAAAGCAATAAAGTTACTTTTCTACCTGCTTACTTTTTTGTGTTTTAAAGTATTTTAAAGCGTTTGATTGCATTTTTATAATTCATTAAAATCCGACAGCGTTACAGTACTATTTTTAAGATGGCGTAAGCGGATATCCCCGAAGTTTGTTTTTTTAGTAAACAAATAACTGTAGCAAACCCCTTAAAATTTACTTTTCGACCTAATTAAAACCAGAAAAACACACAAAAAAACCATCAGACTTCGAAGGCGGTCGGCGAACGACTGTCAGCCATCTTTGTTTTTCAATCTAACCTTATTTATTTGACCAAATTTTTAATTGAAATTTAAAAAATAAACGCTTTAAAATACTTTAAAACACAAAAAAATAGGCAAGTACGTAGAAAAGTAACTGTTATTGCCTTTGTTAACAGTTATTTATTGAGTATTTGTTTTTGCGCAACTTTTCTTTCTATTAATTATTCTTCAACATCACCAAAATCGAAAAAGTCAATTGACAGTAGATATGGATGGACAGACGTTTTATTTTAAATATTATAAGTATTTGTTCATATATTCGAAAGTAGGGGGCCTATCATTAAGGGTTATACATTTTCCATATTTATATCTTTTTTTTGTGCTTACAGGCTGTTAGCAATTCCCTTCTCAGATTTTTTATATTGATATTTTATTATATTAATATTAGATCCAATCAGATTTAAAAAAAAAACTTTACTGATACATTTATTACTACAATTTACTTTCTGTGCATGATGAAAAAAGTGTCCCTCTTTTTGCTTTAGCATAACTCAAAATCGTTTTGCAGAGTTTTCAATTTAATACTTAGCAATGATTAGTAAATTATTTTTTATCCGTCTGACAATAATAGTTATTTCTTTAAAAATCCATGGATTAAAGAAACTTCTCATATTGTATTCCTTTGATGATTATAATAAACTTGTAAAGTATGTAACTTTACCTTTGTTTTATTAATTCAATATTTCCTATATATATATAAATATATATATATATATATATATATATATATATATATATATATATATATAAAGATAGATAGATAGATAGATAGATAGATAGATAGATAGATAGATAGATATGTGTGGCAATATCGTTTTCTTTGGCCGAAGGGATATCTCTTGAGACCGGCACCAATGTGGCACCATGGCTTTGGACGGCTGAGTGATCTTTGTCGGACTTTTGTCGACGATGGGACGATGTGTGACAACATGTGCACGTATGTGCAATGTCTCGTCTTGTTATGGCCAATGAGCAATCGTCGTCTGACGATAGTCACTGTCGTCTGCTTCTGGGACTGGCTAGCTGGCTGTTTGGTCGGGACCATCGTGCTGCAAATCAAACATTATGTAATAATGGAACAAACCATTTTACTTTTTAATATAAAAAAATATATTTATTTTCTTCCGAAGCACATTTTTATAACTTTGCAGAGAACGCAACAAGACGCGTGCGTCTCTTTCAAAATGCACCTGCCATTGAATTGGTTTGACAGCGACCTTCAGTCCTCCAAATATGACTGAGGCACAGGTGCACTCAGTGATCTCAAAACGCAGAGAATTACTGTTTTTGAAATAAGTCTGGCATAAGGATTACGAATATAACGGGCAGAACTTAGCTCCCCAAAAGATTACGCATTGTGCCACATATGGTGTCTGTGCTTTAACAGGAAACGCAAAGGGTTGCCTAGAATAATGGCAATGGAAAGGCGGCTGTAGATCCAATACAATACAGTAAAGAATAAATCATGTACAGCAATGTAAGATTTTAACAGATTAGTCTTTCGAAAATAATTTATAATTTGAACATTTGTTGATTTAGAAAATAGTAAATATCTATTGATAAAAATGTATATATGGAACTAAGCAATTTCAGTCATCAACTCTTTTTTCTTTTGAATTTAAACAAACTATTCATGTAGTTTACTACTGAGAGGGGAATGCACAAGCTAGCAGGAGTCTAATATATTAATTAATATAGAGAGACCCCTTTTTCGCCACCGGAGACAATGAATACCCACTGTAAGGGCGCATGAATAACCACTGTAAGGAATCTATAATGTAGCAATGGTTGCACAACTCACAACTGAAATCAATGCCGGATTAACAGTGGAAGGGTTTTCCTTCTAGAGCAGTTACACAACAAAGGCTTTAAGGTATAATCAAAAGGCGAAAGGGGGATATATAAATCCATACGTTTTCCAAGAGTATTAGTAAAAGGAATGCAATATCCACGACAGAGATCGAACCAGGCACGTAGAGCCTAACACACACTCCCCCTCATATATATATATATATATATATATATATATATAAATTTAGGAAAGTTAATTTTTTAAGCATCTTAGAATTTAAAAGGTAAAGAAAGAGGCAAAATGCCTTAAAAAATAACAGTTGTTAGATGCGTATATTATTTTATTTAAATCAAAACAAGTATTTTCACTTTGACATTTAAAAAAAAATTTAATTTAAATTTTTTTTATTTTACTAATATTTCAATCGATATAACGAGCTTTAAACAAATATAAAGTATTAACGTTATTGTTTTTATATGTATACGTAAGATTGGCGTCCGGATGTTGTGTGGATTAACAGTGAAAATGTTTTTTTTAAATCTGTACTTAAAAACGCGAATAGCTCGCAAGTAGATATGAATTTAGAAAATCTCACTTTTTTAAGCATCTTAGAATTTAAAACGTAAAGAAAGAGGCAAAATGATTTCAGAAAAAAACATTTGTTAGATGGGTATATTATTTTATTAAAATCAAAACAAATATTTTCATTTTGACTTTTTAAATTTTTTATTTTATTTTACTAATATTTAACTCGGTATAACAAATATCATCAGAGCTTTAAACAAATATAACGTATACACCATATTTTTTATATGTATACGTAAGAATCCTTCTTGGTAGTAATGAAAGATTGGCGTCCATGTAGACATTTTCACCGTTAGTCCACACAACATCCGGACACCAATCTTTCATTAGCACCAAGAAGGATTCTTACGTATACATATAAAAAATATATGGTTTATACGTTATATTTGTTTAAATCTCTGATGATGCTCGTTATATCGAGTTAAATATTAGTAAATCAAAATGAAATAAAATAAAAAGTCAAAATGAAAATATTTGTTTTGGTTTAAATAAAATAATATACGCATCTAACAAGTGTTTTTTCTGAAAGCATTTTGCCTCTTTATTTACATTTGAAATTCTAAGATGCTTAAAAAAATGAGCTTTCCCGATGTGTAAAAAAACATTTTCACTGTTAATCCACACAACATCCGGACGCCAATCTTATGTATACATATGAAAAAATAACGTTAATACTTTATATTTGTTTAAAGCTCGTTGTATCGAGTGAAATATTAGTAAAATAAAAAATTTCAAAAAGTAAACAATTCTTTTAATAAAAGAATATACGCATCTAAGAAATGTTTTTTCTGAAGGCATTTGCTTCTTTTTTTACGTTATATATATATATATATATATATATATATATATATATATATATATATATATATATAAATATATAAATATTTGTTGTTGTTTATTATCTATGTACGTATACGTTTCGTCCCTTTTCAATCAGGACTCATCAGCATAGAGATATGACTATTCACTACTGGTCGTACGATTCGAAACCCTGGATTACAAGTATTTTTCAACTTACATCCAACGTCGTTAACCGCGCGCCCAATATTTGAATAGCCGATAAACAATGATAATTTAACACATATAAAAGCGGCTTGATGTCGAGGCATTCTACTTCTATTAAAGAAGGAATGATGCATATAAAGCAAGTGACGTCATGCTGTGTTTGTACTACCATTTAGAGTGCTCTACTTATTTTACGAGTGGCGACAAATATAAAATATTTGTTGTTGTTTATTATCTATGTACGTATACGTTTCGTCCCTTTTCAATCAGGACTCATCAGCATAGAGATATGACTATTCACTACTGGTCGTACGATTCGAAACCCTGGATTACAAGTATTTTTCAACTTACATCCATCGTCGTTAACCGCGCGCCCAATATTTGAATAGCCGATAAACAATGATAATTTAACACATATAAAAGCGGCTTGATGTCGAGGCATTCTACTTCTATTAAAGAAGGAATGATGCATATAAAGCAAGTGACGTCATGCTGTGTTTGTACTACCATTTAGAGTGCTCTACTTATTTTACGAGGAGCGACAAATATAAAATATTTGTTGTTGTTTATTATCTATCAGAATATTATTATTATCAGAATATATATATCAACGGGCACGTGTGTGTCCGTCCACGGCCTATATAATGATAATATATACATATATATATATATATATATATATATATATATATATATATATATATATATATATATATTATAATGCCTTTATTTCATAGTAAACTAGCAAGGCTATTCGGCGTTTTTCTGGGACATTGAACAGAAATTAGAAGATGAGAACAAACGTTATTAGGTAAAAAAATGGTTTTCAACGGCATTTTCAATACGAGTTTAAGCGTTCTAAAATACTGTTCGTCAACTATTGTCTGGTGTACAAAGAAAACATACTTTTCCGCACAACGAAACCATAGTGACGTAAAGTAAACCATGTGTTTTAATGCTTTTTGCCGATGGATTTAAGTAAAAATCCGAAACTGTTACTTATACTCATGTTTTATAACTGCCATCGCGTTTAAAGATTTTGATTTCAATTATTGTTTTACTAGTTTTATGAGTAAAAAATCATTGACATAACATCTTTATTTTCTAATATCTTATGAGCCGCTAAAACGTAAATAGTTTTTTCTACCCCCTTTTCACCCAAAATAAAACTTTACGTGTAGACACTGTTTAGAGTATAGGTTACAAATATTATCGCGTTACAAAATTGTCTTTTAAACGGTATATTTATTTCTCTAGCAAATTAATGAATGAATGTATAATAGGAATACTATTTTACAAATCGTCGAAAAGTAAGGATTTGTGTCCTGCCCTAGCAAGATTTATTGTATAATTTTAATTTTTTTTAGAGAAAGCGTTTTTTTTTGTAAATGACCTTATCTATTAAAAACATACTACAATTAATTTTTGAATGAATGAGTTAAATCGATAATAATAAACTTACTATGAAAATCCAATTTTCAAGATTAATAAGTAGCCCCACGACGTAAATTCACTAGACCAACGCGACAATCTGACAGATCCCATCCATTCACTGTGGAAGTCCCTAGATGCCGAAGAGCTTTCTACTCCAAAATTCCTCGTGCTGCTGGACTCTGGA
Organism: Sepiola atlantica; assembly: GCA_963556195.1. NCBI lineage: Eukaryota > Metazoa > Mollusca > Cephalopoda > Sepiida > Sepiolidae > Sepiola > Sepiola atlantica. Next base: position 82,054,143 of record OY744523.1, read on the forward strand.
ACAACCTCCCTGCCCACTGTTTTCCTGACGGTACTGACATTGCAGAAATGTAAAACTAATGTAAACAGACATCTCGCTGTACAGCTCCCACTTTAGGTTGAGCGCCCCCCCCCCCCCAAAAAAAAACTTTCACCCTTTTTCTCAGTAGCCCCTTACGTCTACAGTGGCGGCCTGCCTTGTTTGGGATGAACTATGTTAAAAAAAAAGTTCATGTAGTGAATTGCACATAAGTTCACGACAGTATAATTTCATTAAAACATTTTAAGTAGACGTTCGAAATCAGATTATATTACCCACCCATAATCAGTATACGTTTCATTAGGATAATTATACTTTTTCAGCTAATAAATAAAATTGACCCACAATTATAAAGTTACCACACACAAACAACATATTTATTTTACATACAGAATGAGCGACAATGTGTATTGGCGACAGTATTAGTGTTTATTTGTTTTTAAGTAAAGTTTTTACAATATTTTCCCTATCAAATTGATATTTATAAATTTTACTATGAAAAATCAAGTATTTATATAAAAATAAAAGTATATGAATTGTATTTCGTCCGTACAATTTAAAAAAATAGAATTATCTATTTTGCTCATGATTGTTTAGAAAAAAAATCGATCAATGCAAAATAGGGGACAGTTAACTCCTTTGATCTTGATCCAAATTATTCAGAGTACAATGCCACAACGAGGAGCTTATTAGTCCCAATTATTTTTTTAATTAAATCTAAATATTAAACCTAATTTCATAGTTTAAAAAGTGAGGCAGACGCAACACGTGTTTTAGATTTGGTCAACTGTAAATCTGTTTTGTCAGAAATCGTTTTGTATTTTTGCGGAGAATTTTTTCAGTACGGGAGAATTAAAATCGCTGCAAGTTCAGCATGTAAAACCTTAAACCACGCATGTGCACAGCCAGCAGATTAAACATTTCCATTGTAAACTAAAAACCCGGTGCTGATCATTTTAGGAAACTTAACAAGTAGTCAAGAAACAAACACATTTGAAACGAAAGAACAAAAATACAAACCCAATAAAAGCAAACAGTTGCTCTTCAAAATATATACTTAGAACAAACAGCAGCCATACAAGTGAAAATGTATACGATTGCAAATGCATGCGTACACTAAGTAAGCAGCTACTGCATGGAGAATACGCAATGAAATCGGTGAGCGATAAAATTGTACCTAAAGATTATTGATCAAATTTATGAAAAATACAAACACCTTGAAGACCTACTTTGCAAGCTTCTCGCAATTGCAGAGAAACCTGCACCAAGAATAATCAAACAGGAAGTCAACAGTAGGAAGAGAATTTTCAGCATGGAAGATCCGGCAGCAGCAAAGAAGCAACTATAGCATTGAAATGTTTGTGGACTTGATAACTTGATTCCTGCTGACGTCTGACTGACAGATGACTTTGAGAATAAGTTTCTCACATTTTGCAATCGAATTCATCAATAAGACCCTATTAAAGCCTGTACAGAAGAGTGTATAGTCTCCTTTTCAATGAAGGAAGGACTTGGCAAAACAACAAACTATCGAGGGATAACACTCACCATAATAGCCTCCAAAATCTACAACCTGCTTTTGTTGAATCGAGTTAGAAAATAATTCTTCGCATACGGTTTCATAGGAAAGAAAAGTTGATCAAAATCTAACCCTAACCCGCCGTATGAATAATGGCGTCAAAGCAAATAACACGAAAGCTATGTTTTAATTTGTGATTTCTCTAAAGCCAATCCACTACAACCCATCAAGACAAACTAATAACATCATTTATTTATAGTAATCACTCAAGTTCTGTTAAGTAAGCATTTCTTGTTCGAATAGTCAGAGAAACTAACTTTACTTTCATTTCTAACCAAAGTTTTAAAGCAAAACACGAAATAAAACAGTTACAAACTGTTAAATATAATTAAAAAAGAAATTCGTTTTTTTCGCCTCAGAACCATTTAAAAGGATAACACTATATTGTACATAATGGTAAAAAAATTAAAAACGGTCTCATATTAAATTTCTGTGCCTTTTCAGCGTCCAAATTATATTTTCCATCTATTAAAATGCTAAAAAAATTACTACAGCCAAGTTTGTAGCTAAAGTTATTCGCTATTAAACTAAATGAGTCACAAGTTCTCTTTCAACTTTGAAAACTACACTTTAGAACGCTGAAATCGTGCACAATTTTAAACTTTCAGATTTACAGTTTCAATTTCGATTTTTTAGTTGAGGTTTTACAGAAATATTGCGGGATCTGCGTTGACTTCGGACACCCATAAACACTAAATAAAATGTTTGGAAGTATTTTATTTATAATACACGTAAGCCCCTGATAGACACATATACGTAATTAGAGAGTAAGTGTTATCCACAGGAAGGGCCCCCTTGATTTCTAAGAACTTCGACTGAAGTACAATGAAACAAATAAAAACGAATTCGTCATAGAAAATGATAAACATGCACCCTCCGTAATCAATAATCAAGTTATATTTAAATAATACTAATTTAAATAATGATGCATACATCCATATAAAGAGCACCCGTAAATTTGCGACTTTTACCGAAAAGAGACACTTGAAAACATTCACCGTACGATTATAGAGTGAACATTGTCTGCCATGTTTTTGAACTGTCTTCATTCTGTATGTCGCCGAGGATTTGCTTTAAAGGACCTTTTCTAAACAGTAAGAAATTACTTCAGTCTGAGATGGAACCCGGCCTTTTTGTCAGCAGTCGTACTTATTGCGTCTTATAGCATCAGCACAAGCAAACAAGCAAGGGGAAATAGTCATGCTATATACGCATTAGCAGCTGCTTAGAGTGCTAGATTCTATTACGAGGAAAAAGAAACCCTTTTCACTCATTTCTCTTCATTTTTACTTTTTCACATTTGAGGAAAAGGTACTTACCTTAAAACGCGTTGTTTTTCTTTTACTCTTCTTCTTCTTCATCATCATCGCATTGTTTTCTTCAGTTTGGCTGTGCAGTTGATACGATGGCCAGTGGGTTACACATAAGGGAGCAATGAATAATTCAAATTGCAAATACTTATACCCGCGAGTCTACTGAGAAGCAAAAAAATATTGCGTGTTTTACAACATTTTAGTTGTACTCTGTTTCCCAAAAAGGGTGATGGACATTTGACATTATCAGTCTCTTAGGTTGAAACGTCTGATTAACTCTGTTTTCTGGTTTGTTTTGTAGGAAATCCTTTTGCCTGCATCAAAACCAATCTCGCGTTTGCGTCATAATTTGGTAACAGCAATTAAAATATTATCAAAAGACAATTGCGTTTTTAAGACTTTACTTCACCCTAAAAATCACATATAGCCATTGAAACATGAGGGAGTTACTGTGATTACGAGACAGATTTATAGTGGCCATCTTAAGTAGGGAGTTGTGCAGCAAGATGTTTGTTCATATTACATTAACATTTTTTACATGTTGGCACAGTCGGGGAAACAGGGATCACACAGACAATGTCACAGGCAAGCGGTCCGAGCAAAGAAGCTATTTAAAAATATTTTATTTCAGCCTCTTTGGACATCTAGAGTTAGGGGGTGGTGTTTTATATAAAAAAGAGTGGCACGCATCTTTGTAGATTTCATCCCGTCGCTGGCGAGTTGGAAGGCCCCAAAACAAAATACCTAATTAGTACGCTTCTATTCCTGTCTATTTACATAAAGAGAAAATAACACATGAAAACATGTGAATGTTACCGTTGTGACACAATGTCGAGCTTAATGTGACGTACAGTCATTATTAAATGTCCCAGAGGCGTTCAATAATGGCCATTGATCGGACCAATGAGAAGCTATCAGCCCGAGGAGGAGGAAAGGGGTGGATGAGGAGGAGAAGTGTAATACTACACTTTGATCTGAACAGCTAACTAACTCAGATCAAGAAAAAATGACTATCAGAAGAAGACACTTCTGTATTTAAGAAAGAGAAACATACCTATTCTTGGTTGTTTATTGGGTTTTACTTAGTTTATTGCATAATTCTCAGAAGATGTTTGCACACATTCTGGATACACAATCTATTCTATATTATCAAATGCTTTCCTAATAGTTTCACCGTTAGCAAATGAAACTGAACATCGCTGCGGATCAGGTCAATTCAGCGGTTTTAAAGCCTACCAGGGTCTTTCACTAGGGAAGTTTTCATTGTTAGATTTTACGGTATGTCAACTTTCATTGAGTCATTTTATGGCGAAACCATACATATATATGTAAACATTGTTTAAGCTTCGACTTTTTTCAGTCCAGTTTACTCAGGCCTCAGTAGATATACTGAGAAAACGCAGCTGCAACATGTATACACATATGTAGGCAATAAATAATTATATAAATATAAATGTATACTAAAATACAGCTGTACTTGTTATTGACCACTATATTATAAACACTTAATTGATTAACTTCATGAACCAACAACCATGCACACACTATATATATATACATAGACATATATATATATATATATATATATATATATATATATATATATATATATATATATATATATATATATATATATATATATATATATATATACGATTATTTATACATTAATATTATTTTCAATTTAACCTATATGTTTCATGTCAGACCTGCAATCATCAGTATGGGAGGAGACACTTCCTGTCGTCGCACGATCCGAACTCCGATTTTGACTCAGTATTCGGAGCGTTAATCGTTGCGACCAACACACATTCACATGGAAATGGGAGAGTAGATTAACATGTTAACGCCAAATTCAACGGGCATATCAGTCAACTGTCAAACAGAACTCAATAGGCGGGACCTAGAGTATTACATTACGCTCTAAGTGACAGATTGTCGTCAACCTACTTAAAGTGCTCTATTTGAACAATTATTTGTATATAAATATTATTTTCAAATTGACCCATATACACATGTCTTTCATGCCAAATATATATATATATATATATATATATATATATATATATATATATATATATATATGTGTGTTAAAGAAAGTCAAGTTAGTTGTATCATAAGGAATCATAAACCTAACTTCAAATGATATAAAATAAAAGATATGTATTCGAAATCTATATTCTACATGTGAATAATGCAGGATAAATTTAACTCAATAATTAGCATATTAAGTCCAACAAGACTTATTTATTATAATTTAATCAACAATCAACAAATAATGAATTAATGAAAAAAGTAAAGTTACATAATTTACAAGTTTATTATCAAGTGTTTGAACAAGGTTTATAATCAAATGATTTAAATCCATCGGTTTTCAAAGAATTACTCCTATCCTCAGAAAGAAAAACAAATAGATTACTTATCATATATATATATATATATATATATATATATATATATATATATATATATATATATATATGTAATAAAACTATGAAACGCGAACACGGATTACTTTTGGGTGTGTAAAAATTTAAAATAAATAAAATTATAATAATAAAAAACCTAAATGATAATATACGTCCCTAAAAAGGGAGCAGCAGAATACAGTAAAATGCATTTGGATAGGGAAAATATCCCTACCACAGCTAAGGTAGCGATATATGATTGAATGAGTGTTCATTCGCTCAACGGTGCTTAAGAAAAACAATAATATAAAACTTAGATTTAAGGCGCTAAAAATCACAAATGAAATTGTACAGGAGCTTTGCACCCGAGGTAAATTGCTAGGCTACGGGAATCGTGGTCGTAGTTTCGAGCCTTTGTCGTACTGACGATTAGTAAAACTATGAAACGCTATGAAACGGTTTACATACGTAGATTAAATAAATAAATAATATGATAAAAATGAAAAATAAATATGTTTTATTAAATTATTTATTTATTTAATTATTTATATATATACATATATACATATAATAAAAACAACAAATATATATATATATATATTTGTTGTTTTAAAAATTTTTTATCATGTGCATGATATATACATATATATATATATATATATATATATATATATATATATATATATATATATATATATATATATATCATGCACATACTGGTACATTGATATACTCACATATACATCTGAAGATGTAGACCAGCATAAATTCCTATGCGTACGCATCCTTTACACACACATATGCTTATATATATATATATATATATATATATATATATATATATATATATATATATATATATATATATATATATATATATATAAATTTGGCAGAGCAGTATGTTGGTTTACTGTTATTCCAAGTCTCTAAGGTGTGCAAATAACTTCGCGAATAGTTAAAAACATGTTTAACAGTTATTAGAGCCTTGGGAAAAAGTTTTTCTTTAAAGCTAAGAGGAACACAATAAGAGCAAATCATATTTGCAAAAATAACTCGTCGCTGAACAAGTGTAACTTTGTGTTTCCGCCTCTAATGATTTATTATGACACCCAGTGGATTTTTTTTATCAAAAACATCAGAAGTGCGATGGGCGTTAAATGCGTTGAAAAGTATTTATCCACTTGGCCGAATGAATCCTGGTAGAGATGAAAGTAAAAACACGATATTCTCTTTAATAATAGTCCGGGTTTATATGAAGTTACCCTTCATAGTTTGTCAGCCGTTTCAGGGCGAATTAATTCTCCTCCATTTTAAAAGTTACTATTCGTTGAACGATCTCGGTGACATTTATCGATATCGGATATTACAACATATTGAAACATCATGAAATTGTTATATATATATATATATATATATATATATATATATATATATATATACTAGACTAGACTAGACTAGCCTTGACTACATGTTTCTTGTTGGACCAGAAAGACTACAACTATTTATTTCACTTTGAGTTTATTTGAAAATTCATAAACTGCGACATATCTGTTATGGTGAGTAAGAATTACCTACTAGATACATTCTCGAGTGTATTCGGTCTCTCTGTAAAAGGGTTTGTCAGGCCCACCTCCCATGGGGATACTTCACCTTACAAGTAAACTCTGACCAAATATTCGAAATAACATAGTATTCGAAGTCCCCAAAAGATTCCCACGGCTATACACGGGCTCATACGAGGAATGGTGCACTTTCTCCAAGTAATGTTACCTCAAGTAACAGCACTAAGCTAGATACTCCACCGGAGTGGATGAAGAAAGATATACTATAATATAGTTAACTGGTCAGTTGGGGAGAGGAAAATTAATGTTCTTGACTTCTTTACTAACTGAACGTTTGACAGGTAAGCGAGAGCTTTAATGGAATATTCGAATATCTGTGTAGGTGATATAGAGATCAAGTGTTAGCCCCAAGAAGAAGCCCCTTGATTTATGAGAACTTCGACTGAAGTAAAATAAAACAATTAAGAAATTATTCTTGCAACTAAAAATAATAAGTCTCATTACTTGTATATTATCATATGGAAGTAAAATTACTTATTATTTTGCTATCTAATGTATGTATGTATGTACATGTTAACGGTGTGTACGAACACACTAAAGTAAAGCAATTAAGAAGCAGAATATTAACAAAGACTGAACAAAATATTAAAAGGGTGGGTGAATCAAGATAAAGTGAGCTAGAGAAATACATAGATAGTTAAATGAGAGTTAAACAAGTTAATTGTTCAGGCAATTCCAAAATCACGGCTAATTAGAAGAATTCAAATCGATTTTGTCAAACATGACCCAGTCCCAGAACTACGAAATATCTTAGCATGTATTGGCTGCCATTAAATGATAATGAATATATTAGCTCGAGTGGGTGACGCTAAGATGAATTAACGGGCGTGGCGTCTCCTGTGTGCATACATTTTCTTGATACTGTGGAGACAGTGAAATTATTCAACGTATATTTTTGTTTCAATGTTTTATTTGTTAATCGTATGTTTTTTGTTTTGTTCTTTTTTACTGATGGGTCACTGCTTATCAAGGTCCGGGGGCACTCGAGGATAAGGGTTAAAAGTATTGCTGGTTGAACAATGATCGCCGTCACAAGAAGATTGGAAACAGTGGGTAGCATGGACAGAAAATTACGTAAGAAGACTTGATTTTCTAAGAGGGCAGATCTACAAGTATTTGTTCACATTAGACTTGAAGACAAGCATGCTGTAGTTGGTAGGGAAGCAGACTCGTGGTATCTTGTTCCACAGATGAGCTGAACACGGAAATAAACTTTATTCGTGGAGGTTCCGCTTGGTTTTTGGTACAGACAGAGAGAAATGAAAATTATTTGCTGTGGTTGTAGCCAGACGAGTTCTTGTTAATGTTTTACAGGAATTGGAGCTAAGTGCAACAGCTCCTATGAACATAACGATACAGTAGAGAGAGGCTAGCAACAGCATGTATATCTATGTCTCAAAATTATTAGATGAGTTTATTTACCTCCTTTCCAGGAGGTTAGACACAAGGTCAGTTGTGGTTTTGAAAAGTCATCGCACTAGGTTAATCTCACTATAGCCTACAAAAACTGCCTGTGTAGTCTCGTGGGCATTGCCCGGTAAGAGCGCTTCAAGCGATTAGCAATACACTAACCCTTTCTGAGAGAAAAAGTCAAGCCTGAGAGGGTGGACCTCTCAAAACTGAACAGAACACGACATATGAAGATTGACTAATTAATATTATTTCGATCGTTCAGACTTCTATTCTTATTTTGGTTGTTATATTCACAACGTTTCGGCCGATGTAACGTCGTGACCACTTTGAAGAACATTACTGTTTCTGCTATCCTTTCATCTATGTATTGCTAAATGCACTTTACTTGGCACTTTTGAATACACGTCGAACTTTAACAATATTTACGGATCCGTTTTTGCTCCATAACTTTTGTCTTTGTTTTACGGCATATCCACCATTTTAGATAATTCAATGGCAAAGCACAATACCGATTGTAAATTATTTTTTGTATACAATTAATTTAACACAAGTTGCTCTTTTTCCATAAAAGAGGGGTATTTGGGGCTCATACTTTTCTCAGTTGTATTAATGGATACAATAGGACCACTACGTTTTGAACACAGCATAGCCGATTCCATATTAAGGGTCGATATCAGTCGATAAATCTTTGTTTGGATAAACAAAACATAAAAAATAAATTCTCGATACTTTGTATTATTTTGACTATTATTTCCACCCTGATTGTTCTTTTCACTACGTTTTGGCCGATATAAGCCCCAACCTTCTTCAGGTTCATCTTTTCGAACTCGGAATCTAGGGTTCGACATACGAATTCCCAACTTCGAAAAGATGTACACGAAGAAGGTCGAAGGAAACATCGGCGGAAACGTTGTGAAAAGAACAAGCAAGCTGAGAATAGTAGTCCGAATAATCAAGATAATACAAATTATCAATTTTCATCTAAAATAAAATACAGAAACACAATTCTAAATATTTTAAAAACACATCTAGTATTTAATCACATGTTTGTTCGTTGTATCTACTTTTACGGCATATCAACACGTTTGGAATGTGTTGTCATGCTTAAAAACAATATCTATTGCAAAGCGATTCATTTATTTCGTGGTGTGCGTAAACACATTTCTCAGCATCAGAATAGATCCCCTTAGTTTTGAACCCGGAATATCCTATTCCATAGTCTGTGCCGGTAACCATTAAACCACACACCTACACTCCTATTCCTGTAGCAAATGTGTGTTCGCGTGTGCATGTTACTAAAAAATAGAAACTATATAATCCTTATTCGTCTTTTGTAAAAAGCTGATCACCCGCATTTTTGTTTGTTTTTTGTTTGTTGCTTTCCGTTTGTATGAAAATCAGATAAGAAATCTACATCTATCTGGACATGCATTTAAAGTCGAGACACAAACCAATGATTAATATGAATAGAAGAATAAAACAATATAAATATGTAACAAAAAGAATATCCGACATTTATTTCTTTTTTTTTTCAAATTGTCTGCTTTTTAAATTTCAGTCCGAACGAATTGATTTTGAAAAGTATTGACTGTTCTATATTTTAAAGATCCGTGTCAGTCTCTACTACATCATAAGAGGACGTCAGTTTTTTTTATTCAAATATACATGTTTGTGTGTGTATATATATATATATATATATATATATATATATATATATATATATATATATATATCGTTGCTTGCAGAATAAGTAAAGATAGTGTTAGTGTTTATGTGCGCGCATGCAGATCAACTTTAGTTGTATTATGGATTTTTACATTGTCGTCATAAAAATAATTATTCAAATAACAAAAATAACAAAATGTGTAGCATTTTATTAAATAGGTAGAATTATATTTATCCATCAAATATCTAAATTTTTATCAGATATGACTTGCTAATAACCCGCGTGCATATATATATATATATATATATATATATATATATATATATATATATATATATATATACATGTATATATATATATATATATATATATATATATATATATATATATATATATATAAAGGGAGAAAGAGAGAGAGAGAAAAGAGAGAGAAACGGTTAATGAAAATATGAGCAATCAGTTAGAACCAAATCACCATCCAAGAGAGTATTTTTTCAAATAAATAAAAACAATTATATAAATCCAAATATCTCGGCCTTTATATGCTTTTTCAATGATATATGAACAATATATTTTCTTTTTTTTATTAAATTTAATTAATAACTAAATGAATGCCAACTTTTACACTACATATATCAGAACATTTAAAAGGCAGTCTCCAATAACATCGTATGTAGTCGAGTTTCTACGGCGACGGTTACGTCGTTAGATCTCTACAATGAAGACAAAAAGGGGGAACAATTGTCTATGTATCATTGAAAAAGGTTTATTAAGGCCAATACATTTTGATTTATATAATTGTTTTCATTTATTTAGAAAAAAATTCACTTGCATCGTGATTTGGTTTCTAACTGATTGCTCATATTTTCATCAACCGATGCTTCAAATGCAGTAATATTGAATGTAATACCTGTACACACGTGCCAACGTTTCACTACACATATCAGGACATTTATAAAACAGTCTCTAATAACACGGGAGTAGTCGAGTGTCTACGGCGACAGCAACAGCGACGTCGTTAAATCTCGATAATGAAGAAAAATGAAAAAGAAGACAAATTTATCTTTATACCATTAAAAAGAAATTTCAAGGCCGAAATATTTGGATTTATATAATTGCTCTCGTTTATTTTTTTTTTTTTAATTCTCTTGCATCGTGATTTGGTTGCTAACTGATTTATCATCTATATACAGGGTGGGGAAGCAATCTCTAATTAACCTTTTTATTGTTTTTTCACAGCAAGCACTAAGCATATTGTTTTGAAATATAGCATATATTCATGTCATTATAATACCTAACACTATTATCTGAACTAGACCATTAGAAATGCAGTAAAATATGATTTGAAGTTAAAATCTTATACAAGAACACTAAAACATTTGTTGAAAAGAGCTATGAAGGAAAAGAGTTTGCAAAAGGGCAATAATATTATTACATGGTTGAAGAAAAAGTCATCCATTGTAGCGATCTTTAAGATGAAAATATTTTCACTATCGATGCTATTGTGAACCGCAGATATGACAGATTTGTCGCAAAACCGACAGCTAAAGTTAAGAGGACATTCAGAACAAAACATCCTGCTCAATTTATGGATTTTAGTGCTGTGGCTTCCGATTGAAAGAAAATACCTATGAAATTTTACGAAGCTGTGAAAAGATCAATGGTAATACTTACTACAAGTCTCTGAGATACCAGATATTGGCATGACTTAAAGTAAATAACCCATATGGTAATTATGTATTAGGATGGTACTCCAGCCCACACAGCTAGAAATAGACAAGAATTTCTGCAAATCAAACTTCAGAAATTTTAAGTAATCATGTTTATGGGCGCCTTCTAGCCCAGATCGAAACTCACTTTTAGAACATGCCACCAATAGGACGTGACACGGCAATGTCGACCTTCTTAAAGATACTATTAAAGATGAATAAGAGAAGTTGTCTCCCGAATATTTGAGGAACAGTTGTGCAAGTTTCAGGAACTGTGTGAAGGCAGTTATTGAGAAAGTATGAGTACACATAAAATAAAAACATTTTCTATTATGTAAATTTTCTTGTGGCAAATAAATTCTCATGACTTTGAATAAACTAACTGATCATACATTGTCTTTCAATCCCTTCCTCAAAATATTGCAAATTTTGCTTCCCCACCCTGTGTATATATATATATATATATATATATATATATATATATATATATATATATATATATATATATATATATATATATATATATAGCGGGCATCAGACAGCATATATTATTTCTAGATTCATAAGCACATGTCTTAATACACAAATACACATGTCTTAATACACAAATGCAAATATGTTTCTTTTAGAGACTAAAATGGCCAGGTTTAATCAGATACATAGTTAAAATAAAATGGTAACCAAACGAAGAAATGATATTCCCTAAAACATGGACATTACATAACCAGAATTTAGTAGACCTGTAGCAGTCATAGAGTTACTTTTTAATGCGTATCAATGTCCCTGTGAGCTGGTTTGGCCAATCAGCTCGCAGGGCGCATTGATATCATTAGTTCCCCCAAGGGACTACTTGAGTTCCCTTAGGATATGCGGACGATCTTCGGACGGTACCCTGGCACCAGCCAGGACGCATCACCTCAGGCTCCCTTCCCCCCTCCTCCCTCCTCGTCTACTGGACACTCACGGCGGCTGCTATCTTCGCTTGAAGATATTTTAACTTATTCTTTCAGACACTGTCCTAAGTTACTTTCTACCTATACCAAACGGTATAGGTAATCTTAAATATACGAATACACCCCTTTCGTTTGTTGTAAAAAAGGTTTTGTTTTCTTTCTTTAATTCAGTTTCGTGTCGTTAAATTAAGAATAGAAGATAGCAAATCCTCTATTCTTATAAATGGTGACTACCGAATGAAAAACAGCACGAAACTGAGTTTAAACAAGAAAAAAAAGCAGCCTCCGTAAATTTATTTCAGCAACTAAATGGTTCGTCAAACACAGATCGCCGATCAAAAGAAAAAACACCGCCACCACTCTAACAAGCGAGCTCTGTGTTACTACCAAAGGCGTTTTGGCACTCATGCACGGCGGTGCACAACTCCCTGTTCATTTATGAAGCAGGGAAACTAATATCTGGAGACCTGAGCACGACACAAATAATACCGAAAATACCCCTTGACTTCCTGTGTGACTGACTGTGTTAAGAGAAGCTGCGGAGCCTGAAAAATATAAGACATTTGAAAAGAGAATAGAACGAACGCATATTTTCTTGAAAACACGCACCAAGAATTGGCTTAAATGGTTGGCGGAACAGATTAGCATATGCAGGTGTTGGTCCGAAAGTTATAATGAAATAGGAGAATAATTCATTTGACTTGATTTTATACATAACAAAACGGCCATTTACATAAAAAAACCCCTCAAACTTCATAAACATCGTAGACTATTTTTGATGTTCGTTTGTAACACATGAGTGTTTCGGGTTTTAGTATAATTACTGCCGCGTTTGTCATTTGCGTCAGTCGACTAAATTACAACAGCTAATTGTACAAAAATGTTTACCCTTTTACTAGTCTTGCAACTTTACGTATTTCTACAAAAGGTTCAGTGGTGGCGGAAAGAGTAAGAATTTCTTTCATCGTAGTGGCAGTTACTTGCCACCCGCATGTGTTACTCAAGTCCAGCTCCGCGCGAGCAACTACATATTATAACCGGCCAGTTTCAAAATAAACTGCGTCGAGTGTAGTTGCCGTGTCACACGATACAAACAGGTTCATCATCATAGGACCTGCGTCGACCGTGTTTACGCGGACAATATTTTGACTTAAACACTAATCGTTTTAAGAATAATACTTGAAAATTACTTTATTTACAATTATGTAATCCTATAAAATAGTAAATACATTTTAGTGTTTGTATATAGACAGTATTACCCCCACCACAATTAAAAACACAAAAACTCATCGCCTTACGTACGTATATTGATGCGAAAATGTTCGTTCTTTATTATGAAATAATATAAACGTGTAAATGTTCATTTTTATTTATTTATTCATGTTTATTTATACATTTTATTTTCAATTTAAATTTAATGTAGATTTTATTTATTATTCAAATCCAGAACCGGTTTTTCACACAATATTTAATTACTCTTTTAATTAAACGCACATCTTCTAAAAAGAATACTTAACAAATGAGCTTATTTATAAATAAATGTAATCCTAAAAAATAGTACCTCCATTCCAATTTTGGTGTATGCACATTATTATTATTTAACCCCTCACCCTGATTTAAAAACACAAAATATTCATCGCCTATACGTAAGTACAATCCTGCGAAGATGCTCTTTTTAGTTATGACATAATATTATCATTTAAGGGTAAATTATCATTTATGAATTCAATAATTCAAGCGCATATATGGTTCAAAATTCGAGTAAAATACGTGGGATGAGGTTGGATAATGTGTTTCTTGGGTTCTTCATTAATTGCTAGGCAACACCGGTGGACGGATATCGCTAGTACACAATAATTAAACACCTAAACGAAAGAATATGTAGTATATTTCTCATACCTACATTGTATTTTTTAGATTGTTGTCTTAAAATCGATATGTGTATAGAAGTAGTCTATGTTTAAATTACGCAAATGTCAATCTATCGTCAAAGAAATCATCCCACCCTGTATATCCAATCTATTCTGGAATTATTGGCTGCGACTAAAACCAGACTAGATGAGCACAAATATAAGTTTTATATTTGTAACAAGAGCGTAAGTCAAAACTGAGACCGCATACTCCCGCTTGACAATGTAAGGATGGGTCTTATGTGGACTTTGCTTCTTCGTATTGTATGAAGTATTCCCGAAATTATTCCATAGTCATCAACGTTTGTTGATGACTAAAAAACTATTTATATGATTAGGCTGAAATTTTTAATAACGGTTACGATTATCAAAGTATAAGATCCATACAGCAAATTTAGAAAAATCGTTACGATGAACAGAACGGAAGTTATCGCCAAAAATTTGAAATATTCCAAAATTAAATCACTTCTAAGTTCGACCATGACCGATATTTGGACCCACTTTGGTAACGATTGGTCAAGCGATGTAGACGCTAGGATATAAACAAACTAACTAAACAGAAACAATAACCACCGGTTTGGCGCAGGCAATTAAATGTTTTTCATAACATTGATTAAAAGCAAGTAATATTTTCATTTGTTTTTTTGTTTTGTTTTTGAAATAATAAAAATGGCAGCAACTATCTCCACTAAGATGATGACTTTCAGGAAAACAGGGTGTGTCCCCTGACATAGAAGTACCACGACTGTTATTTCGAAGTATTCATTTGATAGACCAAGGAGTTGATCGTAACAGAGTCGCCTCTTATGTTTTGTCATGTTACGATAACCTAGCTACGAGAATCCAGAAACGAGAATTTAGCAACGAGACATGAAAGACGTTAAAGAATGAGTTACCTCAAAATGTCGTATGAGTTACACAATGGAATACTACAAGTATTTTAACCGAGTAATGTTAATGTCAAAGGTATGTCTTATCAGTTACTCTATTCTTATAAAAAATGAATAAGTTCGTTAACTTATAAAAAAACAAGTAGTTGTGGCGTCTTTAATTTCTGAGGAGGAAATAGAGACATGCATAATAAATACATTTGTCATTTGTAGTGAAGAGCGTCTAGTTTCCTTTATCTTAACAGATAAATCACCCGGCCTTCAATTTACTACTTCACTATACAGTAATAAATTCATCTAACTAAACATCTAGTAGCCTAGTTGTTCTATCAAGGTTTGGGGGTCTAGTTTATCATGCTATTTCATACATTGCTAAACAAAAGACATAGCTTTCCCAATTATATTAGTGAAACTGATTCAAAAGACTGGATAGAGTTCCAAAACGTCTCGCAACAGCAATCATTGCGCCATTGCCTCTTCAAAAACTTGAAAGAGGATAAATAGATTCGTATCTTATCCAAGGTTATTAGAAAAGGTGAATTTAAATTCCACTTGCAAATTTACGGCACGTGGTATTGATAAATAGGCACCCACTTAAGTATTGACTAGGCTCTACGTTGCTTAACTTCGATGATCCGATAAGAAACGTCATGTGCCCGTGTGTGTGTGTGTTCTCTGAGAGACGAAGAAAGAAGTAAAAGAGCACATGAAATAGTACAACGTCTCGAGTCAGTTTAAGTCTCAATCAAGGAAGGCAGATTTCGTCTGCTGTCCGCCTAGGTGCGGGCTCTCCGTCACGGAATGGTGTCCAGTAAAGGGATCCACAAAATGCGTGCAGCGCAACCTGCATCATACCTTGGCCGGGCGACTATCTCTAGAAACCAGCAATCCTCTCCTTGCTTACACTTCGCCATTAATTCGCACTAATTCAGAGTCGGATTTTTCGGTCCCTCACAA
The DNA here is from genome assembly GCA_963556195.1 of Sepiola atlantica. Classification (NCBI taxonomy): domain Eukaryota; kingdom Metazoa; phylum Mollusca; class Cephalopoda; order Sepiida; family Sepiolidae; genus Sepiola; species Sepiola atlantica. Next base: position 82,070,581 of record OY744523.1, read on the forward strand.
GTCACAGTTGTCACAATAGGGTAGTGATTCGGTCTTTTGTCCCTCAAGTGCTACCATGTCATATTAAAAATGATTTTTCCTTTGTATTCTTTCTTTGATGTCACAATTTCCCATTTCTTTCCTTTCTTCTCTTGGTCGTTTTTTTTCTTCATTTTTCTTTCAATCTTTCCCCCTTTTCTTTATTACTTTGAAAAATATTTTTGTTATACTTTTAATTGTTATCTATATACTACTAACACTGTTCTCTTGTTATCTGGGTTATGTGTCACCGTGCACATTGGATGACGTCATAAAAATTTGTAAACAAAAACTCTGATGCATTTGTTATTTTGTTTACACTTATCATATGTACAAGAATGTTTTAGATGGTGGGGAGAAAGGCGAATAACATCAATAAAAGAGGAATAATGAGAGAAGTAGTGAGAGAGATAGGATAGAGGAGAGAGGTGAAGAGAGAGAGAGTGAAGAGACATAGAGATATTTAGGAAAGAAAGAGGGTCTATTCTAACATCACAAGAGAGGGAGAAAGAGATAGGGAGAAAGAGAGAAGGAGAGGCCATTATAACATCACAATGTAAACCTGTTTCAAGACTGCTTGTTATATGTTGCGCTAAGTTAAGTCAAACCAAAATGTATTCTGGTGTTAAAATGAACCATTTTTTGACATGTGAAAAAGTCGAGAGAGAGACTTTCCTTTTTTTATCTATTTATTTAATGAAATGGCCAGAGTAAAATCAGTATCTGCGGGTCATGCTTCACCGAGAAATCAAAACATCGAAACTCTGCAACGAGATTGAACATTTATCAATATTTAATAATAAGCTTTTACGCTCAGCAGCTGTGTTCCAAAATTCATAATGATCAGTTTATTAGTTTAGGATTAATCCTGCAATACAAATATATAAACATACACGCATACCAAAATTGATATAAATAAAGATAAATGTTAATCCAACTGATCACGGGCAGTCTAGTTAGCCTATATATATTTATTCGTTTTTTAAACATCAATTATGCATTTGTTTCTTCCATACTTTTAAACATTACTTTGTTTTTGGTTTTTTGAATCTCAGTTATCTATTTCTTTTTTTCTTTCTTTCCTTCTTTTCTTTCTTTCTTTCATCTTACAATTCGCCTTCAAGCATTATCAATATGTATTATTTCAATTATTCCAACTACAATTCTCAACTTGGTTGTTCTATTCACAAGGTTTCTGCCGATTTAATCTTTGACCTTTACCAGGTTATTTTTTTCGAACTCGGGGATCTGCATCTCAAATAGAAAACCTATATGGATATTAGAACAAGAGCTATTCTTTAATCTACGGCAGTCGATTGTTCTCGCCCCACTATAAAACAGTATTGACTGACAAAGTTGTTTTACAACGAAAGCTTGCAAAAAATAAAATTTAAAACTTAAATAAATAATTTTTTTATTTAAATTGCACCATGTGTCGGTTTTCAAAATTTCACTTAAATACATGTTCATGGGAGCTTCAAAGATGTTGTCCATTTCCTTTATAGTATTTTCTTTCGTTTTCTTTCTGCGTTTTTTGTAAGTTTTGGTTGAATGTTCTCTACTTTCTCGTTCTTTTACTTAAAACATTAATTCCTTCTTTCTTGAAAAAAAACGACTCTCTGACTTTTATTCATGGTTTTTCTTTTAAACATTTACTGGTTTTCTTCCCTATTTACATTTTCTATTTAACTATTGAACCTTTCTTTTGTTCAATTTTCGTAACATTTCCATGTTTTTCTTTCCTATTAACATTTTCTTTTTAACTATTGAACCTTTCTTTTATTCATGTTTCTAAACATTTCCATGTTTTCTTCCCTATTTATATTTTCTTATTAACTATTGAACCTTTCTTTTGTTCATTTTTCTAAACATTTTCATGTTTTTCTTCCCTATTTACATTTTCTTATTAACTATTGAACCTTTCTTTTTTACATTTTTCTAAACATTTTCATGTTTTTCTTCCCATTTTACTTTTTTTTCACTATTAAATCTTTCTTTCGTTCATTTATCTAAACATTTCCATGTTCTTCTTCCCTATTTATATTTTCTTTTTAACTATTGAAACTTTCTGTCGTTCATTTTTCTAAATGTTTCCTTTTTTTCTTTATCGACTTCCGCGTTTTTTCGATTACATAGTTGTAATTATTTACTTTAAAATAAAATTTGTCTGCTGAATTCATATTGAATAAAATTGCCTTCTTATGGATGAGTATCCTATTGTTTCTATAGGCTTCACTTTTTATATTTGTATAATTGAGATGAAATATTTTCATAGTGACCTGTCACCCCTATATAAGTGTACAACTAAAGTTAAAACATTTAACTCCCTTTAATATATATATATATATATATATATATATATATATATATATATATGTATATATATTAAGAAGAGGTAGTTTTCTTGAAGCATTGTAATGCATATATAGAGAGGTATGTGAAGGCTATCACAATGCAAGAAATGGAAATATGTCGGCTTTGAAAAGTAAGAAAAAAACAAGTGATCGTTTTTATATATATTTAAGAAAAAAATTATAATTTTTTTATAGCAAATCTTACTTGACTAGGCAAGACTTCAACACTGTGATGTAATGTGTGTGACCGTGTTCCTTAATATATTTCGAGGAAGACCTCTTTATCAAATAGGGGGTGTTTCAAATCTCAAAAACACGTGCGGAATGGCAATATTGCTTATAACGCAGTAAATGGAATAAAACTATAACAAAATGCTTTCATATTTCATATTTGACTTAACTGATGAAATGTTATATTTGTTTAAATACAATTAACTATTTAAATATATATATATATATATATATATATGTGTGTAGGGGGTAGGGTAACAGCTAAGAGCAGTGTTCAATTAATTTTTTCCTAATATTATCTATTTAATATTTATTTATGTTTTAATTATATACTATTGTTATTTTATTTTATTCTAACAGTATTTATTTATTTGTTTTTCTTATATATTTTTAAAATTTAGGTTTATGACTAACGGGTAAATATGTTTTGATTTATACCATGGCCAGATTGTGTGTAGCACGCGGTAAATGTAACAAACAAAATAAATTTCTTTTAAATGACTGAGTAATTCTTGTTTCATTTATCTGTAAATACTATCATTATCTACTTACTCTGAAACTATTAAATGCTGTTATGATTTTAGTAAAATCAAGGGAGGCGTGAGAGCGCTTTATTCCTTAATAGACTTCAAAAATGGCCAATGCTGGAAATCTCATTTCTTTGATCTATAATAACTCAAAAACCAATAAACCAAATTAGTTAAAACTTTGCACAAAATTTCTATTTGATAGGTTCTATAAGTGTGTAGAATTTCAGCATAATTAGTCAAGGCAACTCAGCGATCCAGAAAGTTCAATCATGAAATCATGTTATCTGTGTGTACGTACGTACGTATGTGTCATCCTGTATCTCATCAACTATTTGATGGATTCAGCTGATTTTTGGCAGAGATAGAGGTTCTATGGTCTAGTTTATGACATTTTAATTTCAGTTTACCATATACCTTAGTTTTCCAGAAAATTAAAAAAAAACTTAAAAATGACCATTATGTTGAGGCATAGTCTTTACAAAAGTAGTCACATTCCATGATAAATGCACTGGCATTTATCATGGAATGTGACTACTTTTGTAAATCATATGCTCTTAATAGGGTTAAGATGAAAATTCATATACACTAAATGTACAAAAGCAAGGAAATTCCTAAATTTTTACACTTTTATTGTCATTAAGGGTATCCGAGCACAACAGGGCTATGTATTTTACTGGTAGGAATTTTTCTTCAGCGCACCTCACACACTTCATCCACTCATGCATAGAAATTTATACTGTAGTGATGTGATAATGAAATGGTTTGGTTGATATGTAGTCATACCCTTAATTAATGACAATAAAAGTTTAAAAATTTGGGAATTCCCTTGCTTTTGTACATTTAGTGTATATGAATTTTCATCTTAACCCTATTAAGGGCATATGATTTCGGTATACTGGCATTTATCATAGAATGTCATTAAAATTCAGAATTTATTTGATTAAGGATTTTTTTTTAAATTTAAATTTAATTTAATTTTTTTTCAAAAGGGGGAACAACTCCAATAAAATCGTTGTGAATTATCTCCCTTATAACAATGTTTATTAATAGGTACACACTTACATATACAAAAACACACACACGCACACACATATATATATATATATATATATATATATATATATATATATATATATTAATCTAATCAGTGTAGGGATGATAATCTTAGACAGTCACACAGAATTAACATAGACTACGCAAGCAAGCACCATAACTATTACGCCACACGACATTACCATATTCAAGAAGTGAATTTAAGTGCGAAGGGCGGCCTATCTAGAAAAACTGACTAAAGATCCTGCGAACATTGTCGGAATATGCCAGATAGCATCGTGTCAGTCTATTTTTAACTTCCCCGAACAGGTCTAAACTTTAATCTTATTAAAGCGGATTATAACAATATTAATTTTAAGTAAATAATATTAAATCATTTTTACCTACATACGCCAGCTTTTAAAGCTATGTGTGTGTATGTGAATCATGAATCAGTAATGCAATTCATCATTAATAATTTATCATCTGCATAAAGTGAGTTATCCAATGCTTAAATTGTTGCAGAACTTTGTCAACACTCCGTATATAAACAGTCACAAAGACAGTTGTGTTTTGGATGACTACAAAAAGATAGAAGGACTTCCATCTAACCGTATAAGCTAGTCAGACGATGAACGCAAACATACATCTCGGCAAACATGCATTTATATCCGATATATTTTGTTCTTTATCTAAATGATTTAAAGTTACCTAAAAACTGTCAAGAAAAGACGCAGACAATCATCTGTGGATGGAATTGTCCAACGGCGCGTAAATAGCGAAAACACCAAAGCCGACAGTTTGCTAAGCTCTTCGTGATTGATTGTCGCCTGTGAAAAAAATGTCGTTCAAAAATGCTTAGCGATTTTCTTTAAATCAACGAATGAAATATTTTAAAATTAAATTGAAACAAACTGACAGATGCGAGTCAGATTATGTCAAATGTAGGTAGCTGCTTAGTACATCATATTTAGTAGCATAAAGGCATATGAAGACACGCACGCCCCCGCTCTGTTCCCCGCAGCGATGCAAAAAGAAATGTATATTCACACATGCATGGATCTTTCATGATTCAAGTTACGTGAGTGTCCAATGAGATAATGACGCACTGTTCAAATGCGATTACATAAAATCCACACGTCTTGGCACGCTCAAACAATTTTGTTTACCTAGAATAAACATGACTCTTATTTTTGAGCGGTAAAAAAAAGAGATGAAGCCAATATGAAATAAGAATTGGCACAGACATAAATAACGATATATATCGAAAAGTGTGATGCATTCATACCTTTTTCAAGATTATTAGTCAAAGTAATATAACAGTCCCGATTGAACTTGCAATCGGTTTTGGTTGAAACTTGGCTATTCAGATATTTATTTAACTTAGCAGTTACTTTGGCGGGGCTAGTGATTTTTTTTATTTAACTTAGCAGTTACTTTGGCGGGACTAGTGATTTTTTTTATTTAACTTAGCAGTTACTTTGGCGGGGCTAGTGATTTTTTTTATTTAACTTAGCAGTTACTTTGGCGGGACTAGTGATGTTTCCCCAATGCGTTTTAATGCTCGTCGGTCAGTATCAGAAAATTTAGATGTTAGGACGGAATTACTTTTTAAAAATAGATATCAAGTCAAAAGCATTTATTTCAATGATTTTTTGTTTATTTTTTTACTTAATATTCGTACACTATTTTATTGTCCAACTTGAAACCCTATATGTTTGCTTAGAACTGATTATGAATTCAATATGACTGATGCTGACATAAGTTGAAACAAATCCCGATAAGACTCAAAATAACTGTTTTTTGCTCCGATATTAAGTTGACTTTATTTCAATTGATTCTGCTTTGAATATGATATTTGCCATTAGGTAGATTAAACATAAAGAGAGGCGCGGTGAGATCATATATTTTATTTTTACACTTTGCAATGAAAAATTAGCGTTGCTGATTGGAACTCCATATACAGTTAGCCGGTCTCATGAGACCAAATAGTAACTACATGTCATATTAAGCGATCGGAGCCTTGACGCTGTCAAAATCTTTCCTATGCGTGTATAGAATGGTCACGTAAATCCGAAAGGCCTTAGCAATGCCCTGGGCATCGCCCTTGTCTAGAAAAAAAGCCTTTTGATAACGACAAATACGTTTTAAAACACACACATAAAAACATACAAACAACAAAAACAGAGATATTTTCTGGTTTTTTTTCTTTTGATTTCCACTTTTTTACCATATTTCTTTGTCCTGCATTATCTCTAAGACTTGTTTTTTTGTTTTTTTATATCCCTATGTCCTTTGTCTCTTAACAGAAAAATGAACGTGGGCATAAGTTATTTATTAAATCTACTGGCCGGCCGTGCGGCCCAGATGCCATTAGCAGTCCCGGTCACGTCACTGGGTCATATTCCCCGTTGCTTTTGTCCATGGCTCGTTTCTGTGACTCTTTTGTCTTTTATTACTTTTTTTATGTTTTAAACTCCATCCATTCCGTTCAACTGTGCAGGAGGGAGGAGGACTAAAAGGCAGAAGAGCTTAAAAACGGCGCTGAAGATTTCGAAAGTATTGCAATGCCGTGTTTCATTTGTATGTCTTAGCTCATATGTATATAATATACATATATATATATATATATATATATATATATATATATATATATATGTATATATGTATATTATATATGTATATATGTATATATGTATATTATATATATATATATATGTGTGTGTGTGTGTGTGTGTATGTACATGTGTGTATGTATATTTATATTGATATGAATGCACATATATGCGTTCGTAAATGTAAAATACATGCATATATATCTGTGTGTGTGTATATAAGGACGTACGTATGTACGTCCTTGTATACACACACACTTATATATATATTTGCACTTGTACATATACACACACATATATATATACACTAGCATATATATATATATATACACACACACATATATATAGTATACATTTTTATTTATACAAACATTTTTCATAAAAATGTATACTTAAGAACAGCTCTACTTGTTATTGAGCACTTTTTATAAACACTTGAGTTTCAACGGATTTACATCTACAGAAACTAATACAATACGTGTACTATATACATATATATACATATATATATATATATATAGAGAGAGAGAGAGAGAGAGAGAAATAAATAGCTAAAATGTATGTACTATGTGCTTATAAGTACACGAAAGTAGTTACTCTCATACATACACATGTATGCACAAGGGCATATACACCCTCACGTATATATATATGCACTTGTATATACTTATATATTAAAACACATATATGCGTACTATTATGTTTACTAGCACACCCATAGACATGTGTGTATGTGACGCATGAGCATTCGTCATGCTTGTTTTCTGATAGATACTCACACACATACACACGTACATATTTGGTGACCCTCTGGTCCCAGATAAGAGCTGTCATTGGTAAGAAATGAATAAAGTCAGATGTAGGAGAGAAAGAGAGGCCAAGAAACAAATAAATACAACTCGAACGTTAATACGACAGAATTGTTGAAGATTGAAATGTGACTTTCCATGGCAATGAAAAAGTGGACTTTAAACCTTTCATTTTCTCCGTGTACTTGAAGTATTTTAGTTAATTCTAACTTAGATATTAAAAACTCAACATCACCAACGCACACGTACAACTACGTTTATGCACACACACTCAATCAAGTGAAACGTTGTCGTATATAATAATACATTTTAACAAATCTTTCAAGGTTTTTACGTAAACACACGATAATAATATGTATTTAATTGTTTACATTATTATAATTTTGTTCTGACATGAAAGATTACATTCAGGCTTTACTGTACAACAACAGTAAACACACTTTTATATATATATATATATATATATATATATATATATATATATATATATATATATATATATATATATATATATACATATATATATATATATATATATATGGGAAATGAAAAAGGAAAAACCAAAACGGATTTTTTTTATATATTCATCAACGTTTCGACTTTATTTGTAAGACTTCCTCAGGATGTCATGCAAGGTACGTGAAAATATTAGGTTGACATGATCGGTTGATGAGAAAAAGTAGTAGTCACTACTGGGTGCGCAGGCCCGAGGTCCGGGCTTAGTGAAGTCAGTAGCATGGATGAAACTAATGAGGATGGTTCTGAGTGAAAAAGTGGAGGGGTGGGAGTGAACGGAAGTAATGTGGATAGCTGTTAGTGAAGAAGTGGAGGGGTGGGGAAAGGAGGAGGGGACGGGGAGGCTCTGTGATTTTTGTGTGTGGGTAATGTCATGGTTTTAGAAAAGATTTGAAAAAATGAAGGTGGTTGTAAAGTAAGAGTGTGAGAGAAGTAGTCGGAAGGGTGAAATGGTTGAGGGGGGCGGGGAGATTTTGTTGTGGGTAGGTGTGAAATGTTTGGAGAGTAGTAGGTTTTGACCAGCTGGCTATGTCAAGAATGAGTAAGTTAGGTTTGGATTCGTGGTTAATGAAAATGTGTGTGAGTGTGTATGCGGAGACTGGTATGTGAGTATAACAGAGAGTGAAGAGAAAAATAGAGGTTAGCCATGATCTAGGTTGAGTTTTTGTTCAGTGAGGATAATTTTGCTTATTAAGGTGGATAGATTATAAAAGCCATTTCGTTGTCTGATGATGTTGGAGGCTGAAATTAATGCGGTTTCTAGTAGTCTTCGCCGAGCTTTGTTGTGGATGTATTTGGTGATTTTGGCTTGTTCAAATTTGAAAGCATGACCGTGCTTAGGAGAAAAGTGCACTGAGAGAGTTATTGTTTTTTATGTCCCTTTTGTGTTCACTCAATCTTTTCTTCAATTTACGTTGTGTTTCTCCCACGTAAATTTGATGGCAGTTGTTGCATGGGACAGTGTATAAGCCGGCATGGGATGTGGTTTTTTTTGGAAGTGTCCTGATGTGTTTAATGTTTGTTTTATGGATTGTGATGCGGTTTGTAGTGTTGGAATGCTTAGTTTGTTAAGTATGTTGCATATGGATGTGTTATTGGAATGCATGGGCAAGAGAAGGGTTCTGTCTATGAGAGAGGTGTTTGATGTTTGCTTGTTTTGTGTGTTGTTTTTGGAGAATATTTTAAAGGCTTTCTTCTTTGCAGTGTTTTTAAGGAATTAATGTATTTTATTTCTTCATCTATGTATTGGGGACTACATATTCTAAGAGCGCGTAGGAGGAAGTCTATAATCATACCTGTTTTTATCTTGTTATTGTGGTGAGAGTAGAAGTGTATGTAGTCATTTTTGGGAGTGTTTTACGGTGTACCTTGAATTCTAGTTTGTTGTTGGACTTACTTATAAGAGTGTCTAGGAATGGTATCGAGCTGTCTATTTCAGTCTCATGTATGAATTTTATGGAGTAGTGGCTACTACTTTTTCTCATCAACTCATCATGTCAACCCAATATTTTCACGTACTTGCATGACATTTTTCTCAAAATTATCATCCGGAGGAAGTCTTACAAATAAAGACGAAACGTTGATGAATATATTAAAAAAAACATCCTTTTTGTTATTTTCTTTTTCATTTCCCATTACGCCGGATTAACTTCATCCTTCCTTTCTCATCCATATATATATATATATATATATATATATATATATATATATATATATATATATATATATACTAGAAGAATACCCGTCCTAGGACCGGTTAAATTTATTCCCAGAACAGAAAAGTTTTGCATCACTTTTATGTCCTCTTACGAATATTAAATCAATATATAATGCTACTAAACCCTATGCCTTGAATCTTTATTCCAATTTTGATCAAAGTCAGTCACAGGATTGTGGTTCTATAACATGACTAAAATTTAAGGGGTCTTTAAAGAATTGAAATTCAGGGGATATTGGTTAATTGGGATATTGGTTAATATGGATCAAATTCAATGCAAATCTGAAATATTGAAATTTTCAAATGAGTGTTTTTGCTCATAAAATCTCTTTACAATACTCAAAAGAAACTGAAATTTGTGGAATATTTATTATTTGATGTCTAATACCTTTTGTTAAAATTTCACAAATATCTGAGATGTTTATATTAAATGCTAGCGAAAATCTCATAAAAAGGACGGCCTGCGGAGAGCTGTTCTCATTCTTAATTATATTACATCCGGCAATTCAAGTAATATTAGTGCCAAATCTGGTGCAAGTTTAATCAGTAGTTTAAACATATAACTATTATTAGTATTAATAATAGTAGTAACAGTAATAGAATTGTAAGTTCACTCTCCGATGACGCACATGTTATGTCTCCGGTGCTCTCTGTCGAATTTGGGGCAATTATATTAAGTGGTCGTGGGCCATATAAGTGACGAATAGACAGACAAGAGATACTTAACTATAATTATAGATTTTGAAAGCTGCCAATGAATACCAACACTTTTCTGAATATTTGTCGAATACCGTCAGTTATGGAAATTAGTGTATGTTTGCTTCCCTACCATCGCGCGGAGATGTGGCACAAGGCCGAAGATGTGGAGACTATGTTCAGCGCAGAAGAGGTAGTGCATTCTGGCCCCTTGTAAATTACCTTAACAGCATCGTCGGCATTTCCCAGTGAGGGCACCTCAGTCAGTTAGCTATAAAGTAACTCCTTCGTAAAGTGACAAGCAAGGCCCAGGAGAGTTAACTACCTAGAGTATTTAGATAATTTCAAATGTGTCGTAATACTAAAACTCTTGTTACTTGCGTTTAACATATTTATATGATACTAATAGTATACTTTATTCTAAATCTCTTAATTAATAAAATTGTGTGATCAATTCTCGTGTGTGTGTGTTTATCGCCTCAATGTGACTTACACATTATTACTTTTTATTTAGTAGCAATTAAATATTTATTTAAATTAAGCAATGCCATAGCATAAAACGAAATGCAAAAATCTTATTTAAAATAAGTTAATAACGAAATGAAATCTACGAGAATGCATTCCGTTTTTTCATAAATCAGTCATCCCGTTTAATATATTGATAACACTTAAAAAAAGAGTTAATTACTTTGTAATCCTTCGAAATTTGAATTTAAACTCTTGCTAGAATGTATTTCCTGCTTTATAATTATTATTAAAATCGCATGTATTTAAAAATTGAAAGATTTGGAAACTATTTGCATCGAATAATTTTAGAAATATAAATTAAAACGATATTATATTAACACAATTATTTATAGTTTCATAATAATTTGATTGAATTAATAAATTAATATGATACTGTAATAATTATATCTAACTTTCCTGTTTAAAAGAACTTTTTAAAAATAGTTCAAAAACAAAATGCGAAACAAAAATTAAACAAAAAAGATTCCCAAGCAACGCCGGTTGAAGACAACTAATTATTAATGCATTTGTACAAATAATATCGAAATAATATTTATTGTATATATTCATTAACATATTCTCCTTAATTGTATCAATAGCTGCACTTATTCTTTATCTTAAGTCATGTACACTTCCGTGTCACACGATCAACAAAAAGCTATTTGTGAGTGTTGTTTGCGGAACGAGAGTAGCATTCCTCCCTATGCAACGATCTGGAAAAATTTCCTTTAGATATTCGCGGACATTTAATTCGCAATGAAGCGGTTCGCCATTTTGTTTAAAGACGAATTTTTTTGCTGGAATACTTCGAAATGTTTTGATCACGATAGTTATTACATGTTACTGTCTTTTCTGAAAAGTGAAGGCGTCATTTAAAAATGGTTTAATTTTATTAACTTTTTAATTGCTCTCTGGAAAAAAATAAACATTCATAAAATCTTAAATAAAATCCATAACCTCTTTATTCTCTGATTCCTTCTCCCATTTAAGTGTGTAATACATTTTTTTTAAATTGTCTAAAACGTTTGTGAACATCGTGTACATCATTGCAGATGTTAGTAATACCTTTTTCCATAAAATTTGGAGAAATTATCAATACATATACAAAAACGTTTAAACTAGTTTGTTATATGTATATTCAAGGAATCTCGCGGTCTGTACTTCTTCGGCAATACATCGTAGGCATAAAGTAATGTGCTATGTAAATAATATGCACAGATATCTTAACCAATGGTAGTATCATTTACATTTATCTTCTGAGAAATGTATTTCATGGATCTTTTAAAGAAAAGTATACGTGCAATAGTAAATGCCATCTCAATAATAGACAGAGTGAAACACATGATTATAAATATGGAAGCCATTGGATTAAATGCATGTTCAGCATATCTAACTCGCCCAATTTCAGGCGGTGGCGACAGTAGCTCATTTTCGGAAGCATCTCCTCTATTGGTTCAAAAGAGAAAATTATTGATGTGTATTGCACATCCAATATTGAGGGAGATACGTTGGAGTTTAGGCAATATCCCTACACTCAGCAACTTCCTTTCAACATCAAATTGACTTTGTATTACATCTTGGTCACTGTTTAATTAAAAAAAAATCTTTCGTTTTTACTTTTATCACCCCAAACAAGACACACTGCCACTGAAACGTAAAGTGCTACTGTGATTAGTGACCAGACTTATAGGAGCATCCTAAGTGGGGAGTTGTGCAGCAATATTCACATTACATTTCAGCAGTCGGGGAAACAGGGAACAGAGGGGGAATTCCAAAGGCAAGCAATTCGAGGAAAGAAGCTATAAGAGTTGAACGTGGGCACCTCTGAAAAGGGTGTGATTTTTCTGCTAGTCGGATTGCTCGGCGGTATTTATTTTGATGGCGTACAAATGCAGTTAGTTCGTCGGAGCAAATTCCGTGGAAGTACTTGCAAAACAATCACACGGATACAACATTACAGCGATAGGACAGGGACTGGAGCTTGGTAGACAGTGCGGGTCTATTAGGTTAGAGATTCTTGTTTGTTTGTGCACTAGCCCATGTATGAGAGTATGATTGTTTTAGAGTGATATGGGATACTGGCAAGTGCGAAAAGTTTTCTATTCCGGAAGAGGGAGAACACTTTTTGCAGCAAATAAAGATTTGAAGAAGTTAAAAATGACGATCTATAAACTTATTATGACAAACTAGTAATATCTAGTTTGTCAAAATGACGCAGTGAAATTTGATATTTTTCAAACAAATCAATGAAGCATTGAAAAAATCGGCAATACGTGTTTTTATAAAAAATGCATTTATTTACTTTCAAATAATTAACAATTTACAATACCAGTTTCGTCTCGGATGTTGTTTTTTAAATTAGTTTGGATACGGTTTAAAATAAAATAAAAATCTACTGCGTAGTACAGGAAGATTATGAAACTTACATAATTAACCCATCTCCGTTCTCTTATAACCTTATCCAATCACCTGTTACGTTATGCTCGGCATTATTATTAAATATCATATTATACTAGCTTGCACATTGACGTTCCTCTGGAAGCAATGATAATCGCGTGTGCTTCTGCTCTCGATCCTGAAACTCATATTGTCATGTTTATCTTATGTTTTAATTTCTAAAATAGAGTAAGACATATTTTGTACGTAGATACCCAGCGTGAATGCTGACCCCAAACTACCATAAAGAACCTCTAGTATTATTACCATTTTATTCTTCGTCAAATATTACTCGAGAAATGTTGTTTTTGATCTTGGTATAAGTCTTCATTTTCATTTGCATCACTGGTAAGCGATGATTGGAATCGATAATTGAACACTAGTAACTCTTAATAAGCAAAATCATCCTTACTGAACAAAAACTCATGCCAGATCATAGATAACACTGATTTTTATCTCTGACCCTAATTACACTCTCCCACTTACACACACCCATCCTCTTTCTACATTAATTTTTACTTTTTCTAACTCATTCTTTTTCCCTCACATTTTTAACACAGCAAGCCGATGAAATATTCTCACTTTTCAAAATATTTCAAATATTTCATACCCTATCACATCAAATCTCCCCTCTCCCCCTCACTCATTCCCCCTCTCAACCACTTCTTTCGTACCCTCACTTTTCCATACCTTCCACTCTCAAATCCCCTCATTTTCTCAAATCCTCTCTAAGACCGTGACTTTCACCCATCCACCAAAATCACAGCCCCCTCCTTCTCTACCCACCCTCCATTTCTCTGCATACACCCCACCCATACATCCCCATTCACCATGAACCCAAACATTCCAACTTAGTCTTGACCGCAGCCACCTGTTCAAATACCGCCTTCCTCCCTCTACTCCACCCCTCCACTCTCTCACTAACTGCCATCCACATTATTCCCGCTCATCCCCAACCTCTTTCTCTTACAACCAGCCACAGTATCATTGCTCACCCCCATCTTTCCACTCTTTCCCACTCATTTTCATAAACATTCATTTTTCATTCCTCACTATTGACTCCACCAAGCACGGACGTCCATCCTACTGTTTTCTCCAGTAGTGGCTACTATTTTCTTCCCTTCTTCCCAATATGTCAACCCTATATGTGTTTGTACTTGCATGACATTTTTCTTCATATTATCATCCTGGTGAAGTCTTATAAATAAAGACGAAACGTTGATGTACACATAAAAAAACATCCTTTTTTGGTTTTCCTTTTTTCATTTTCCCATATATATATATATATATATATATATATATATATATATAGAGAGAGAGAGAGAGAGAGAGAGAGAGAAGAGAGAGAGAGAAGAGATATGTCATTGCTACATTTGTCACAGGCTTTGTAAGTGACATGACAAAGGAATAAATTACAAGTGGTTACGATAACAAATAAATCACGATAATACAGTGGTTGAACTATAACATCATTTACTGAGAGAAACATGTTAGTGGAAGTTCAAATCTGTGTATGCGAGTTGCGTTTGCGTTAGTATGAAGGCTCCTATATAAATGAAAAAGTATCTCGTGTTCGCTTTACGTAAGCGAAAAGTTTCTAGAGTAATGCTATGTATGTGTACGTTAATCAGGGGTAGCAGTTTTGCTGTGCTACTGAGTCGCTTGCTTGTTTGTGTGCGAAGGATGTTAACTTTTTACCAAGTGGATGCTACTGGTGGTTGTCGTTCTTTGCACGTGTGTCTGGTAATGTGCTCGATTATAATGCTTGGTGTCCGCTTGAAAGTTTCACAATCGTGATAAATATAGTCAGTAATATTTCTTTAACAGAGATTCGAGCTGAGATCAAATCTGCATAAATCTGTGGGCGGGAAATAGATGAATTTTTTGGTTGTAGAGTCATGATGCATCGGTGACATCTCATTTTAATGTGGTTAATCGTTTGATTAGTTTCGGTTTTATAGATAATTACATCCAACATTCTGAAAGAGTTTTACTTTCGCGCCTGAACCCGCCCCTGGACAAATTCTTGTGTAGGCGTTGTGTTTGCACATGCGCATTTCCATTTGCTAAAGTAGCTATACTAATAATATATCGAATGCAGTTCCTACACTTAAGACCGAGCAACTACAAACATTCTCACTTTCACTTATCAAGATACCAGGGAGATATTTTAACGATCTCGTCGTATTCAAATAAAAACACATTTTAGTGAGTATTTACAAAAGCAATATTCTCCAAACGATATAAAACATGATACCATAATGTATGTATTCTTTGTATTCAACTGTAGAATATTGTTTTCCCTTGATCTTCATACCTTTCAATTCTATGCCTCTATAATAATATGATATTAAAAGCGTTTCACTTCATGTTAATTTAAAAAAATCACGACTGAAAATATATCTTTGTCTCTGAGGGATAAAATATTATGAGAGTATGTTAGCAGAAATAAATAACAGTCGCATGGGAAATATATATAAACTAGAAAGAATATCCGTCCCAAAACAGTTCCACCTCTGTCTGTACCTTCTATATATGTATCTGACCCGGTGCGAATGCTAAACATGTACCTATCTCTGACCCGGTGCGAATGCTAAATATGTACCTATCGCCACCCCGGTACAAATGCTAAATACGTACTTATCACCGCCCCGGTCGCATGCTAAATATGTACCTATCGCCGCCCCGGTGCGCATACTATATACGTACCTATCGTCGCACCAGTGCGCATGCTATGTACGTCCTATCACTGGCCTGCTGCAAATGCTAAATATGTACCTATCGCCGCCCCAGTGCGCATGCTATATAAGTACCTATCGCTGCCCTTGTGCGCATGCTATATACGTACTTATCGCTACCCTGGTATATAGCATGCGCACAAGGGCAGCGATAGGTACTTATATAGCATGCGCACTAGGGGCGGCGATAGGTACGTATTTAGCATGCGCACTTCCCTGCACTACCCTGGTGGAGGAGACGAAGACAGGCTCTACGTGCCCCCTCTACTAGTAGCTGAAAGCAATACCACCTCTTACGAGTCAAAGAACGCTTACAGTGAAACTAATGTCTTCAACCAGCCATCCCCCTCCACGACAGTACTCTCACGCATCCTTTTCAGGACGGGCGACTCCGGTCGTCGAAAGTCAACATCTAGCAATTCTGCAGCTCAACATCAAAGGGCTAACTATGTCAAAGCTCGATGTCCTTGCTCAAATTGCCACCAACACCGAGGCAAACGTCATCCTCCTCCAGGAGACACACAAAGTCAGTGACACCATTCTTAAACTCCCAGGCTTCACACTCGCTGGCTACACCAGCAGCAAACATCATAACCTCGCGACGTTTGTGAAGAACAATGTACCATGGTCGCCTGCTAGTCAGTTGACCAATGATGCCGCAGTTGAGTGGATCAGTACGAAGGTGGCCGAGAATACCATAGTCAACATCTACAAGCAACCACCATCCCGTTTGGAGCCGCACACCATCCCCGATGTGCCGACACCTGCAATTTATGCTGGTGATTTCAATAGTCGCTACACCGACTGGGGATACAACATCACTAACCAGGACGGCATCACTCTATCTGAATGGGCATCTGCTGTAGATGCCACACTCCTCTACGACCCAAAGGAGCCTTCGTCGTTCACCTCGGGACGATGGAACACCAACCCCGACTTGGCCTTCTTTAAGAACCTTCCGCACCTATCACTGCCGGAGAGACGCATCCTGAACCGGTTCCCTCACTCACAACATCGTCCATCGCTGATCAGAACACCATCCTTCATCCAGCCAATAGGGGACGACGTACCAACTATATCCCTTGCTGGGACGAGGAATGCGAAGATCTATTGCGCCGCCACTCTGACTCCACAAATAGTGAGGAGAGAGCAGCAGCAGCTACCAGCCTTCTGGATAGACTAAACACCAAGCACCAAGAGAGATGGGAAGAAACCGTGGAGATGATCGACTTCACTCACTCGAGCCGGAGAGCCTGGCAGACCATCAACAAGCTCACCGGTCGTGCAAGTAAACCATCTCATTGCCCCATCACTGCCAATTCACTGTCGTTCTGTGATTGAATGTACTTTTTTCTCGTTACAATATACTAGCGACTAGATTCCCCTCCCCATATTATATTCCATCTTTATTTTTGTTGTGTATATAAATATATATTTTGTCTACTTAATATTTCTGAGTCATAACTCAGTGGTCACGCGTTGTCTCTTGCACGTTTGTTCTCCCTATATATGGTGTCTTGAACTTGAGAATACCCCCGTTTTCTGTTATTAACAGTGGAACCCAGAGACCTACAGCTCTATTCTAGATTTTTTATTTTTTTTATTATCATTGTCACGAGTATATTGCCATAGTTCTCCATCGAAGGCTGAGCGTGACAATATATATATATATATATATATATATATATATATATATATATATATATATATATATATATATATATATATATATATATATATATTAATTAAGATCAAATATTAACAAAATGAACAAAACCAATACTTTTCAAAAGTGCCCAATACATATTAGACGTTTTTATATTAAAATAAACATAGTTTGAGTATCCGAGATCAGAACATCTTCGGCTCCTCTTAAGAGGTATACTGATGAGCAAAGATTAGATCCGCCAATACACAATCATAGAAAAAAACAAAAACAACAAACAGACAAATTACATTATTATTATTATTCAATTATTAAGACGAGAAACCCCTTTGCGTAAGATGACATCCTGACAACAATATATATATATATATATATATATATATATATATATATATATATATATATATATATATATATATATATGTATTTTTTTACGGCCGTAATACATCTCACAGATATGTTGTTTTCTGGAAATGTTAAAAAATGTAAAAAAATAAAAATATATATAAACAGTGTTGTTACTGATTGACAATCATCGAGCTGAATCTTTTAAAGAGACTGCTAAGTAAAAGTCACTGATAGTATACGCTAATACAGATATTGTCATAATTAATTATATATGCATACACACACACACACATATATATATATATGTATATATATGTGTGTGTGTGTATATATACACTCATACATATATATATATATACTTGTGTACACACTTCGTCAAAAATTGAGGGGAAAAATTATTATGCTTCGCCAGTCTTTACACTAATGCTCATATACAGTAATCGAATTACGTTAGTAATTTAATTTTTCTTATATAAATTATTATTATAATTTCTGATGACCTCAAAACACACCAACCGTTTACTTGATATTTAGCGCGGAGTATTTCTGACCGAATTGATTTCAAATGGGTGTCTGGCATGCTATTTACTTTCTCGCTACCCTGCATTGCTTAAAATGGTTTCATTTTTGTTCACCGGTTAACATTTGTATGACGAACGGATATATATATATATATATATATATATATATATATATATATATATATATATATATATATATATATATATATATCCGCGCCTCTCACCGTCAAAAGTGGTCATATTCGAAATCGAATAGGCAGCCGCAATATATATATATATATATATATGTCTATTCGATTTCGAATGTGACTACTTTTGACGGTTAGAGTTCCCAGTGAGAGGCGCGGATGTGGCTCTTCAGGCCTGCCAGATTTTTACAGAACATACCACAGAGGTGGCAGGTGTTGTGAGGATCTCAGGGGATGCCATAAATGAATCCACCACTTGTCTGTGCTTGATATTGCAAAACATGCACTCGTTAGTGATTTAACAAATCTGCACGTGACATAGTTACTAAGTTGCAAGCTTGGCATCTTAGGTGTTCTATGTTTCCTCCGTGTGCCGGATGTGTCATTACGCCCCGTCTCTTCCTAGCTGCTATCTTCTGCTGCTGATGTTTGATTCTGTTCTTTTCAAAAAGCTTGCTACCTTCAAAAATCGCTTTCCTTGACCTATCTACAGCCACCCCCTCCCATCCTCCAACATCAATTCCAAAACACTTCAAATCGTCTTTGAGACAATCTTTGAATCGCTTATCATCACTAGTAATGTTTTCGTCCGGAATTTCTTTTTACCCGTTTACATTTTTGTGACGCGATGGATATATAGTGATCCCCGGACGAACTGTTTCGCCATATCATTACTTGGAATTGTTTCCTCCGGCATTTCTTTTTACCCGTTAACTTTTCTGTGACGGGATGGATATATATATATATATATATATATATATATATATATATATATATATATATATATATATATATATACAGTAAATCCCAGCTTTTTCGAGTGATAGAAATTATTTAAAGCTGAGACCGAATTTTTACCCATGACAATAAATATAAGGGCAAGCTGCGAAGTATGTAAAACCTTAATGCCTATATTAAGGTTTATCATCGGTAGAGAGGACTCTATTCAATTACGAAGAGCTATGAAAAACCGTTCTTGAAATGATCTTTCTTAATATATATATATATATATATATATATATATATATATATATATATATATATATATATATATATATATATATATATACTGTTCGTGATCGGTATTTTCGCTCGTGTGTAGAGTTTATTTTCTCATCGCGGTCTCTTTGAAGTCGCCTCTATATAAATGTGTGCTTAGCCATTTCGTCCTCTTTCATTGCGTTAATGGTGTTCCACAAAAAGCAAACCATTTACACCCTTCAAAGAAATAAAAATAAAAGCGACAAATAACCACACAAAATACATCTTGATAGACATCTCGAAGATATGGACTTTTCATATATATATATATATATACACATTTATATATATATATATATATATATATATATATATATATATATATATATATATGAGTATGTGTGCATGTGGGTGGGTGGGTGTGGATGGATATAGTTCTTTTGGTGTTATAAGTAGCGTTTAATTACTTTGTCAATGTTTGTTTGATCAGATTTCGTAACAGGTGCCAAACCTTGTTTTAATCTGTTTTGCTTTAAAAATACCTACAACACAATAAAAGGTAAATAGAAAAAAGGGGAAGAAAAAGGAAAGAGAAATACGAAAAAGAAAAGAAAGGAAAGTAAGAAGTAACAGGAGTTTTTTGAAAAACAAGAGATGATCATGAAGAAAAGAAAAAGATAGGTTTTGATTAAAAATAAAATGAAACACACTTAGTACATTAGCTCTTTTTACGGTATATCAACACAGTTAAGGTTATTTATCTTCTAAGTTATGAGAACAAAGACACCATTTGAGATTTAAAAGATACTCTGAGAGAGAATAAAATTATTAGTGGCCAATGTTTTTTTTGTCGAGCAGAAACATATATATGCAAACACAGATGTACGACTTCACTAGAGCGAACAGTGTCACCCAATAGATTTGTAAGCAGTAGGGAAACAAGACAGTTAATGCATAACTACTTATGATAGTTTGTAAATGATAATAAAAAGACAACAGTAAGATAAACATTCGAATGCGTTTTTGTGTTTTCTTGATCACTAACACCCAAAGAAACTAACCTTACAACAAGCATAGCAACAATAACAACAACCACCACAACAACATCAAAAACAAAAAAAATGGTATTACGTTGGATCTGATATAATAGCAGTAACACAGAAAAATTATACACAACAGCTGTTGAATCATGACGTAACATTCCAATTTTAATGTGCTTACTTCTAATTAGTTTTTAAATAATGACTATAAATCCTATAACTCCTACTAGGGTCAATTACTTATTATAATAGTTATTTGTAGTGAAAATAATCCATAAAAGTCGTCAGGCTAAATTTTGAAGAGAAGAAAGTAGACCTTGAGTTAACTTTTGGTTAACTTTCGGTTAACTTTCGGTTAACTTTCGGTTAACTTTCGGTTAACTTTCGTAACTCTCGCTTTCCTTCTATCTTGTCCTTTGGTCTCACATTCTATGAGCAATGTTTCTGACAAAAGAAGAAAGAATTGCTGTTTTGTGTGTCGGCTGTTGTATTAATTGGTTGGATGTAGATATTTTCTATCCTCTTACAATAGTCGTCATCATTCAAATGTCGATCTCATTAACCCTAATCATCAATAACTTTAGGCCGTGATAATTGTTTAATAATTAGTAAACACTGGCTCATATGATGATTGGTGCATCTTCTCCAAGTCATGTTACCTAAACTAACAGCACTTAGCTTGATACTCCACCAGACTAGATAGATCCTTGTCCTGGAATCCGGTAAGACCAAGAGACCAAAAGAAAGATATACTATAACATAGTTAACTGGTCAATTGGGGAGAGGAAAAATAATGCTTTTAACTTCTTTACTAACTCAACGTTTGACAGCTAAAGAGAACTTTAATGGAATATCTATGTATCTCATATAGATATCAAGTGTTAGCTCCGCGAAAAGGGCCCCTTGATTTTTGAGAACTTCAACTGAAGTACAATGAAACAAAAAATATAAGATGAGTGGTCTCAGCAACAATAACAAGTGTAGGTTCTGCCACACAGAAGTGGAGAGTGTGAGCCACCTGATATCCAGTTGTAAGGTTCTGCTGGGGGATGGCTTCTATACAATGCGACACAACAGAGTGTGTAAATATCTTCACTGGACTATATGTAAAAAGTAAAATATCCAGTGTAGCAGCAGGTATTGGGAGCATATACCAGAAAGAACAGTTGGAAATAAGTTATACACCATCCACTATGACTATGCAATCCCTACAGCTACATATCTAGAAAACGGAGCTGTTAAACCTGACATAGTGATATGGGACAAAAGGGAAAAAGTGGACACCCTAGTTCAAGTCAATGTCTCTAATGATGCTGGGTTAAAAGGAGCTGAAACGTAAAATATTACGAAATACCAGTCTTATGTACGACATGAAAAGAAACTGGAATCTTAGGAAAATCTCCATTATCCCAGTAATTATAGAACCAACAAGACTAATGAAAAAGAATTTCCATACCTACCTGGTGTATATATCCGGTGAACCAAGTGCAAGATAGATACAAGCAATTGCACTTAAAAGGACGGTTAGTATCTTGAAAAGATCTCTCAGCTGGAGTGTCTGAAATAGCTGGTTTTATTTACTCCTCTCCAGGAGTTAGGCACAAGGCTAGTTTTTATCTTACTCCCACAAGTAAGATGTGACCCAAGATCGGGTCGAGAAAGTGGGGTTTGAAAAGCCAGCGCCCGAGAGGTGAGCACTCTGGCCATTTAAAAATTGCCTGGGCAGCCCCGTCGGCATTCCCCGGTAGGGGCGCCTCAGACAGTAAGCAATAAACTTACTCCTCCCCAAAGAGGGGAGGCAAAGCCTGGGAGGGTGGACCTCCTAGAACTGCACAGGACAGGAGCTGGTGAATGTCTGGCATCCCCAGGAAAAACAAAAAGATAAGAAAATATAAGGTGAGTTTGAATTACCTACTAGACACCATCCTCGAGTGTCTTCGGCCTCTCTGTACAAGGGGTTTTCAGGATATTTCCCCTACAAGTAAATCCTGACCAAATATTGAAAATAGCATAGTATTCGAAGCCCAAATAAGATAACCTCGACACGGCTATACACTGGCTCATACGCGGAACTGTGCGCCTTTTCCAAGTAATGTTACCTCAAGTAACATCAGTTCGCTGGATACTCGATCAGAATATATGAATTTTTGTCCTGGAATCCGGTAAGATCAAGAGACCACAAGACAGATATACTATAACAGAGTGCACAGGTCAAGGACAACTAATATTCTTAACTTCTTTACTAACTCAACGTTTGACACCTAAAGGAAAACATTAATTGAATTTTCAAATATCTATGTATCTCATATAGAGATCATGTGTGAGCCCCAAGAAGGGGCCCCTTGATTTCTGAGAACTCCGACTGAAATAAAATGAAACAATATATATATATATATATATATATATATATATATATATATATATATATATATATATATATATATATATAATAAATTAAGCAAATTCAAATATTTTGATAAAATGAACTTAACACCAATATTGTTTCAACAGTTCTCAGTACAAGGTAGAGATTTATAAACATTAAAACAGTTTACACAAATTACTTTATGTTTCTATGCTCCAGCACATTATCGTCAGGACAGTAAAACAATAATAATGAAATTGTCCGAAAGAAAAGCAGAAGTTTTGCATTCAGGAGCAGCAAACAGCCTCACCCTTCTTAAAACAAAAATGACATTACAAACAAAAAGTAATAAGATAAAACGAGACGTCTAACTAAAAACAAAGAATTCTCTTCCTTTCGTGAAGCTCGCGTTCACAAATATTCGAGAGCCGAGAACTAAGCTTGATGAATCCTTTCTTCTAGTAAACTCAGGCAAATATATGCACGAACTCTTAATTTATATTCGTAGCACCCTCCTATACACTAGAGAACGTAGTCTAGAATCAGATGATCAGGTTTACATGTGATTTAGATTAACCTTACAACACAGCGTTAGTTACTTATATTCTAATTTTACCCAGGACTCTGCTCGACTATATCTTTGGTAGTATAAATGCAACCCTCTCTTTAGATCTGAGCGCCCCAATACATGTAGTTAGGGATTTTAATGTCCACCACAGAAACTGGTTTCGCAAGCTATACTGACGCAAGTGGTAACAACATGCATAGTTTCTATATTGCATATTCCCTTTCACAGACTGTTACTTTCCTACCCGCCTCCGAGATCGTGAGGATAAGCAAGCCTCACTTATTGACCTATTCTTGACCACTTAATGCATGATACTTGTGTGACGGATGCCCATGGCCATTGGAAATTCTGATAACCTTGTGATAATAGTTTATATCACCCTAAAATTTCGACTCGAAACCGAAGAGCCGTTACTAAAAATTATGAGATGCTACAAACGGGCTGATTGGGAATCTATCAGAGATCACATTTTCATATGTTGTTGAGAATTGAGAATACTTAAACTGAACGTTTTTTCTATCAGTTAACAATGTTGACTAAAACGTTTTAACAAGAGGATATGAATTATTTTAGATTTTCTCCCACTTAACTTTGGGTTCGCTATACACATATTTATCCAACGATTCTATGGCGTTATTGAATGTTTTGTATTGTTCTGTTTGTACAACCGCTAGATTCATCTTCTCGCAAATAAGGTTATTTAAGACAGAAAAAAAGACTTTATTGTATATATATATATATATATATATATATATATATATATATATATATATATATATATATATTATAAAAGCTGTAACGTTCTTAAATCTATTGTATGCATCTGTATATTGGTGTATGTATATATACGCATACATATGTATATATAGGTATAGGTGTATATGTATATCTTTACTTTAAATGCACTTAAGTTTTTTTTTATTCTGTTAGGCATTTATATGGATCTTATTTTGTCTTTTTAATAAAGGTTTGTAAATAATTATTTTTATTGCATGTTTCCTCCTAGTAAAATTTCACATCAGTACTTCCAAATAAAACATCCGTAAAAAAATAGGTAGTTAATTTGAATCACATATTCAAACGTTATTCGTTAACTTTCATAATAAGTAATCTATTTTGTTTTATAAGATTTCACCGTATTTTGTAAAACTCCTTGATACAAAATTATTTTCCTCATTTGGTTTTCGGAAACTTTTTCACCTGAAAATTTTTTTCCGGAAATTTTTTTTATCCTGGTATATCTGGTTTTCAATTTCATCAACGGACAAAGAGACAGCAATACAGAGACAGAATCCCGATATTTATGCTGGAGATTTGTTTCCGTTCGTTTTACTTCCCTTTTCTCTATCGTATGCTAACTACCAGGATCACATTTGAATACCACCGTTAATTACCTACTCTATCCTCTTTCTTTCTACAATAAAAATACTTATCAGCTAAATAGTTGTTTACTTTAATCAAACAAACGTTTTAAAGTTTTGATTAACTTATTTCTTTTAACAGTTTTTTTAAAACTAAATAATCTCTTTATTACCGTAAAATAAATGTCAGCAAAATACCTTTCACATGAATAAATCAATGCCCCTTCGAGTCAACGAGGACAACAGAATTCTATTTATAACGCCTTCTTTAATTTTGAGCAATTCATTTTGAAATGGGTGAAATTTTATTTTTTGACATATTTTCCAATTTGGTGAATTCTTTGACGATCGGGCGATCTCATTTTGTAAATGGGTGATGAGGTACGCATAGACGAAGCTACTTGGATTATTATACAGAGTTTTTCTGTTTCGAAATTCTTTATGTGAAGATTGAAAATCTGTGTAATTTGGATTATTCGAACTATCATTCTCACAAATGTTCGAACGATGTACCCTCCGACCTTCTTCAAGTGCATCTGCCGTATTGAGGTAATAATTTACTCTTGTTGGACGAACTAGAAAGTTTAGACCAGGAAGAACGGTAGCAAGTAAGACGTTTCAAAGAAGCAGATGGGCATATTGGGCAATTATACCCTCTTAAGTAGAACAATTGTAGACGTCAACACAAAATGGAACCAAATATTATAAAGAGTAGACTAGCCAAAATAGCCTCTCTACGGTCGTCTATTTTTGCTAGGCTGCCGCGTCAGAAATGAACGCTCACTCGTAAACCGATGGAGTTCCAGTCATATTTCTTGGGTGGTTAGACATTGATTTTCTTTGTTTCGGACAAAGAATATATTAGTTTAAAAAAAAAAGAAAAAAGAAAAACATTTTTGAACCCCCCAAAAAGTTTTTTCTTACCCTCCCCATACATAGTAATATTTTTAATTAATAAAAAAAATTGCCCCCCCCCCAAAAAAAAATGTTTACTCTCCACCATACATAAGAATATTTTTAGTTGAAAAAAGAAAAAAAAAGAAAATAAGTTTTTTGACGCAAACATTTTTGTATATTCGCCATTGCCCTTATACACACTTTGTATCTCCTCTCCTGGACGTTCGAATTCAGGTACCTTAACCTTGTCATTTATTCAACAGAATCCGGGTGGCTCTATTTGTATACCCCGCAGTGCTTACATAGATCGTCCTTATATTTAAGGTGGATTATCTCAGAGTCATAGCCCACTTCATCTAAGGGCTTGAAGGCAATTCTAAAGTATTTTGGGTCTACTTTAAAAATCCTATTGTAGTAGGCCTAAGAGTGACCAACCCTCTGATTCGCAGGTTGTTCTTTATGCTCCCTATCCTTTTTCAAGCGAAGATTCCTCTCTTCTAGTATCTCCGATTCGCGTGTTACTTCTTTATGCTCCCTATCCTTTTTCAAGCGAACATTCCTCACTTCAGGAATCTTCGATTCACCTGTTGGTTCTTTATGCTCCCGATCCTTTTTCAAGCGAAGATTCCTCTCTTCAGGAATCTCTGATTCACGTGTTACATCTTTATGCTCCTGATTCTTTTTCTAGCGAAGATTCCTCTATTCTAGAATCTCTGATTTGCGTGTTGCCTCTTTATGCAACCTATCCTTTTTAAATCGAAGATTCCTCTCTTCTGAAATCTCCGATTCACGTGTTGCTTCTTTATGCTCCCTATCCTTTTTCAAGTAGAGATTTCTCTCTGTTAGAATCTCGGAATCGCGGGTTGCTTTTTTATTGTCCCTATCCTTTTTCAAGCGAAGATTTCTCTCTTTAGGAATCTTCAATTCGCGTGTTGCTTTTTTAGAGGAATCTTCGCTTGAAAAAGGTTAGGGAGCATAAAGAAGCAACACGTTAATCGGAGATTCCAGAAGAGAGGAATTTTCACTTGAAAATGGATAGGGAGCATAAAGAAGCAACTCGTGAATCGGAGATTCCTGAAGAGAGGAATCGTCGCTTGAAAAAAGATAAGGAGCATAAAGAAGCATCACCTGAATCGGAGATTCCTAGAGAGGAATCTTCGCTTGAAAAAGGATAGGGAGCATTAAGAAGCAACACGTGAGTCGGAGATTCCTGAAGAGAAGAATCTTCGCTTGAAATAGGATAGGGAGCATAAAGAAGCAACACATTAATCGGAGATTCTAGAAGAGAGGAATCTTCACTTGAAAAAGGATAGGGAGAATAAAGAAGAATCACCTGAATCAGAGATTTCTGAAGAGAAGAATCTTAGCTTGAAAAAGGAGAGGGAACATAAAGAAGCAACACCTGAATCGGAGATTCCTGAAGAAAGGCATTTTCGCTTGAAAAAGGATAGGGAGCATAAAGAACAACCTGCGAATCAGAGACTTCTGTGTAAAGAGAGCTCAGATTGAACCAGGACAGGGTTGGTCACTCTGAGGCCTACTACAATAAGATTTTTAAAGTAGACCCAACATACTTTAGAATTGCCTTCAAGCCCTTAGATGAAGTGGACTATTACTCTGAGATAATCCACCTTAAATATAAGGACGATCCATGTAAGCACTGCGGGGTATACAAATAGAGCCTCCCTAACAGAGAGGAATCTTCACTTGATAACGAATAGGGAGCATAAAGAAGAAACACGTAAATCGCGTGTTGCTTCGTTATTCTTCCTATTCTTTTTGCAAGCGAAGATTCCTCTCTTCAGGAATCTCCGATTCACGTGTTGCTTTTTTATGCTCCCTATCCTTTTTCAAGGGAATATTCCTCTCTGTTAGAATCTCCAATTCGCGTGTTGC
Source organism: Sepiola atlantica (assembly GCA_963556195.1). Taxonomy (NCBI): domain Eukaryota; kingdom Metazoa; phylum Mollusca; class Cephalopoda; order Sepiida; family Sepiolidae; genus Sepiola; species Sepiola atlantica. Next base: position 82,098,611 of record OY744523.1, read on the forward strand.
TTCTTCATGCTCCCTATCCTTTTTCAAGCGAAGATTCCTCTCTCCAGGAATCTCTGATTTGCGGGTTGCTTTATTAAGTTCTCGATCTTTTTGCAATCGAATATCCCTCTCTTCAGAAATCTCTGATTTACGGGGTGCTTCTTTATGTTCCTTATCATTTTCGCAATCGAAGATTCCTCTCTTCTAGAGTCTCCGATTCGCATGTGTTTCTTTTATGTTCCCTATCCTTTTTCAAGCGAAGATTTGTTTCCTCAAGGATCTCAGATTGCCGTGTCGCATCTTTATGCTTTCAGTCTTTTTGCATTCTTTTCCAAGTTTTCTCCCCTGACTCGGACCGCCTAGATAGCTTTTTTTCCATTCTTGGTTTCTCTAATCGCTTTTGCTTCTGAAATGCGCTTTCATTGCATTTTTGTGCTTGCCTTCGCAAACCTTTTTTGGCAGAAGCTTCAGTGCATTAATGATTAGCCATATATTCTGCTACTAAAACTGGGTCTAACAAGTAATTTGATTTGTCTTTAGAATCTTTGACGGATTTAAGAGGCGACAGGAAAGTTTCTACCTGATGCAGCTCGCAAAACTTCCACAGAATTTGCAAGCAATTTGTGATCTGTTTTAGTAATTTTAGGGCTTTTAGTGTAATTCTCACTAATAATGGGGTCATAAACAGTTTGCACTTTAATTTTTTTCTTCCTTTTTAGAATAGCAGGTGCCTGTTTTGATATAATGGTAATTTTTAAAATTAATCATCATTGGATTTGATTGATGTTCAGCTAGCCCAGTTTGATTTAGTGTAGAAATAGTTTTCTAACATGGTTGTAAACAAAAATCTCATCAAAAAGAATAGGATTTGAATTATCATTATACTTTTGAGCCTGACTTTCTAATGAAAGTCAGGCTAAAAAATTTCATTACAATTATAGCACGCTCTAAGATATTCCCGTAGAACAGTAGCCCCATTGGAAACATGAGTGGAAAAGCGAAATTTGGTTGGGTCTGAATTTAAGGCAAATATTAAAGCATTTAAAATTGAATGCAACCCACAATCATTACTGTTAGGCTGCTGCTGCACATTTATTACCCTACATCTAAAAATAAAATTGCTTTAATCGGAAAATGTTTTAAATGCATTTAAGATTCCGAATGTGTGCTCATTGTCCCTTAAAGCATCATTTAGATAAAAGACAATTTTATCAAAAAAAGTTCACATTTGAAGTTAGTAATGAATTTGCAAGCTCAATCACAGGCAATGATTCCAAATAAGAAAATCAGAAAGTAACAAAATGATCGCCAGTGCATAATGATGCGACAGATGCACATTCATTAGGACCAATGGAATTTTCCATAAGAACTGAAGAGGTGAAGGCCATGAAAATTTTATTTGGAAGTTCCAATTGTGTCTCTAGTTTTTTTAAAGAAATGGCTCACTAATATGGTATTGTACCATTCGGTATTCGATTGGACAATATCGGCATCTTGGCGGTCCACAGGGAAAACAAATTCACGTGAATTATGTTTTAGAGATGAAAAAGTTTTTAGGAATCTGATGATGGGGTCAATTCTTTTTGAAAATTTATTAATTTTAAAAAAAATTTAATTCTGCTTTTAATCTTATTTACATCCAAGAAACATAAATACACAGGTCAAACTATAATACCCAGGGTCTTGGGTCAGCGATATTGCTTGTCCAAGACAATATTGCACCTGGGTACAGAATAAACAAGTGTGGTTGTTGCACTACTGCTTCTGAGGACAATTAGCTGTTTCAGAGGTTGACTGCAGCTGTAGCACTACTATTGCTGAGGGAAACTGACTCTTTTTGAGGGCGACTCTGCACGTGGCACTAAACTTTTACAGCTAAGATTATTATTGAAATATTTATTTGACTTCAAAAATAGGGGTTGCTTGAGAAGCGTTTAAACCTATTTATTTAATTATTTTTATATAGTCAACACTGCTGATCAACGATACTACACATATTCCGTAGGTGGCAAGAGTCGCAGGCAGCAAAGGAGGCGCAGGCAGCAAAGATGGTGAAGCTCGTTTGTCTAAAAGAAAAGAAAAAGAGTTAAATTCTACTTATACTTTTATTATTAAATATAGTAATAATTTTGTACTACATTAAGTTCAAATCGCTTGATTGGACAGGGATGTCCGTAAGGGAGATCAACAAATTTTGACCAAACTGGCCTGGAAAATTTGTTCTATATATATTTTTTTTATTTATATTATGATGGATTAATTTAAAAAATACTGGAAATTTCGATAAATTGTCCAATATATCATAAATTGTCAAAAGTTTTGAGATTTCTGTTTAATTAAGTGAATTTGAACTTAATGTATGTGAAGTCGAACCAAATTAAATGATTCACGTATCAAATTATGTGGAAAAATCATAAGGTTTAATTTTCGTTAAATTTTGAAGTTCTCAAAGATTAAAGACTGAAATTGACACCTCGAGATGCATTTAGTGACAAAATGCATAGTTTACACATTTTAGGTTCATGTTCCGTTCATTCATGAACCATAAAAGTTTAGCAAAGAACAGGAACGAAGTTTTTACTTTTCGTTTAACTAAACATATGAAAATATTTTTTTCACGGTTCTATTTAATTAAATTTTGCACGTTAAAATAATGAAAATAATTAGATGGACTTAAATAGTTTATAATGAGTCATGTATGAGTTTCTAATGAGTCAGCATCTTTGAGTAACAATTTGAGCAGGAATGATGTTTAACCTTAGTTTGAACTTTTTTAAAATTTTAATGGCAGGATGTTTACAATAGAAATAAGGCATTTATCCGGTTTGTATATTATTGAATATTTTGTTCTCTTCTTTAATCGTTATCACCGTTATACACTTGTAAAGGTGTACGTATTGAGTTTTTTTGGGGGGGCGTAAGCATGTTTGTACTTAATTTATGATATATGGTCATATGCAGCTGTACTGGCAGTAGTTTGATCATAATTGTCTCAAAAACAGATTTATGGGTCATGTATTTTGGATACGCGGCTGGAATATGGCTTATTACGTGGGTGAAATATTTTTGATTTAATATTCTTGATATATCCTTTAGTTGCGTAAATAACTTTTGGCTCATTTTTTTTTACGTAAATAACTTTTTGGCTCTCCCGACAGCAGAATACAATTCCTCACAACCGCTGCAGAATCAGCCGGTAGCTTACATGTTTTATTATTATATATCTATTTGTTGTGAAAATAGAGGAAAATATTTACAAATACTCTGACAATGGAGTCAGCTTCCAAGCAAATATTCAAAACTTCCAAAAAACGTGTATTCTATGTCCTCTTAAATTATTTGTTTGAGGCCAAGTTTCGATATCTTGAAGTTCAGTGATTACCCAGAAAATGCAACAAACATTTTTGAGCCGATGCGCGCGAGCAAAGAAAAAATGACCTTATGACAAAATATAGCCACAATAAGTTAGATTTATTTATATAATTTTATAATCCAGATTTCATTTTGTGATTTAAGGCGTGCTGAAAATTCGGTATTTTAATCCTTTTTCTAATGAACAATGTAGATTCCACCTTATAGTGACATTTTCTAAAATCTCTAACAATTGTAAACATGTCACTATTCCTAAAATAACCTGGTGTGATTTTTTTGTAATCTAAACAATTTTGCTTTTAAATATAAATTTCAATGAAAATAGAATAGATATGTATATTATGTAATTTATGTATTTGTATTCTCCGAATATTCCCTGCTCTTCAGTTGACTCTTTAGTTTTTATTTATATTATATACTAGCAGGGCTACTCGGCGTTGCTCGGGGTCATACAAACACTAAATAAAAGAAAAATCGCGTGTGTAACATCTTTATATTCAAAATTCTATTTCTCTCCCTCTCTCTATAACCATCTTTTTATCTTTCTACCTTTCTCTTCCCTGATCGCCCAATTTCACTACTACTTTCTCCCTTTGCCTGTTGCGAAAGCTGTTTCTTCCCCACCATTCCTTTTCCGTCGCCAAGGGTGAAAGTATGACATATTTCTATAAAAAGTACAACCTTTGTCTGCACCTTTTATATAGGTACTTATCCCCACCCCGGTGCACATGCTATATACATACCTACTGTGCCCCGGTGCGCATACCATATGAGTACCTACCGCCGCCCAGTGCACATACTACGTAAGTACCTATCGCCACCTCGGTGCGCATACTACATAAGTACCTATTGCTGCCCCGGTGTGCATACTAAATACGTACCTATCTCCGCCCCAGTGTACATGCTATATACGTACCTATCGCAACCCCGGTGCGCATACAATATACGTACCTATCGCTGCCCTGGTGCAGATACTGTATAATTACCTATCGCTGCCCCAGTACTCATACTACATACGTACCTATTGCTACCCCGGTGCGCATACTACATAAGTACCTATCGCCGCCCCGGTACGCATACTACATAAGTACTATTGCCACCTTGGTGCGAATGCTAAATACGTATCTATCACCGCTTCGGTGCGTATACTATATACGTACATATCGCCGCCCCAATGATTGAGACGCTATTTAATATGTATACAAATATAAGTGAAAACAAATGGCAGAGCATAATTATTTCTTCCTTTTATTTTACTGATTGAGACGTTATATAATATGTATACAAATATAAGTTAAAACAATGACGGAGCATAATTATTTCTTTCTTTTAATTTTACTGATTGAGACGTTATTTAATATGTATACAAATATAAGTGAAAACAATAGCGGAACATGTATACAAATATAAGTGAAAACAATGGCGGAGCATAATTATTTCTTCCTTTGATTTTACTGATTGAGACGTTATTTAATATGTATACAAGTATAAGAGAAAACAATGGCGGAGCATAATTATTTCTTCCTTGGCGGAGCATAATTATTATTTTTTAACTTTACTGATTACTTATTTAGTTTACTTCTATTTTACAGCACCCTGTCGTCTTTAATCGTCACCCATTTAGTACTGGCCAGGCTATGTATTGCTTAACTACTCTATTTGACCGAATAGAACGTTCTTAACATTGTATTGTCCTATTCCCGGACAACGCCAAATACAAGGAGGCCTCCAGAGCTATACTAAAATAACTCTCTCTTATTCCCCTCCTTTTTATGAGGGCAATAGTCCGAAGAAACATGCAAAAGAAAACGATAATAATGTGACGATAGCATAAAATAATATCCAAACCTATCACTATGACGTCATGTACCTATCAATTGACGTCATGTGCACAAGATAACATTAAAAATCGTGATCACATTAAACGAAAACATGGCCATTTGACCCCTTAAAAATGTATCTTTTTTTTTCATTTTTAGATATTATTTTTCCGAGGTTATGCCGGTAAAAATAATACCTAATTCGGGTGTGTGTGTGTTGAGTATTGTAAAAGCCTTAGCGCTACATCTAAAAATCTGTGAGTATGTACTCACAGATTTTTGCCATATATATATTGAGATGAGATGAGATGAAATTTTTCCGAGGTTATGCCGGTTAAAATAATACCTAATTCGGGGGTGTTTGTTGAGTATTGTAAAAGCCTTAGCGTTAGATACATACTCACAGATTTTTGCCTTATATATATTGAGATTAGGCACAAGTTCTTTTTGCTATTGAGTTTAAGTGGCAATGTGCCTTGTTTGGGTTCAAACAGAGTAAACAAGAAGAAAAGAAACTTATAGAGATATAAAAAGAGGTGCGATTTTGGCCATGGTAAAGCAGTTAAAATACAAATAAAATATTTAATTAATTTCACCATATATGCCACCATAAAATTGATTAGTAGTTTTGGTGCTTGTACAAAGAAGCGTCCGTATTAAATTATCAACACCACAGAAAATAGTTTTATATACTTAAATAAGTATACTCACCAAAAAGTAGGAAATCTGATCAAGTAGAATTTTAATTAAAAATAAAAATCAGTTTCATCGTATTTTGGTGAATTCAATTGATTTATTACTTGTTAATATGACAGACTAAGTTATCCTCTCCTGAATTTCGTGTTTTTTGCTCGAATCAATGACCGATTCGATTAAACGGTATAACGGATTTTTGCTAATTTTTGGTGTACAAACCTATTTTTGCTTGTTACATACGTATATGAAAGAGTTTTCTGGTTCATTTAGTTGGAACTGCGATTTTCAGCGTTTTTCATATGTACGCTTCTCTGTGCAAGCACCATAGTTTAAAAAAAAATATTTTGCTACTTACAGTTGGCTCAGAGGAAATTATGTATTTTGTGTAAGGGATTCATGACAACAGAATATTGAGTACACTACCGAGACCACCAAGAGTTGACTACAGGCCAAGCAACTAACTTCTTCCCCCCCCCGCTCTGACGTCATTGTCGTTGGTTAACTTAATTTCGCGCCTTTTTAAATTTCATTTCATAATTCACAAAGTTAAAATGCCTACTGCATGCGCCGTTCCTCATTGCCAGGGCAATTTTAAAAATAAACGGAAAGTCTCAGTGTTTGGATTTCCAAAAGAGAAAGAATTACGGCAAATATGGATACACGCAATAAAGCTAGATGTTTACACAGACTAAAAGATAGTGTAGTAAGTTTGATTTTTTTTTTAATTATATAAAAAAAATCAAGTCTGAATTACTTATTCATTATTTTATAAAAAAGTAGTGTATAGCTAATAATTATTGTTTTCAGTGTGATTTTTATTACTTTTTTCGGTGTCTTATTAAGTGTAGTATATTTTATCTTTTCTCTGTACTTTTGTAGATTAAATAAATGAAATAACGGCATATTTAATCAATATTTTCACAAAAAAAATTTTGATTAAATTATGCTTTATTATTCAATGATAATATCGTTAATCAACAATTAATTTTTCTTCGAGTTATAATGATTTCATTAACACGGAGTTTAAGGGCATTTTTCGTAATATATACGAAATAGTTAAAAAAAAATTATTTTAAACATATACAGATCTTTATTTTCATTAAAAAAAATTCATGGATTTTTTTTATATATAAAAACATACCTTTAGTAATGATGTATTTTGTTAAAATAAAATAATACATTTTCACTAAGATTTTTTAAAAATGGTTTCACTATATCTCATGTGCTTGTTTATTAATAAATATTGAAAATTTCATTAAAATTGGTTGATTTTCTGAATTTTGGTGAATTTTTAAGTGAAGAGAGGGTCAAAATGTTTTTACATTTCGGGGATCGGCCTTTGATTTTGCACGTACCTATTTCTTAATAGCAAGATAGGATTTGGTGATTCTATTATCAAACAAACAGTTAACATTGAATTATTTTTGTATAATTTTTAAAATTTCAAAGTCTGAATTACTTCCGTTTGATTGGGTTAGGAGTTTAAATAATGGTATCGTTTGTCTTTTAAATTATTTCTTCAGGTTTGTGAACTTCATTTTCGACTCGAGGACATAAATAGAGAGGCATCCGCATTTGACTCCAAAACAGGTAGAACCATTGCTGTAAAACTTCGGAAACCATATCTCCGAAATGGTGCTATCCCTCGAATTCTGCCTAACTGCCCCCCCCCCTATGTATCTGCATCATCGACAAGCTTCAGAGAGTCACTAGATTCTAAAAAAGTACGACTTGAAAATTCTGGATTTTAACGTGCTTTAAGTGAAAGCATTGCTGCTGATATAGCGTATACGCTAGAGAAGACGTTCAGACCTCTTGAAGACAGAGAAAAAAATTAAATTTTCTTGATCGAAATTGGAACATTATTAGGTAAAAAGATAGACTTATCATATGCCATATTAGCAAATATTCATGTCCCAAAATCACACTGTCCCTGGTAATTGCATCTGATTTAGCAGTGATGTGGAAATAGGGGAGTATACGATTCCTAAACATGTAACTGATGAAAATACTCTACACATTTTGATGGCGAACATGGAAAAAATGGATATAAAAGAACAGCAAACAAAACCTCAAAATGTAATTTCTATATTAAAATTAATCTTGTCATTTCTGTTCTTAGTGCAAGATGAATCATTTAAATATTTCAATGCAATTAAATTCATATACGAACAGATTAATATAATGGCACGTTTAAGTTTAATTATTCGAGTGAAATGATGATATTTTCTTCCTTGTTATATAACTGCTCCCCTAGAGGGTACAGACTGTTAAGAGATACTAAAAATGTAATTTTACCATGTTATTCGACCATCAGAAGACTAACCTTATCACCCTCTATGAATCCTGTAGTTGAACAACATGATAACAATTTTCGTATGAATATTAAAAGTAAGTTCAAGTTACTCGTGCAGTAACACATCACGGTATCTTTACTTGTTGATGAAATTCATCTAAAACCTTATTTTGATTATAAGGGGGGTAATGTTGTTGGCTTAGACACTACCCCCATAAAAAAGAGAAGGTGGGGAACGAACGTATATTATAATGCCCTCACCCCCAGAAAAGGGTGGGTAATGCCAGGGAGGACGTATCATGATGTTATACTACACATAATTAAATAAGCATAAACGGTTTAATCTTATTTAGGCAGTGGAAATTTTTTTTATAATTGGAATTTCTTATTTTTATTGTGAACATATTTTGGTACTGTTCCAGATGACGCGCTTAATTTCCGTGACTTCGCGTCGACAACAATCGGGTAGGTCGCGGAAGCGCCCGAGAGTTGCCGAGACGAAAACACCAAGCGTTAATGGAAGGCTTGAAGACGATAATATAAGACCAATAAATTCAAAGAAAAACTACATAGATACAAAGATAAAACCGAACAAACTGAAACCATTTTCAATCAAATGTGTAGAAAGAAAATGTCAATGTTTTCTTTTTCATTTGTTTCGCTGTTTCTCATTTGTTTCGCTGTTATTCTTTTTAGGGCTAGGGTTTCCGTTCTTAGCGATATCCAAGCCCTGCATTCAAACTGCCAAACTCTAACTGGAAGACTGGCAGACGATAATATAAGACGAAGAAAAAAAATACATAAATTATAATAATTTTTTTTGGGGGGAAGGGGGTAAAATTTTGTCAATGTTTTTATAAGATAAAAAAAAAGATGATATTATTCCGTCAGCGCTCGGGCGCTTCCGCGACATGCCCGATCGTTGTCGACGTGAAGTCACGGAAATTAAACGCGTCATGTGGAACAGTACCCATATTTTGAAATAGTTTAATTATTAATTATTAGCCAAATATAATTAATAAAATTATAAAATGATAAACAATGTAACAGATAATAAATGCAAACTGATTTTTACAATGAATGTTTTCTTAAAATTGTTTAAATATGTTACACATTCACATTGTTCATAGTAATAACGTATCCTGTACAGAATAATGCCGAACAAATTCTCGAAGTGGCCAAAAATCTGGTGCTTCTACAGAATTTGAACCGAACCGAAATGACTTTTGCTGAAATAAACCTAAAACCGTAGTTATTATTAGATTAAGGTTTTTAAAAAAAGTTTGGTTCAAATTATGTAAAAGCAACAAAAATATATTGACTTTTTCTTATTAACACAGGTGAAAGTTTCTGAAATAAAAACTCGACTCTGCTATAATAATAGCAGAGTCGAGTTTTTATTTCAAACTCATTATTTGAAAAGAAATTTTGTCAATGAGATTTTGTCTTCTAAGACGGGTGATTTAAACTAAACAAAAAGAAAGAACTTTGTTTCAATATTTCATCTTCTACTTTCTGAACACATTTTTGAGCGGGAAATAAGAATTTCCAAATCTAAAAAAGATATTGTAACTGTTTGAATTTCACTGAACTTTGTTAAAAAACTTGAAATTGTATACAAGGAAAGAAAAATCAGTCGTTGATCATTAAAGAACCAATCATTATCTTATGAAAAGTCGTCTTCGCATATATCTTTGCATGTTCATTGTCACGTGACCCAAAATTACGCGCGTATTAATAAATATTTGAATTTATTCAAAAATAAATTTTAAATTTTTTTAAAGTTATAGCATTCAACGTTAGAAAGTTATTCTGAAACTTTTTAGATAAGGATTGATAATTTGGATTATTCAGACTTATTCACAACGTTTCGGCCGAGGTAAAATCCGACCCGTTTCAGGTTAATTTTTATGTTTTAAAATTATTGTATTGGGGGAGTGGACAATGAAATGACTATTCAATGTTTATTTTTAATAAAAGATTGATGAATTTTGATTCTTAACAAACGCCAATAATTATAAAATTAGAAGTAAGCTTGTATCTCAAATAAGAGAAAGGAAAAATCAAATACAAACATATTTTAATAAAATGGTTGAGCTATTTGAAAAGAACCAAATTGACTTTTGCTGAATTTTCTGTAATATTTAACGCGACTAAAATAATTCCTATTTAAGTCACGTAAATCAATTCCAATTAAATTTCTTAAACTTATTCTTATTTTAACCCTGTTGGTTTTAGAAAGTTTCACCGGACACGTAAAACGCCGAGATGTGTAGAGAGGGTCACGTGACACAAATTTAACCGTAAAATTGAATCTGTTGAAAAGTGAAAACACAATAATTAAAATTTTCAGTGAGTGCTTTAATCTAAAATTGCAATATAAAAAAATTCTCATTAACCGTCAAAAGTAACCCCCAATTTTTTACCCTCCCTCACACAAAGAAATATTTTTAGTTTAAAATAAAAAGTACCCCCAAATTTTTTTACCCTCCCCATCCATAGAAATATCTTTAGTAAAAATAACACATTTTTTTACACCCCGCCACCAAATTTTGTTTTTACCCTCCCCCACCCAAAGAAATATATTTAGTTAATAAAAAAAAAAAATTGCCCAGCCCTAAATTTTTTTTGTTTTACCCGCTCTCATACATAGAAATATTTCTATGTATGGGGGAGGTAAAAAAAATTCTCCCTCACCCTAATTTTTTTTTACCTTTCCCCATAACATAGAAATATGTTTATTTAAAAATGAAAAATAAAATTTGTTGTCCCCCCATTGTTTTTTACCCTCCCCTATACATAGGAATATTTTTAGTTAAAAAAAATTCGACCACCTTCTAAAATATTTTTTTTCACCCCCCCCCTATACATAGGAATCTTTTTATTAAAAAAAAGAAAAATAGGAAAATTTTTTTGACCCCCCAATTTTTATTTTTATCCTCCCCCATACATAGAAATATTTTTAATTAAAATAAAAAAATAAAAAATTCCCCCCACCAAAACAAAGATTTTTTTACCCTCCCCCATACAATATTTTTAGTTAAAAAAAAAAAAAATTAGGAGACACCTCAAATCATATCAAAGAACTCATGTTTAAATATGGTATTGAAGGCGTCTACGTCATATCAAAGAATAAGTTTTGTTATTCTTCCAAAATCGTTACCCATTTAGTAATGGCCGAGATATTTGTTGCTTACCTTCAATGTCACAACAAAACACCTTGTCTTAACAACGTAATGAAAATAAAGTATGATAATGTGAAAAAATCCTCTCACAATGACGTCACTTCCGGAAGGATGAGTCAGCTATTAATTCTTCCAAAATGGTCACCCATTTAGTAATGACCGGGATATGTATTGCTTAACTTCAATTTACAACAAAACACCTTGTCTTAACAATGTAATGAAAATGAAGTATGATAATGTGAAAAATCCTCTCACAATGACGTCACTTCCAGAAGGACCGGAACGATTAGTCAGCAATTTATTTTTCCAAAATGGTCACCCATTTACTAATGGCTGGGATATGCCTTGCTTTATTTCAATTTACAACAAACCACCTTGTCTTAACAATGTAATAAAAATAAAGAAATGTTATGTGAAAAAATCCTCTCACAATGACGTCACTTCCAGAAAGACCGGAAGGATGAGTCAGCAATTTATTTTCCAAAATGGTCACCCATTTACTAATCGCTGAGAAATGCCTTGCTTAACTTTAATTTACAGCAAAACACCTTGTCTTAACAACGTAATGAAAATAAAAAAATGATAATGTGAAAAAAAATCCTCTCATCGGAACAGATACTACACTTTGATCTTAGCCAAAAGGCCAATAAAGACTTGCAATTTTAACAGTACTCGCCATTGGAAGTATGGTTTCGGAAACATGCTGGTTTATGAAGAAAATGGCTTTAATTAACTGTATGAATAATTTTTATTAACATCACCTTATCGGAAAATATTGTAAACACATATGTAAACTTGATAATAGCAGTTATAAGTGTATATTTGTAAATATGAATTTAATTGAAGGTTAATAGGAATGTATTATGTAAATGACGAAACTCGTCTAGTGTCTGAACGACTTCTAGTAACAGTATATAAGGAAGTTTAAAAAGTATAAGTTTAAGTAGGATTCTTGATACGTTTTCCGTTCAGTCTCGTCTTGAAATTTCATTCTACTTTGTTTATATTTATCTAATGTTATTTAATGTTATCTAATCTAAATTAATATATTAATAATTTCCTAGTTCTAAAGGTATGAACACTGACTTGAAAAAATTAATTAAATAGTAATTACCTCCCCCCTACACACCCCTCTCCCGTTTGCAAAAATTCTCCAGGACGGATAGACAGACAGAGAAGGTGCTCGTTATATTATAAGTGCACTAGCGAAAAATAAAATAAAATTTGGAGGGTGTGGTGAAATCTCCCCCTCCCCCTTAAACGAACGCAGAACCCAAACTATATCAAAGAACCAGTTTTGATACGATCATTCATTGCTAAATAAAAATCGTTTTTTTAACTTGTCTAATTTGCTCATATGGTAGAGTATCGGAAAAATTCGTCCTAATTACTCTTTGACGTTAAGGTTGCGAGTTCAAATCACGGCGTCGAAATTATTTATTGTTTATTTAGTCGTTAATATGTACCCTAATGTATTTGTTATGTTTCTGACTTGGAAATTATTTAAATAGTATAATTACAAAAATTCTCCAGGACTGACAGACAGAGAAAGTGCTCGTTATATTATGAGTCGATTAGTAAACCATTAACACACACACACACATATATATATATATATATATATATATATATATATATATATATAACTCGTCAAATGTCTACGGTCTCTGTACAAAGGGTTGTCCGGTGAAGCCACAAGAAAGATATACTATAACAGAGTTTACGGGGCAAGGAAAACTAATATTTTTAACTTGTTTACTAACTCAACGTTTGACAGGTAAACGGGGAACATTAATTGAATATTCGAATATCTATGTATCTCATATAGAGATCAAGTGTTAGCCCCAATAAATAGCCCCTTGCTTTCAAAAGAGAAATATACGCGCGCGCACACACACACACACACACACACACACACACATACATATATATATATGTATGTGTGTGTATGAAAAGACAAACAGAAAAACACACATCTTGTCTTAATGGCATTTCATTTTTATGATTTTATGATATATCATGCATTCCAGCCTCATATATATATATATATATATATATATATATATATATATATATATATATATATATATATATATATATATATATGCAAGCGTCGTTAAAGAACACGGAGTTTTCTCTCTTCACTATTTTTCTGGTCAATTTCTCGACGCGGCGAGCGATTCGTCGGTTTTCTGGTGTTAATTGATGAAGTATGGCACTTAACGTTGTGTCGTGGGCCATTCCTCTAGCGCTTTCGGTCTCTAGACCATCTTCAGGAGGCTGTGTCTTATTGTTACTAATAGCCGTATTTATAGTTTCATTATTAGTTATATATCTATTAATATATATATATATATATATATATATATATATATATATATATATATATATATATATATATATATATGTGGTACTTGTATTGTTGATTATCCTAGATGTCAATTCATTGAAACTCCCGTGTTTATAAGATGTATAACAGATAGAGCCGTATCTTTTTTTGATTCATACAAACATTGTTGACTACATATATGCATACATTTATAAGCTGCGATTTCATTCAAAATCTAGTTTCATCAGACCATTTTTAAGAAGTATTAGTATTTTAGTAATCAAGACACCAGTTTTTTCTAAGTTTTATTGATACATTTGCATGTAAGGATGGAAGGACGAATAAAATAAGTATACTGTCACTTTTAGAGCACAAACGCTCTAGTCTATACGCACACACACACACTCACACATATATATATATATATATATATATATATATATATATATATATATATATATATATATATATATATATATATATAGTAATACTCACATCAAAAACCAAGATTATGTTTAATTCACCCAAAATTAATCCTGGAATTATTCACATGGACACGTGGAACAAAGCATAAAGGTGTTAAGTATAAATCACTTCAACTGACAATCTTCTAGAGACGATTCTAACTAAGAATACAATTAACATTGCTTACACTCGTCTATGGCTGACGTGACGAGAACAAGCTAAACGTAGATCAAAGTAAGTGTTCAGTTCAAAATGTTGTATAATATCCCGAGTACGACATAAAGATTCCCGAGTAATGTTGGCCGAAACGTATGTGAATAGTAGTTCGAATGGTACAGATTCTTTCTGTTTTTGTCTATGCCTTCATCGCTTTCTTTTCTTTTTATTGTTCTTCGTTAATCGTTTTTTTTATCTGATTTTTTAAATTATTATTCTCGTCCGTCTTCCTCTTATGTTTACGCTTTCTCTGTGTTTTTACTTTGTCTTCTAATTGTCTAACATGTTCTTCTTTTCTTTACCTTCCTTTTTTGTCTCTTTCTTGTTTACACTTTTTATTTTCTCTTTTATTCTTTCTTTATTTTGTTTTCTTACTTTACCTTTTTATTTTTAGCAACTTTTTTATCTCTTTCAAGTTTTACTTATATGTTTCTCACTTATATCTTTTTACGTCAACCATTTTCATATTTGTTCTTGCTTTATTCGTTTCTGTCGATTTTTTTTTGCCGAGACGCAACCTTCAACCTTTTTTGACAATACATTTCTCAATAACACGTACCTATTTAAATAAAAATAATGAAACAGAAAACAACTTGCAGAATGTAGGTTGAAGTAGTACATTCATAATTGATTTGGTTCGTCTGTTTTATTGTATATCAACTGTTTTATTGCTTACTAGTAGAGGTATTTGGCGTTCTCGCCTTAACCCCCGTAGACAAAAGTGTAACAATCTCTCTTCCCCAGTTACCTGGTTCAAAAGCTGTCTCGTCCTCGGTGGCCCCCTCATCCCGGTCGTTCGTCCTCTTCCTCTCCCCACTGTCTTCCCGCTCGTCCCCTCATCCACTCATCCCCTCCCTACCCCGGATGCTCTCACCCTACCCCCTCCCCGTTGCTATCTCTCTCGCCCACTGTCTTCCTGCTCGCACTCTCATCCTTGCCCCCCTCTCAGCGCCCCACCCTCCTCCCGTAGGCAAAAGTGTAACAATCTCGCTCTTCCCCTGTTGCCCGGGGTAAAAGCTGTCTCTTCCTCGGTCGCCTCTTCGTCCCTCTCGCTTCGATGTATATGTAGGTCACTGTTAAAAAAATTCTGAGAGTCGACTGGGATCGAACGAAAAGCTCGCGGTCTTGGACCACGAAGTGAGTATAACATCTCTCGAAAAATCGGTAACTTAAACGAAGCTTGAAGCTGGCATGTGTTTTATGCATACATGCGCAGATCGTACTATCCACCAGAAGTCGACCAAATTTAGGGACCCCCGTCACACGTTTTGAGTCATTTCTATACGAGGAAATCGATGTTATTTTCAAATCTTTCGATATTATGCCGCCGAAAGCTGAAGGATTCAGAAAATGTCAACTTAATGAGGGGTCTATCGAGTACCTTGGGAGCCTTTTCCAGATATACACACATACCCACATACATACAGACGGTTTCCCATTATATATTACATTTAATAAAGATAAAAACACCTATTGTAAACAAATCATTGTGTACGAGTTATTGAACATGGGTTGCTATTTTACCGCTAGTTGTGCGAGAAATTTAAGTTAATATATTTCCCAACGATTTTTATCCAACGCTATAGATCTGCAATAGTTTAAACTCGTCATATCTGATTCCAAAAGTCTAAATGCTATACATTGTCATCGCACCGATCATGCAACCTTGTTTAATTCAAAATACACATCTTAAAATGTAATAACTTAGAAAGTATTAATTAATTCTTACATGAAAATGTAAACCTAGACCTTTAAATGAAATCAAAATTGTGTTATAATTTAAAAGAAAATCATTTTTAATTAATTATACTTTTTAAAAGCTCCATAACCAGGCTCTCTTCGTTGCTAAGCTCAAAGTATGGAATTTCACGGACGAATCAAATTTCCAACCAAGGAGCCACTTGGATCTCGTTTTAGAATGAAAGATTAAAAGATCAAAATTAAAATATCCTTACGAAAATATATGAATGATAAAAACATATTTTTAATATATATATTTCAGAATAAACACGCGTTTGTGCAATTACTATTTAATCTATTACTATCTTGCTTTGACACGAGATGCCCTTGTTCTGGTTGAAAGGTCTTAAAAAATAAACAAACAAACAAGTACTATCCAGCTAATATCACTGTGTTGCTACAGATAGAAGGGGATATAATTA
This sequence comes from Sepiola atlantica, assembly GCA_963556195.1. Classification (NCBI taxonomy): domain Eukaryota; kingdom Metazoa; phylum Mollusca; class Cephalopoda; order Sepiida; family Sepiolidae; genus Sepiola; species Sepiola atlantica. The sequence goes on from OY744523.1 coordinate 82,115,131, forward strand.
TTACTCATGCGATGTAGAAATATTTTAAGCTAATTTTATAAATAAAAATACCTTCAAATTAAGTTACAGTTGCAGCAATGGCATGCTAGCAAATAATGTAGCAAGAAAAAATAGAATTAACATGACCCCTTATTGAAAGAATACACTCAAGGCTAAGAATACTTTTAATTGTAATAATTAAATAAATTTTACTTTAGGCTACAACTACTTTAAGTGTTAATTAATTAATTTACTTTAATATTAATTTTATGGGTTATTTAGTATTTAATTCCGTTTGCATTTTTGCAAAATTTATACACCATCAAGCCTATGGTTTCCACATTAATGCCTTTGGTAAGGTTATATAAGATGGAAAGACTAACCAAGTCCATTACTTCAGCTAAACTAAAGAGCCCATACAAATATTGAAAGACCCCGTTTGATTACTTTTGACCCATTGTTCACTCTTGTTAATAGGACAATGGTTGTGTAGTTTCTAATTATATCTATTTCATCTTCCGAAATGTCGGAGAGAACTTTAGCAAATTCCATTGCACTTTCAAAATTTATTTCGATATTGACGCATAATTGTTTACAATTTCAGATAAAAGGACATTTTTCTTTGTTTTGACTTCAGAAAACAATTTCATGTTTTCAGTAGTGTTTATTCATTGTTTTAGTTCATATAAGTGCCCTGTATTTGCTAGTTAAACCTCTCTTACTAATTTTCCTATTTCTTGTCTCGGAAGGTTAATAAGTCTAGTTGAAGGTCTAGTATAAAAGGCAGATTTATGATCCTTTACTCATATGTAAGCTACCTTTCCATTTAGTTTCCTTACTCTATCACTAATCTTTAGTTTGTCTTTTATAGTTTTACTATTAGTGTTGATTAGTTCAATGAAATTAGTGTTTGATTTTTTGTAATTTTTGTGATGTTTTAATTGTTTAGTAAGTTTATAAAAATTCAGGGTTAATCAGCTTTCACTAATATGTGTTTCGAATTGATAATTTCTTTAACTATCTGCTCAAATTTCACTAGGAATGGATTTTTCTCCTTTGAAAGGTAATATTCGTAGAAATATTAAGGATATCCGTTTCGAATCCTTCTAGTTGGGAGGAACATATAAAATATTAAACTGCAATGAAAGTTTGGCATAGTGGAAGCATACCCTAAATAATTAGAAAACCGTAGGCCAATTATATTTGCACGAACGTACGGTAATTAGAAATAGTATAGGCTCGAGGTACTTTACCATTCTTGTAGTCTTAAAAAGGGTGTGGCCTTCATCCTCTACTAAAGATACAAGACACTACGAATAATTATTCTGAGTTTATTGGTCTATAGGGTTAGCAAAATTAATGGATAAACCGTAAACAATTCCTTTTTTCTAAGTTTTTTAACTGAATTCTTTCTTTCAAGATTATTCTTATTACACACCAAACAAAGCATCTTAAAATAAACCTTCCGAATTTTAGCTATTAAGTATTACTTGCAAGTAATATATACTTTGGAAGTTAAGTACTAATATGACTCCACGGGTGCAATAGGTTATACGATATGATTGGCGAAGTATATCTTTGAGTCCGACTTACGCCCGGTATAAAACGACGTGAAGTCAAAATAAGTTGCTGGTAGAATTTTGGATTGGTAAGACGTAATGTAAATTGTTTTTAATGCCAAAAGGTTTTCAGACGCACTGTTTGCTAATTTTAAGTACGATATAGTTTTAATAGATTTCTTATATCCTGATTGACAGATAATAAGACTACAACCCTTGTAGATTTTATGACAGTTCTATGCTTTCAAACTAATTGTAGATATGATTCTTCAGGTGCAGTGGGTTATAGGATATGATTGGCAAGAGTGACAATCGAGACAGCTACTACTCCAAATGCAGGAAAGACAGATGAGTAATTCGAGAACGCCAACCCTATATTTCAGATTTACATTTTCGCAGATATTTCATGCGCAAATACTTGTATAATGTTATATAATTTATAGTTTAAAAAGAGGTAAGTTTCTAAATACCGTAAATTAAATTCAAGATAGTTTGTTTTATGTTTAACCCAGTGATATGAATGCGGCGAAATCTTTGAAGTAATGTGTTCATACTATTGATAACTATCCCATATAATATGTGTATGTAAATATGTAATGTACGGTGGCTAGTTTATGAGAGGTGATTTTACCTGTGTCTGAAACATGAATGTGCATAAATCTTGAATTGCTTGCGGTAGAACTAAGTATGCGTGTTGGCTGGGCGATTTAAGAGTGAGGTAAGGAGTAGAGAGGGATAGGAAAATTGTACATGATCCCGGCAAATGTATTGGAGTCGAGGGACAGGTCGTCTAATCGTAGGAAGAAAACATGGCATGCTTAATAAGGTTAACTCTCTGTGGACACCCCCGTTTTGGTTTATTTCTGGTTTCTTTTTGATAATTTCAATTTTAACTTTTTAAATCACTACAGACCCATGAATGAGACATGTAAACGTCGAAACGTTGGTTGATCCGCGTTGACTATTTCTAATGTTAATTTAATTTTTGTGGCCGTCTGAAATTATCGCTGTCGAATGAGAGCATAAGCTTGAAACGATGTCGTATGTAGGCATAAATAATTTAATATTTATTTATGACTATTGTTATGAAGCCCTTTTAAGAGATTACAAGTTGAGTACTGTTAGGAGACATTCACTTAAGCTATAATGAAAGGTTCCTATTAAGTTTGTTGAACCCTTTAGAATGTTGGAGTTTTATGGCCCGATGCATTTGGCATAACTATAACTTAATTTCTCCCGTATCACGTGATAATTTCCTATTGGCTTGATGATAGAGCAAAAGCGTGCGAAGTCTGGGTTGACTATGTGAACAGGGTTCGCGCCTTGTTACCGTCTGAAATTATCGCTTCGATACACTGATGAGATCATAAGCTTGAAACGACGTCGTATGTAGGTATACATAATTTAATATTTATTAATGAATATCGCTTTATATATATATATATATATATATATATATATATATATATATATATATATATATATATATATATATATAACTTGGTAAGTAGTTATAAATAACAAAATAACGATCATCATCATCAGGATTGTTTTTATTTCATCTCTGCTGGAGGACCCCCCTCCCTGGTTTCTTTCCACATTGTTTTATCACTGGTTAGTGAGGAAACCCAGCATGTCAAGGTACGGTTTATTCCAACGTACATATCTTGTACACACAATAGTAACTACAGGTGATCTAATAGAATTAAACAGAATACAATTGAATCCACCATGCTACTGTTCGTAGTCGTTTTTATCATCCAGACTATTTCAATTATTTAGTGACTGAGGGGAGTCTGGTATCCCATCACAACAATATATATATATATATATATATATATATATAATACTAAGACAACGTGTTGCGGGTGGTCTACTTATTATTAAAATTGGACAATAATGCAGTTCATTTCGATTATCAAGCAACTATTTCTTGTATTTTCTTATTAAACATTGTTGTTACATGATGCTATTACAGGTATGGCTATTTTTTTCATTAAACATGGTTGTTACATGATGCTATTACAGGTATGGCTATTTTTTTCATTAAACATTGTTGTTACATGATGCTATTACAGGTATGGCTATTTTTTTCATTAAACATTGTTGTTACATGATGCTATTACAGGTATGGCTATTTTTTTCATTAAACATTGTTGTTACATGATGCTATTACAGGTATGGCTATTTTTTCATTAAACATTGTTGTTACATGATGCTATTACAGGTATGGCTATTTTTTTCATTAAACATTGTTGTTACATGATGCTATTACAGGTATGGCTATTTTTTTCATTAAACATTGTTGTTACATGATGCTATTACAGGTATGGCTATTTTTCTTAACGTGGTATTGAACTACAGCAGCACGAAACGGTCAAGTTCGTAAATATTATTTTAAACGCTTCTTGCATATGAACGTTAAACTCCTGAAAGTTTTTTTTCCGTCGAAGTTTAATACAGAAGCAGAGAAATAACGATTGTCGTAATAGCATGATGTAATATGTATAATTTTAAATGCCCCCCAAACCCTACGTTCTTAATTGAAATTCATCGAGATTCTAAGGCCTATCTATGAATGGCATACACTGTATGTGGCCAGAAGTTAAAACTGTGAATTTGTTTTTTAGTTCAAAGGAATGAAGTAGAGTGGAAATGTGTCGATTGCAGATAGTTTTTTCTTCTTTGGGGAGTTATATATTGTCAAGTGATGATAGCAGGTGCTTTGAGTGTCTAGTCAACAGCTGACAGGATAGAGTGTAGGCGTCTTACTTTGTGTCTGTCTGTGGCTGTCTGGAAACTCTCTGCCTGACATGCGAATCCTAAAGTTCTCAGGACGGGGTCATAAAAAGTTTCGGTAGAAATTGCTACGCCAGATAGCCTGATTAGTCATTCGGGTGACCAAACAATCTCATTAGGTTTCTTCTCCGTCAAAGGACATGTTTATTACTGCTACACCTATGATAATTTCAGTATCCATCCCACAAATTGGTCCATTAAAAAGTTAGACACTTTCTTCATTACAGTGTGGTTATAAAGATGCACCCGCACATGCTATTTTTGTTAGTTGTAGGTTTCTTTTTTTCCTCATCGCTTAAACTCCTCTATACACATTTGAGAAAAAGCGATCGTCGTACCAAAAACACCATGCGTATTTGATACTAGTAAGTATATAGATGAGATAATGTTCAAAAGTATAACGTAATGCATGGATGATTTTAAGCATTGCGTTCGCTTTCGTGCAGCAAGTTCAGTCAATGACCGAGACAGCCAACAGACGCTGCAGGTAAAAAGACCGACCTAGTGGAGAGTGAAAACGAGTTCAACTCGGCCAGATCTAATGCCTCTAAAAGTGCTGTCTATGACCGGCGTAAATCTTTAAAAAGACTTATCTGATATCGAACAAAAACTAATACCTTTTGACAAAAGAGTGTGTTCCTTGTCTGCTCAACTGCAAACAGAGATCTTCAGAGTCTTCATCGATTCAGCTGATACGAGTCACCTGTGACCCCCTCGCAACGATGCCTAGAAAACGCAGTCGCAAATAATTTTGTAGAAACACAGACATTTTGTCTTCAGCCTCATTGAACTCGTCTTCTCCATAGTGGTAACCTTTCTTCCTGAACTGTTATGTTATTTCTTTCTTTGTTCCTTTCGAGTTTGCGATCACTTTTCTCATTCGTGAAGCGGAAAAAGCAGTTTAATCAGTGTCTTATCGTGTCGACTGCGCGTCGGAGGGGGGGGGGGGGTAACTCCTCTTAACCTAGCAAGTTCACACGCAAACTGTGTCTTTTAATCTGGGCGATGTCTTATCGTTCAAGATAAACCGCTTGGAGTTTCTCTCTCTCTTCTCTCTCTTCCCCCCTCTGTCTCTCTCTCTGTGTTTTCTCCTTTCTCTCCGTAAACTGCAACTAAACAGACACACATACGGACGGGTAAGCGAATTTCGACCGTTATTACGCTTCTCATGGCACGCATCGCCTGTTTTATCTGAAATCAAAGCACCACTTACCTCATCTCACATCGATTGGGATTATCAACGGTGTTGGATCGATACACAAATCAAATAGATAATCCTAGTTTTGGTGTTGTCAGGCAAAAGGTTTTGCAGTTGTACAAGAGAGGTTTTGCAGTTGTACGAAAGCGGCTGCATTTGAGAAAAAGACGGTGTCAAAAAATAAAAACCAATAGCAGTAAATATCCAGAACTTGAGAACCAGTAAACAAGCAGACAAACAAACAAAAAAACACACATATTTTTTATCTGTTCATGAGTGCTTAAGTGTCCTGTTTTCTGGACTTTTACTCAAATCGTAAGTTTGAAAAAAGAGGAAAATATGTATAATTAGTAGACGGATGTTTATATAGTTGAAATAGAACAAACATATCTGAAGATTAAAAAAAAAACTATAAAACATTATTTAATTAAGACGTCCATACAAATTAAATGATATTACATAATAGTGTGCAACTTTCGTCAAACATGACGAGAAAAAATCATGCTTCACCAATGTTCGCACTAATATTCGTATAAAATCATAGAATTACGTCAGTAATTTAATTTTTGATATATAAATTATTATTACCATTTCTGATAACTCACTGTTGGTTTTTTATTTAGAGTAGAGGGTTTCTTTCCAAATTTATTTCAGACGACGGAGGTTTTCTGACTTGTTATGTGCTTCCTCGTTTTCCCTCACCACTTGAAATGGTTTCGTATGGAGGCTAGAAACAGGCAAGTTTTTACTCACTGACTTTTGTGTGACGGGACGGATATATAATTTGATTTATATAATAACTAGAAGAATACCCGTCCTTGAATGGGTAAAATGAATTCCTCAAAATGAACAGTTTTTCACCACTTTTATTTCCCCTTACGAATATTAAAATCAAGATATAATGCTACCAAACCTTATGTTTAGTATCCCTACTCCAATTTTTGATCAAAATCCATTACATGATTTTGATTCTAAAAAATGTCTAAGATTTAATGTCTTAAAAAGAAATTGAAATTCAAGGGATCCTGCTTATTAAAGTCGAATGACTATGAATCAAATTCGATGCAAATCTGAAATATTTTAATTTTCAAATAAGAGACTGTGCCCATATAATGACCCCTAAATCTCCTTAAAATACTAAAAATAACTGAGATTTCGGGAATATTTATTAATTGATGTCTAATATATATTTGCAGCTGTGTTCCAAAATTTAGTTTAGGAGTGAATCCGGTACATGCAAATATACAAACATACACACATACATAACCTTTTTATGATTCCCAGCTTATCTGAATGTTTGTAAGAAATAGTTTTTAGGGAGTCTGACTAATGATTTTTCTATCTCTAAGAAAGTGTGAGGCATTTGAGAATGCCAAGATTGGAAGGGTGTTGTTGTTGTTGAGCGACTAGGACTTGCAGAGAGCTCACGAAGATTGTGCCTCATGATTGTCTGGTCTTCATGAAGTCCTCTTCGTTGGCCGTCGCTATTCTGGTTTTAAGATTGCAGGATTTCCCCCCAAACACCCACAGCAGCAAGGCCCAGCGGTTGAATACGATTGCACATGTGCAGAAGCAACGCTGTTATTTCTCATGGATTTGCGGTTCCGTGCCTGACACGCCGTTGCTTGTCACACGAAGAGGCAGAAACAACCAGATAATGACGGATCCTGATGTTTACTCCTTCTGGATGTTCACCAGATCCCTGTTAGTTGAGTAGCTCATACACTACCACGTTGCCACCATGTCGGGAAAGTGTTGTACTTTAGGGGAGTTTGAAGGGTGTTTGTGTTGAGAGGATATTAAACAGAATCTAAGTTAATCAATTCGTGGCCTAATTTGAATTGTATTTCGATAATACCTGTATAGTTTAGATATTTTTAACTGTTTACTCTAAACAAGGCATATTGTCACTGAAACACGAGGTAGTGGCTGGTGTGAGCTTACACTAGCCACCATCTCGTGTTTCAAACATTTGGTACTTGTATTTGTTTTTTCTTTAGACAATCATCTTGAGGAAGTCTCATAATAAAGACGAAACGTTGATGAATAAATAAGTAATATTTGTTGGTTTTCCTTTTTCAATGTTCATAACGTCGCAAAACTTTTTCCATTCTTATATATATATATATATATATATATATATATATATATATATATATATATATATATATATATATTAGCGAGAAGTGGTCGATGTATCACCCACACTCGCTTTTTACCCGAGTATATTCAGTATAGGTCATAGCGCTAAGTTATTTATAGGAGTGATATATATATATATATATATATATATATATATATAGGATGGCTGATATGAAGAAAAACATAGCAGTTAAAATTTGAAATACGTCATGAATCTATGAACTGGAAAGGATGTTTGTTTTTAGTAAAACATGGACGCGAAAATACGCAATGTGTGATGCGTCTATGAGGTGGAATGAGTTTTTTAAACTACAGCCAAAAAGAAAATATTATGCTAAAGTGGATGTTTATATATATATGGTAGGGAAATTTTAATATAGAAATGAAGTTACACAATATTATTTAGAATTTTAATTTTTATGTTTATTTCTCTACGCTAGTCTTGAGAAAGTCGTTAAACACAAAAGGCGAAATTTCGTTTTTCATTTTTTCTTATGTTCGATTACTAATTCCATAACTATCATATATATATATACATATATACAGGGCCTTACGCGCTCCACTACTTTTGGAGCTGCTCCCGCTCCTGCTCCAACGCCCAAAATTGGAGCTGGCTCCTTTCACGCTCCCCATTTTTAAAAAAGAGCCGCACCTGTTTCAACTCGTATAAAAAAGGAGCGGCTCTTTTTCAGCGCTCCATAATGAAAATGTACCTTCTTTCATAAACGTTCTATTCTGCCAATGAGTGGTCGAAAAATAGGGGTGGGTTGTAAAGGATCTCATCAATAAAGGTTGGGATGTCACTTTAAGTGTAAGACCGTAAGATAATATTTGACAAAATCTCGCTAATATTTTGAACATGTCGGACGAAGTATAAGATTATACGGCAATTTTCGTTTCCTGATGTATAAAATACAAATAGAAAAATTCCTGAAGTATTTTAAAACAATTTTAATTTTCATTACATTAACAACCTATTTTTTCTATTTAATTTGGAAGGGAATTTAGATTTGTTGTAAGTAAATAAAGTTTTACTTTTAAACATTATTAGTGATTATTTTCTTTTTAAAGAAAACAATTTTCTGGGAGAGGAGAGACAGCCAGGGCAACATTAATCGTCGTATTGTTGTTTAATATGTGTTTGTTTTACAAACGTAACTATATTGTATAATCTATATTATTATTTATAACAGAGAAACGCGCAAATATTTTCAAACAAATCGATTTATCCATTTTTTTTCTATAGTACAATTTGCAGCGAGAAAAAAACAATGAAGTTTATTTCTTAAAGATTGAATAAAAAAAATATTTTTCATAAGCTGCCCCAAAAATATCAATAAATTGTCAATAAACAATTCGGAGATCCATGTAATGTCTTAAAATTTCATACAAAATGGCCTAGAGTTTGGGAGTTGAAAAAATATCGGGTCGAATTTTCCTCCCCGGAAAAATTAACTGGACCAAGTTTTCCTAGGTCGGGCGAAAACATTTATTAAAATTAAAAAATTGAATAAAAAAGGTGAAAACGTCTATATTTGAAATCTCTAACAAAAGCAAATTGTTTACAATTTTAATATTCGATAATAGATTTTTAAAGATAAAGAAAGATATCTAATCTACTTTCAGTTCTAAAAAAACACAAATTAGTTAGAAAGTCTAATTATTTGCTTTTTTAAATTAAAATTTACGATATTTTCTTTAATTTAGTTTTAACATCGGGTTAATTGTAGCTGTTTTCTTTCACCCAAATTTTGGATGAAACTGATTGTTGGTTTTAATTGTATTTTTGGTCCTGAAATAAAATTCTTATTTACTTTTTAAAGTGTTGAGAATCTAACTCTAATTCTATGTTGGTTTTTATTGTTTTTTTTTCTTTGGACTAAATATATTTTTTCCTTGGACTAAAGATATGTTTTACTGTTTTAACATTTTATTACACACAAAAAGAAAAACTTTGAACATTCTATTTACAAAAGCAAGTTTTAACGGAATTTAACGAATTTAAAAGCAAACATGAAAAGGTTAAAACATACTAGTCGTGAATTTAAGAATAACCAAAAATGGCGACGAAAAGACGACGGGTAAAAATGTGGCATAAATGTTCAATTTGATATATGCTAAAAAATAAATTAGAATTTTTTGTCGGAATAAAATGTATCATTTCACCCCAAAAATCGATTTTATCGAACATTTGGGTGAATACCGAGCGAAATGGGCGAGAAAATCTAAGGGCCCCTATAGTATAATTGAACCTAACATTATTTATTTACAAACACGAATTAAAAGAAAAATTGGCTTATTTATTCAATCAGCAATAAACATCCTTGTCATCAATACAAAAAAAAGTTCAAATCTATGAGAAAATAACTTCAAAGACATCTATAGACTCACTGGCGCATTTGAAGACATCTGTTGCCAAATTGTCTCCTGCCTTAAGACGACTGTCCCATCAAAAATTTAACATGTCGATGTAAAAATCTTAGAACTGCAAATGTTCTGTTTTCCCTCTTTCTCCCTCTCTCTCCCTTCCCCTCCCTCTTCTTCTTCCTCTCTCTCTCTCCCTATCTCATATACATTTTCCAGAGATATAATTTAAAAAAATAACTCAGAGTAAACTCTGAGACTTTCTTTTCTTTTTCTTTTTATTGCTGAATAAAAAAAATAATGTTTAAAAGAAAAAAATCAAATAATATTGGAGCGAGGAGCGAGAGGCGAGGAGCGCGGAGCGATAAAACCACCGCTCTTTAGTCCCAAATGGAGTTGCTCCCGCTCCACTCCCGCTGAAAATGAGCCCTCCTCTCTTTCGCTCCAACAAAAATGAGCGTTCTCATGGAGGGCGCCCTGCATATATATATATATATATATATATATATATATATATATATATATATATATATATATATATATATATATATATATTTATATATTGTACATTCAAATATATAAATATCAAATGTACAATGACGAAATAAATACATTGTACTTTTCAGTTGCTTATACACGTAACAATCAAGAACTATGCGCACAAATATTCCCATCTTTTCATATAATTGCTCAGTGCGCATGCGTAATACAACTATTTTAATCGCCATAGGTAAATAGGAAGAACCTTGTTCAGCTTGATCAATTTTTGTTCACGGCGAAATGCACTCATAGATCAATTAATTAGTTTTATTCGTTGGTTTGGCCGGCAACGGACGCAGTACAAATTTAAGTGAAGCTTTTGACGTAACCATTGAAGCTCACATGTAATAAAGACACATTAAAAGCACATTATCAACAAGAGATACAACCGGCTAAGGAGATTTTGATAGGTAATTTTCATCATATTCAAGAAAACTGCATGTTACTTTATGGCCCTTTTCTCTAGTTATTTCTTCTGCGTTGCAGTTTAATGGCCAATAAAGAGAGTTGGATAAGCGGTTGCCACTCAAAGTATCTCTCTGTGCACATTTGCAAAGAAAGGGAGAGAGAACATGAACTCGTTGTGACGTAGCAACGGTTTTACAAATATGAAACCAAATCAAATTATCTTTCTCATAATTATAACTTACGAAGTTGAATAAAGATGGCAACTGTGGAAATACCACGGTTGCCATCTTTATTTGTCAAATTTACTCTCAATAATAAGAGTTCTCTTGAAATAATAAATGTTTGTAAAGTTTCATAATATAAATAAGAACTTGTCTCCTCATCTGTAAAAATAATTGTCATCCTAATATTTTTAAATACATGGAACGACTCTTTAAACATTTTATTTATTAATTGTAACAATGTAAATAATTTTTTTAAAAGTCTTTTTCTTCTAACTGGGAAAATAGTTGTTAGCAAAATAAATGAAACGAATGAAACATTTTTAAATAATTTAATAGAAATTTGTAATAATTAGATGTTTATTAATATTACATCGAAATAAAAAGAATACAACGAGTAGATTTTAAAATCTGGTAACGTCGACGGTACAACAGCATTCGATTTTAAAACAACTCATTTTAATATGGGTGAAGTCAAAATCTTTGTATCTTAGTTAATTTTCGATTGCCTCATTTTGACGATCGGACGATCTCATTAAAATGAAATGAGTGCAGAATTTGATAACGTGTCTACGAACAGGAAATGCGCGTTATTATATAGAAAGGCGTTCTTCATTATAAGAAATGATTGTGACGCAATGATTACCGACTTGAGAGATAAAATGAGAAAACCGAGTTCAAATACTGCCAACATTTCGCTTAGTTTTGTATCCGTTTACGCATATCTGGTAAAAAAAAAATGTCGTCCGTGTCTTAACATATTTTGTTATCCTTGTTTTGAGACTTACTCTTTCCCCCTGTTTAGTCTCTATCTGCCTGCTTGAATGTGGCGTGTCTGTATCCTTTTCTTAGTCCAATGAATACCATCGCAGACTATGGAATTCGCGATGCATTGTAGTTATTGCGGCATTAGTATTCTTGAGAAGTTGGCATGATGGTAAGCGTATTCGCTAATAGACAGGGAGACCAGGTCGAGTCATACCAAGGACTTAAAAATTGTACTTGTTGCCTCCTTGATAAACCATCATACTTAGGATCAAGGGTAAGTGGAGTAATTCTAGAAAAGGAGTGAATTCCTACCCCTACCCCTCGGTGTAGTAGCTAATCAAAAGGGAGCCTTCTTTCGGGTCGCCTTCGACTATGGTCGACCACGTTACTTTTTACTTTTTTTGATTCTTGAGAAGGGCATGGACAAGCAATTTCTCCCAAGCTATTTTTCACAACGAATCGGTCCCATTAGGCATTGTGAATCAACATATAATATTCTAATATGGCATAAAAAGAGTGATATGCCGTAAAATAGAAAAAAAAGTTTCTACTTCTCGTCTGTGGTTGTGCCAACCGGCTTTCCATTTTTCTAAAACTGTAGGTGTACAAACAAGGTTTAGTTCCATTTATGTTAGAAGGTAATACTCACCCTAACAAAACAACCCTGTTGGATTTACGACCTAATGTATTTGGAAAAGGTAATACACTCAATTTATCAAAGCTATAAAATAGTAGTTCGGCTTCTACAAATGATTCGTAATTAATCATCAGCATTTACTCTGTGTATGTAAAACATCTCCCAACAGGTTTATATGCCTTGGAATAAACAAATTAAAATAACCTTACATTTAAATCTCCTGTATCTATAGACAGACATTTTAGAAGAGGACTAACGATCGATTAAAGATCGTTAGTCCTCTTCTAAAATGGCGCTCAATTTTGGGGGAAGGTATTTGCTAATTCAGGCTTAAATAAGAATAATACAATCCTAAATGTGGTTCAGTTGTGAGAACGGCAACCATCTTTAAAGATGGCCGCCGATTTTTAAAAAAAATATGACAACTTACTAGTACTAATACCAATAGAAACATGAATGAGTTCGTGTTATTCCTAGGTAAATTCTGCATCGTATGGTTTAAGCTATATTACAATTTATAGTCAGAATCTGCTTCAGGTTTGAGAAATGGTGGTAAAAGCACATTTTAGGACGTTATTTTTAGATACATATATTATAGTTTCTTATCAAAATAAACAGACATAGCATTTTTTAATAGTTGTCCTGTAGATACACTTACATCCTAACAATAAAATCAATTACACCAGTTATTATTGTATTTCTGTCCCCAGGCAAGTCCTTTTCCAGTGGTGTCCGTGCGATTTCATGTTCTTTAGAAATTTATTTCATCACAGCATGAGTAAAAGTGTAAAACGTGTAGAAAAACAACACATAATTCTGAAATCCTGGTAACTATTTGATAAGAGATGCCAGGTGCCTAACAGGATAAGTCATGCATTTGTATCTGTCAGACACGGCAACTTAAAGTCCTAAAAATAGTGATATATACTCAAGCATTTTGTAAGTATATGTGTGCTATATTGTTTCTGTATATTTAGTGTATATTTAATTCAAACTGAAAATAAACATCTATGGAACAGTAAAATATTTTAGCAGGTTCCCAAAAATGTGTCTGATATATTTATATATCTATTTAATTATAACAGAATCAGGAAGCTAAAAACCCCATCATTTTATGAGTATATAATTGTTATCATCCCTTTAAACATAGTCTAGCCAATTTTCCTAAGTGAGTTTATTCCACAATGTATTGTTAAAATAAAATTTCTTAAAATAAATAAAACAAAATACCAGTTTATTAAGAAAATCAAATCAGTGTTTGGGTATAAGTACCCATACAGCATACAAACCCTTCAAGAGCTGCTTCTGTATCTGATTGCACAATAAATTCATCCCCAAGATTTCTGAATGCATGACCAAACTCTTTTTCTTCAAAAATGAAATTCATAGCTTTTTTTCTTTTCTATAAAAGGTCATGACACTATCATATCCAGTGAACCAATGTAATACGATCAATGTTTGGCTGATATCATATCCAATGTAATACGATCAATGTTTGGCTGATATCATATCCAATGTAATACGATCAATGTTTGGCTGATATCATATCCAATTTAATACGATCAATGTTTGGCTGATATCATATCCAATGCAATTTATTGCTTTTTAAGTCTATTATTCGCAAGTTTGTTGCTTTTTTGTATGGATATATAAGCGTACACGAGTGAGGGATTGAAGAGCGATTCCATTGATGAAGGTGTCAGTACCTGGACTTACAATGGTGATCTTATCACTGTTTCTGGCTGCTAAAGATGCATGTAAAACTATGTGTGTATCTGCTTCTTCCTGTGAAGAGCAAAGTCCTGTTTCTTCTACTGTGGTGACCATGAAATTTGCATGCTTCCTAGATGAGAATGAATGGCATTTTTTTAATGCGATGAACACCTTCATTAATGATGATATTGAAACATGTTTTAAAACGGTATATTACCAGTGACTCCATGTTCTCTCCAAGTGAGAGAAACTTATTCCACTGCTGGAGAAAGGATTGGCCATGAATTTGTATCACCTGAGAACCATTAGCTACTCTTTTGGCCTGTTCAGGATTCTTGATGGAAATCTGCTGGTGCGTGTCAGTAATAAAGTTTATTTCTTGTGAACTATGATATTTTTCCACCTTACAATATGCTTCAAGATTACAAGAGATACGTTGATAAATGTTCTCTTTCCAGGTTGATTGTTGACATTAAGTTGATGTAGCGATGCTATGTCATCCACTACATATATGCCAACTATAATTGGGGTCTTGAATTGGAATGTTTATGTAGACTTTCAAGTGCATGAAAAAGGGTGACCTGGGTGAGAATCTGCAAGTGACAGTGGCGATGGACCGAATAAATACGACAGTAGCTCTTGTAAATTTATTTGTCTATATTTACCTATCGCAACCAATCTTGCTAGGAGGATTGTGTTAACTTTCAAAATCATGTCCGTTTCATCTACATTATGTCTGGATATCTTAGACACACTGATGAATGTCTTGAGATGAATTTTATATATTGATAAAACAGGTCACTTTTTCTGTTTGTAGACGCTCTCCACAAAACCTTGAACTCGTATTTGTCCAAAGTAAAATGGATTTACCATACTATTCAGTGTGTCAACGATCTTCTCAACATCAGCTTTGTTACGTTTCATATGACTTAGTAGGAGATCTGATGGAGTTTCACTATGCTCTCCTTTGCCAGTCATGGCTTCACATTCACGGATGATGGATCCTCTTGCATGATTGGGCCATACCCATCTGTTGACTGCACCATTGATAGTGGTGAAACCTGTCATACAACCTTTTGATTTAAAGTCTCCGTTAGCAGTTTTCTCCATCCTTTCGCCACACAGAATTGTAGCAAAGGCATTATGACTCCTTTGGACAGTGAAGGCACCTTCTAGACATTGCTTATATATCTCTGAATGAATGAAAAGAAGATTACACATTTTGAACTACAAAATAGACCTGGCCAGAAATAGGTTAGCTTTGAAGTCAATTTAAAAAAGCAGTCAAACACATGCCAGCATGTAACACGGGCATTAAAATGATTATTTTGATGATGTCTAAGTGAACTTCAAGCTTATTTTTTAATCAAAATTATTTGGTAGCCATTAGGCAGAGTTAGGATCTCGATCATCACCTCTGTAACATAAGTTGAAACCGAATTTAGGATCTCATCCCCAATTCTCGACCACGGCTCCAGACAGGCATACTGTTGAGGGGTTTTCATTCTAATCAACGTAAAATAAATTCCAATATTTACTAATTTAACAAATTAAAAATAAAATAAAATTGTTGAATTATCCTCACGTCAATTTTATTTTCAATAACTGTAACGAAACATAATTCGCAAGTTTGTTGCTTTTTTGTATGGATATATAAGCGCACACGAGTATATTGTCTATTAACAATATACTGCAGTTTTTTTTAATCACCAAACAAACGATGCGACCTCTATTTCGAAACTCCACCAAATGCTACTTTAACAAATAATCAGTATAATGATAGCCATACAGATGCTAATTCACTAAAAAAATTAGATTTAACATTTTTTAGGCAATTAAATGTATACAGCCTGAAAAACTTGGCAGTAAAAATAAAACAAAAACAAAACCCCAATTATTGTAGAATTTAGAGTGAAGAATCAGTTTTGCATGAATTTAACATAAACCGATCACTTACTTTCTTTGCATTTTTTTAGTATTCATTGTTATTGTTCTATTTTATGTTTTATTGTCATTTTGTTGTAATTTTGGTTAAATTGTTGACATACCTGACCAGCGCCCAAGAAAAAAAAGTAAATAGTCTGAAAATGTTTACGGTAAAAATGAAAACAACAACAAAATCAACAACAAAAAGAAACAACACTATTTTAAAGTGAGGAATCACTTTCACATTTAAATTTAACACAAAATGATCGCACCAGATAGCGTTCTAATGACAGATTAGTCAAGTAGTTTTAGGGGGAGTAGAGGCATGGCCAATTTAATGTTAATTTTCAGTACCCCCTTGACACATACCCATGTAAACAGCGTGAAAATATTGCCGGTAGAAAAAATATTTAAGTATGTATATTCTTAGCAGACCCCTCCCAACACACACACTTGATTTCTAAGAAATTAAGAAAATGAACGAGATTTAAAAAATATGTTTACATGTCCTTAAAAACTGAATCTTATACGGAAGTGTGTGTGCATATAAAATGCACACACGTAAAATTTTTATTTGAAACTGATCTCTCATTCTAAAGTCTAAAATAATTTTTTGTTTGTTTATTTTTACCATCAAGTCTTTCAGTCTGTTCATGTGTACCCCCCCCCCCCTCCGCCCCAAATGAAGAATCTGATTTTTCTTTTTTTAACTAGCATAGAGATAAAATGATACCAAATAATCAAATTCATTAAAAAAAGCTAGGTTTGATTATCTAAATGGATCATTCCTGGAGATCATACGACGTTGATTGACAGACTTGTTAAGCAGCATAAGACGTTCGAAGTGCTGCGTAATTTTTCGCGATTATTCTTTGTGATTCTTTCAAATTCTTCCATTTATCCATATATTTAAAGAAACGAATGGATGTTTTCACCGAAAATGATACAATTTTGTTCTTTTTCGAGGGAAACATGCACATGAAACAATGCGTTTGTTCAATGTTTAAATATATCGCGTCGTCGTTTTTTTGTAAACGCGATTCTTATTGGCTGATTATCAATAGTAGATAATAGAAGTGATTTAATTGGCTAAACTATCTTTCTGAGCTAGGCAATTTTTTGCGTAAATCAGAGAATTCAAATATAAATATATATTAACCCTACAGAACTACGCTGGTTAAAAGTGGCTGAACACTTTTTGTGATTGTATCTAAATCGCTATGAATTTAATATTAAGAGCCCTTTCATAGCCAACGAAAGTAAACGTTTTCGTGTGGGTGAAGCCTACCTACTTTGATAAGGTTTTCGATAGTACATGAACGGTTACGGAAATAAGGAAATAATTGCAATGAGATAATCTATCTTTGCGTGTATTTGAAGTATGCGGTCATATCAAACTATACACTTTTTTACAGATTCCTTTGCATTATTGTTGTACGCTGCAAGATCTTTCAAGTTGCACCGGTTGGGAAGTAGAAGGCAGACAAGACAGTGTTATATCACACGACCCTTCTCTCCACATTCGCAAATGGTTAGGTTAGTTTTGTATCCCCATCTACTTATAGAAACTTTTGATCGCCCCATTCCCGTTCTCAGGCGGTAGAGTGTTTTCCACTGGAGCCAGGGTTCCTCTGAACTGGGAGGGAGGACCTCAGAAGGGAGGATTCCTATGTTAATAGGAGAGGGCAATTCTCTAGCCGTCTGGTCCACAGCTGTAGTCTGGTCTCTTCCTGAGATGTTGTTAGGAGTTCAAAATGGCTGATGAAGCTTCTCCTTAACTTCAGTCATTAGACCGTCAATGAAAGAGATGGCGTTCATCACTGATAGCCTTTATGATCACTATTCGGCTGGAAACTTTCCGTCTCACATCTGAAGGGGCAATGCCAGTGAGGAGATGCAGGTTGTTCAGGCTGGTGGTCTTCAGACAGCTAGCGATCAAACGGTAGGTGTTGTTCAATGCTGAGTTTTTTGGCATGCGTTGATCTCTCCCAAACAGGACAAGAATACTTTGCAGGCACAGAGGAATAGCACATGGTTAAGACAGTACATCTTAGTGTGTGTGGTGTGGCTCTTCACTTGGAGTTGATCAGTTTCCGTAGGATGTTGTTCCCTAAGCTGACTTTCATTTTTATCTTCTTTACATTCTCCCTAAATTAGACGGGGCGGTCCAGGGTTATGCCAAGGTAGACATAGTTGGTGCGATTTTCAAGTTGTATTCCAGTGATGTTTAGGAGTCAGTTGGCTTCCCCGTTTCTGAGATTAAACGAGCAAACTTGAGTTTTTGCAGGGTTTGCATGCAAGTGGTTACTCTCCTAGTAGAGGAATAACTTATCTAAGGCTGAGTTTAGGTTTGTTTCTACTGATTGAAACGGACTCTCTTGGGATGTTACGCAAAAATCGTCAGCTTGGATGAATCGTTCAGTGTTGTTATTCAGTGGTTGGTCATTAGTGTAGATGTTGTACAGTAATGGAGTCAGTACATAACCTTGAGGTAAGCCATTCAGTGATTTTGTTTGTTGTTTAGGCTAACATAAAAGCGCATGTTTTTTTAAGATGTCTCAGATTTGCTCTGCAAGTGCCAGGTCTTTTGTCAGCTCCAATATCTTTTTCAGGAGGAGGCGGTTGTATACAGTCATACGCGGCAGATAGATCAACAAAGACGGCTCCCGTTACCAGTCCTTTCTCAAATCCATCTTCGATGTGCTGACAGGAGCTGGATTATTGTTGATTTGCCAGGCTGGTATCTTGCTTGTTGAGGGATGAGGCTGGTTCAGCAACTGAGGCCAACCTATTAGGAATTAGGCACGCAAACAGCTTAAACAAGTGGCATGGCTGGGATAATCTATGGAAAGCCATCAGAAATCTTATAGGAATCACTCCATTAAAATCGATTATAAACACAATTACATGGGAGAATAATACTTAACAATACTTTAAATGTCTCAACCGTTTTTTAATTAGTTAATTCAAACAGAACCGATTATAAATGAAACTATTATTAGCTAGTAAAGCTAAATTATAATTTTCCTCTTTTTTTTAGTTTTACCTATTTTAGCTTTAATGTAGTTTGTTTTAATCGCATTTTTTTGTGCAGTCGTCAGTAGGGATTCCGTTTCTCTGTTCAGGTGTCTTTTTTCAGCCATGCACAACTATTTTCGTGCATCTCTTCTCTTGTCATTATCATCAAACGTCCGTGTAGTTGTTTTTCTCTCATTTTTCTTTTTTGTCTGTTTGTTTCTGGTTTCGGTTTTTTCTGAGTTGTTCGTCGGGACGGTGTCTCTTGCTGCGGTGATCAGCCTTTCTGTGTTCTGGTTTACGTATTTATTCAGCTCTTTTTTAGTGTTGTCCACACAGTCTTCTATACTTAGCTCTTCCCCTTCGTTTCTCTTCACGTAGAGTCTGTCTGTTTCGTATTTTGGATGTAGTGCGGTGTGCAGTGTCATTAATTTACTCGTCCTCTGGTCAAGAGGTCTGAGTTCTTCATTGTCCATCTTATGAATGGTCCAGAGTATCTTATTAGTGATACTGCCCAGATATCTATTTCTTTTATTAGGTTTCTGCTATATATATATATTTCTAATAGCTTCCTTGTTCTTCTCAGATAGTTTTCCAATCTTCTCTTTCATTTCTGTTGATTTGATTGTGTCTACTTCCAGAACTCCCAAATATTTATAGCTGTCTTGTACGCCTAGCGTCCTCATCTGCTCTTGGTTGGGTAATCCCAGTCGTCTCCAGCTTTGCCTTTTTTTTTATCTCTGGCAGTGCACCCTTTTCCATTCCGAATTCCATTTGAATGTCCTGGCTGAAGATTCTGGTCGTATTTATCAGCTTTTCCAGTTCCTTATTGCTTTTTGCAAATAGCTGCAGGTCGTCAATGTACATGAGATGGTTTATTCCTTGTTCTGTGTCTGTAAACTTGTATCCGGCATTACATTTCCTAAGTGGCATCATGGCTATGATAAACAGTAGTGGTGATAGGGAGTCTCCTTGGAAAATGCCACTGTATTTTTATCTCTGCCAGGTGTTGTCCTCAAGATGTCAGTTCTAATTGCATTATTCCCATTGCTTTCTTGATGAGATTAATAATCATGGCTGGTATCTTGTACATTCTTAAGCATTCAGTTATTTATGCTTAAAGAATTCTGTCATGGGCTTTTAAAAAATCAATCAATGCCATAGATATGTTCTTTTTCCTGCTTTTGACTTTTTTAAGAATCCTTTGATCTATGTATAAAAGATCATGCGTCCCTCTTTTCCCTTTCTGGCATCCTTTTTGTTCCTCGGGGAGTAGCGCACAGCTGTTCAGAAAATGGTTAATTTGCTTTCTTAGTTGTGCCGTTAGTATTTTCCACATTGTTGGTAAGAATGTTATTGGTCTGTAATTGCTTGGTGTTGTTCCCTTCTTGGCGTCTTTTTGTATGAGCGTTGTCCTTCCCTTGACCATCCACTCTGGTACATCTGTTTTATGGATACATCCTCTCAGTTTCAGTACATATGTATTCGATCGTGGCCTTATTATTATTATTATTATTATTATTATTATTATTATTATTATTATTATTATTATTATTATTATTATCATTATTATTATTATTATTATTATTATTATTATTATTATTATTATTATTATTATTATTATTATTATTATTATTATTATTATTATTATTATTATTATTGTTGTTGTTATTGTTGTTGTTGTTGTAGATAAACATCCTCAGCTTAATTTCTCCCCTGAACACAAATGAGATTCTACATTTCAAGTGATTACGTGTGAACACCCTGAAAAATTTGGCGGGAAATAAAACAAATCAACTATTTTATAATTAAGAGTAGGTGATCAATTTCACATGTAAAATTAACGTAAAATGAGACCTCATTTATGAAACATTCTAGGGTTTTAGCGCTGTTAATAAAATGAATTTGCTATGGGGGAAATACTAAGATTTTAATCTAATACTTATTTATTAATATAATAATTGTAAAAGATAATACAAGAACCGTATTTTTAGAACTTAGAAAAATCGATTTTGTTATATTAAAAAATAAATATTTAAAAATATTTACTGTTGTTTTTAAAACAACAGTAAATATTTTTAAATATTTATTTTTTAATATAACTTAGAGAGGGTTAGCCCTATTTATAACTATATTCCCTTCAAGAACAGTCCCAAAATCTATTTTCAATCGATATTTATTCCATAGTTGTCTAATTTTCCGTTGCCTAATTTTCCGTTACCTAATTTTCAGGTGCCTAATTTTTTGTTGCCTTATTTTCCGTTACCTAATTTTCGAAAATTCTTTTTAATATTACTTGTCGTTGAGATACAAAAAATGAACATATCCGTTTTTTATAGATTTTGTTCCAGCGAAATATAATAGAAATATAAACTGATGTCAGCAAATTGGTCGTAGATTTTTAAAACATAACTTTGGTATATTTCATCATCACCTAAAAATTTGCAGAGAAGAAAAGCTCCAAATACTGGCAAATTTCTATATATATTTCCAATAGCCTATTTATATTCATAAACTTATTATTTTGCGATCTAATTTACATACGAGCTTGTTGTGTGTACAGACGACGCCGAATAAATAGAGCCACCATGTAATTAAATGTTCATACAGTCATTCAGAAATATTAGTGTGAAAGAGGGCGAGAGAAATACGTAGAGACCTAAGAGAAGGAAACAAACCTTATTTAACTCACACTTAGCATAATATATATATATATATATATATATATATATATATATATATATATATATATATATATATATATATATATATATATATATATATATATACCGTATTTCTTAATTAGGAGAGTTTCCCAGCAGAGTGCTCAATTATTAATGCAAAAGTAAAATAAACTAACTAATTAATAAGAGCATGATATTTATTAATATTTAATAAAGTGGTCCGGATGTTGTTGTAACACTTTATTAAATATTAATATATATATATATATATATATATATATATATATATATATATATATATATATATATATATATATATATATATAATCCAGGAAAAACATTCACAGGGTAGTAATCCAAAGAATTTAAACCGGGTTTATAAAAATGCTCAATATACAAATAGAGCTTTTATATATGATTATTTTCATTTACACAGACATGTAAAAAAATCTGCGACACTGGCATGTCGATGTTATCGATCAACATCTATTATGAACTGAGATCTCATCAGGGAGAGTAAGAATCCGATCTTAAACTTAGATCATATTACTCTACCTGATGAGATCTTAGTTTAACATAGCTGTTGATAGATAACATCGACATGCCAGTGTCGCAGATTATGTACATGTCTGTGTAAATGAAAATAATCATATACACATATATATATATATATATATGTATATATATATGTATATATGTACATATGTATATATGTATATATATATGTATATATATATATGCATATATATGTATGTATATATATATGTATGTATATATATGTGTATATATGTATATTAATATATATATATATATGTATATATGTATATATATATATATTTATATATATATATGTATATATGTATATATCAATTTATATATATGTATATATATGTATATGTATATATATATGTATATATATGTATATATATGTATAGTAAGCAATGAAAATATATATGGCAATCAAGCTACACAGAGGCTCCCGTGTTTCATCCCCGGGGGGGGGGGAATCGTCAGCCTGACGATTCCCCCTAGGGATGAAACACGGGAGCCTCTGTGTAGCTTGATTGCCATATATATTTTCATTGCTTACTACCTAGCTCTACTTACGTATCGAGCACTGTTGAAGTAAATACTGAAAACTGATACATAAAAAATTATATATATATGTGTATATATATATATGTATATATATGTATATATATATATGTATATATATATAGTGTAAAGTATAAAGGTATACTCACAAAAGAATAAAAGGGAAATACCAGTAGAGTGCTCAATTAAATTAAATTAAGAGCGTAATATTTATATTTTTAAATACAGATTTTAATCAGACATGGACTAGTGGTTTCTGACAAGAAACGGGTTTAATTCCCGATTCCGTCTTCTTCAGCATAGTCTGAAATAGTAAATGATGGAATTTCTTCAAAAAACATTTATAACCATTATGAAACGCTATGCACACAGAATTTGAAATGGAGGGCCGGCGAGACGCTTAGATCAGAAAAATAGCCGTTAAGTAAGAGATTCTATAGTTAGAAGTGAAGAACGAGAAAGAAAGGAAGAAAGAAAGAAAGAAAAGAGAGAAAGAAAGAAAGAAGGGAAAAATAAAATTAATTTAATTAAATTTATAATAATACAAAAATTAATTAAGAGTAAATAAAATATTATTTTTATATGTAGAACATAATTAAGGGTACGCAACTCTAATTAATTTAATTATCTAAAAAGGGTAGGTAACTATTTATTATTATATAAAATATATATATATGTATATACAATTCACGATTGTTTCAATTAATAAATATCAAATTAAAGTAAAAATATAAATATAAATAAAAATAAATAAATATATAAATGAAAAATCAATATATAAATAAAAAATAAAAAATCAATATATAATTAAAATATCAATATATAAATGAAAAAATCAATATAGAAATAAAAAATCAATATATAAATACAAAATCAATATATAAATAAAAAATCAAAAAATCAATATATAAATAAAAAAAAAATTCATATATAAATAAATTCGATATAAATAAAAAATAATAATATATAAATAAAAAATTAAAAATCAAAATGTAAATAAAAATATGAATAAAAATATTAATAAAAAATAAAAAATCAATATATAAATAAATAAATATATAAATGAAAAATCAATATATAAATAAAAAATCAATATATAAATAAAAAATTTAAATAAAAATTCATATATAAATAAAAATCAAAAAAAAAAAAATATATATATACACACGTACATATATACATATACATACACACACACACACATATATATATATATATATATATATATATATATATATATATATATATATATATATACATATATATACACACGTATGCATGTATAAATAAAAAAATCAATATATAAATAAAAAAATCAATATATAAATAATAATCAATATATAAATAAATAAAAATTCGAAAAAATAGAATTTAAAAATTTAAAATTTAAAGAAGAAAGAGGGGAAAAATGGAGAAAAGAAAAAAGAACTGTGATCAGGTTCGTAGAACGAGAAGTCTGCAGTAGAAGTATATAAGTGTCTGAAAAATGTGTGTAGGGCTCTAGGAAGGCTTAAGTCACTCGATCTATCCAATAAATCAGGAGTGCTTGTTTACGATGTATACAGCCCTTAAAAACCTCATCGCGTACATTTAAACATCTGGTGTTTGGGTTCATGATGGCCTTAAAAATATGGAACTTCTCAGCATTACACAAATGGCAAACATTAGATATAGGTGAATAAATGGGTTTATTCATATATTTATTTATTTATATATTGATTTTTTATTTTTATTCATATTTTTATTTATATTTTTATTTATATTTTTATTTACATTTTGATTTTTGATTTTTGATTTATATATTATTATTTTTTATTTATATATTGATTTTATTTATATATCGAATTTATTTATATATCAATTTTTTATTTATATATTGATTTTTTGTTTTTTTATTTATATATTGATTTTTTATTTATATATTGATTTTTTATTTATATATTGATTTTTTCATTTATATATTGACATTTTAATTATATATTGATTTTTTATTTTTTATTTATATATTGATTTTTCATTTATATATTTATTTATTTTTATTTATATTTATATTTTTACTTTAATTTGATAGTTATTAATTGAAACAATCGTGAATTGTATATACATATATATATTTTATATAATAATAAATAGTTACCTACCCTTTTTAGATAATTAAATTAATTAGAGTTGCGTACCCTTAATTATGTTCTACATATAAAAATAATATTTTATTTACTCTTAATTAATTTTTGTATTATTATAAATTTAATTAAATTAATTTTATTTTTCACTTCTTTCTTTCTTTCTTTCTCTCATTTTCTTTCTTTCTTTCTTCCTTTCTTTCTCGTTCTTCACTTCTAAATATAGAATCTCTTACTTAACGGCTATTTTCTGATCTAAGCGTCTCGCCGGCCCTCTATTTCAAATTCTGTGTGCATAGCGTTTCATAATGGTTATAAATGTTTTTTGAAGAAATTCCATCATTTACTATTTCAGACTATGCTGAAGAAGACGGAATCGGGAATTAAACCCGTTTGTTGTCAGAAACCACTGGTCCATGTCTGATTAAAATCTGTATTTAAAAATATAAATATGTATATATATATGTATATATATATGTATATACATATATATATATATGTATATATATATATATATATATATATATATATATATATATATATATATATATACTAGCTAGCTTCACCCGCTAGTTCTCGCTTCACATTTATTATATACATATACATGTAAATCATCTTTATTTAATATGTATTTAATAAGGTATACATTTCATTGACATTGGACCTATTTAAATGTTCGGTGGACCTATAGTTTAAATTTAAGTGTGTGGGGAGCAGGACCCTCTTAATATTATCAACATCTGCTGAAATTTTGGGAATAAACATTATTTTTGATCATTTACTTATGGTTCAAATTTGATTTGAATCAAAGGGAAAACAGTTTTCAGTTGAGGGGCCCTCTTAATATTATCAAAATCTGCTGAGAATTTGGGTACAGACATAATTTTTGGTCATTGAACCATGGTTGAAATTTTATTTGAATCAAAGGGAAAACAGTTTTCAGGGGGAGGGCCTTTTAATAGTATCAACATTTTTTGAAATCTTAGTAATAGACATCATATTTGTTCATTTACCTATGGTTTAACTTTCATTTCAATCTAAGGGAAAACAGTTTTTAGTGTGGGGGAGAGGGTGCCGTCCGGGACCCCCAGCGTTGAAGTGATATATTCTTTATATAGCCTATGACATTCACTGAGAGGTCAGTAGTACACATGCCAATTTTCAAGAAATTCTGTCCGGCGGTTTGGGTGAATATAAGACACAAATATCAGGCGGACACATACACACACAGAGTTACTATTTAATATAGAGAGAAGATTAATACAGGCTTCGTTGAAAACTATGTAACTTTCTTCTTTTTATAATTTTTCGACGCGGCGAGCGAGTTTTCTGTTTGCGGGTGTTAATTTAAATATTATGGCTCCGAGTGTTGTAGTATCAGCCATGTCTCGAGCGCTTTCGCTCTCTCGATCGTTGTCAGGAGTTTGTGTCTTATTATTACTCTTGGGCTTTAAATTAGTGAATACATTAAAAACTTCAACCCAACATTAATAACATAGCATTTAATACTGGCACTAACGCACTATCCATAGTCTATAATTACATACAAAATTTAAAACAGCTGACAGCCTAAGACCGACAATGAGACACAACTTCCTCAAACAAATTGCTAATAAAGGTTGTTAACTTGGATATTGGGCATGAATAACCTCTCTTTCAGATAAAATAGAAGCGGCAGTCTATCTGTGCACTTAGCTTGTAATATAACAAAATAATATGAATAAAATAGCGTTTTGGTGTTGCAGACCACACGAATACACTAACCATGTTTTATTACGGAAGCTTTCTGATGTGCTGCTATTTTTATTATTGCTTTTTGGTTTGAATTAGTTTATTGCCAATAGTCCAGTCAAAATGTGGCTGAACCTCAAACAAATTTCTAATAAAGGTTGTTAACTTGGATATTTTGCATGAATTACCTCTCTTCCAGATAAAATAAAGTTTACCAAAATTAGCCTTGCGAAAAGGGGTCAACAGGCGCCATCTTTAAAGTCCAACTTTACAATATTAACATTTCGAGACATAAAATTCCTGACATTTCCTGACAAGTCTGCCCATTATTCCAGACAATTACATACAAACATATACGTTTTTCCTGACAAAAAAACTTTATTAAATTAAAAATAAACAAAACATGTTTTGCATGAAAACCCACACAGGGCCCACCCCAAGCCAGCTTGACATTTTCTTGGTGTTTTAAATTGTAATAATAGGTAGCTATGTGCTAATAAACTAACACCAGAAAATGCCATTGTTTTCATGTTGGTTTTTTAATTTCTTATACAAATATGAATATAAAAGGTACAAAAACAGACTAAGTAGCCTCTTTCAAGGTAACACTTGTTACATTAATTCCTGACATTTCATAAAAAATAGGTACAAAATAAGTACAATTTACAATAAAGAAATGGTCAGTTGGTCGAATGCTGGTACAAGGCTCTTGCATAACCACGGCAGAACAAGTTCATGAACGGACCAAAGAAAGTTTCTCGTCAAGAATTAGTCAAAGGTAAACTTCATCATCATCAAGATCTGGCTGTGATGAGTTGCTGCTTTGCAATTACCACACAAGCTGGAACAGTCAATGTCATGTTTCCTTCAACTGCATCTTGCTGTAGTAAACCCTGAAGTACAGTTAAACCTAATTATATCCAACAAATGTACAGGACCAGCTGGCAAGTCAGTGTTGATTGGTTGTAATTTACCATCTGAAAGTTTCCATCCCCACTCGTCAGGTTTTAGCTTGTTTCTACATTTCCATTCCTGAATTTGAGAGTAAACTCGAAGGCTGTGGAATGTCGTAGCTGCTCTTGTTGGTGGCAATGATTTGGCCTCAACATACTTAGAGCTTTTTGCAACCTTTTTCTTAAAGCGCCTCAGTGGGAGATGATTGATGTTTTCCCATCATTACCATTGTACAGGCACACTAAAAGCTTCAAAAGCCTCTTCTGCACTGCGATCCTTGCCAAACACTTCTCTCAGTTTGAGGAAGTTTCTATTGTTCATCACCTTTCGAACAGATGCTGCCTCCCCAATTCCATAAACACTAGATGTAGAATCACAACCCAGTAGTGCATGGATGAGAAGAATGTTGGAACAGACCACATCTCTCAAAGATTTCCTCATCTCTTTGATATTCCAGACTTTCACACTTTTTGCACTATCCTTTGGTTGTGGCGTGAAGATGTTGTATTAAACATCATCTCTATTGACATGATAACATAGAATGACCAATAGGTCAGTGTCATCTGCTATCAAAATGGTTTCTCCTGTTTGTGCCAGTTCTAGAGCAGTCTTCACAATCAATACGTCAGCGTCTCTATATGCATGGACTGCTTTACAACCTGCTTCCTCCAAACTCTTTCCCAGCAAGTTGATGAACAATTGTTTATTTTATTGATTAGCTAGGAAAACATCCATTTTAATTTGAACACCATAAAAGGGGTCAATGGCACATTAACACCAACAGATCGGCGTCGGTGAGTCTCGTCTTTAATCGATGGACCACTTTCATATCCATCAAAGACAATGCATGCTTTTCCATATCTAGTTGTGACATATTTGCGGTATTGGGCACAGTTCTCATCAAATGTGTGACTTTTTGACATGGGAGACGTTGAAGTAGTGCTCCACCATCTAAGAGATATTGTGGATCTGAAAACTGTGGACCTGATTGTATAGGGAAAGTCAGTTCCAATATTGCGTCTGCCGTTTTTTTGCCTCTCGCAGTAGTCCGAAAAAATCAAAAAGTGCAGGTGGGTAACCACAAAGCTCATGCTGGAAATGTTCTTGCTGCTGCTGAGTTGAGAATTCAATGGTAGATAGCACACACAGTTTCTGAAATAGGAGTTGTGGATCAGTCTCAACTGCTTCATCTTTGCTGAGCGAAACTTTTGACCCAAGTGTAATTGCCTGATCCTTACTTTTAAAAGTGTACTCGTAAACATTTTTTTCAACCATTGAAGCTATGAGTGCCCCTCCTATAAAGTTTGCACTGTCCACATTCACATTTTGTCTCCAGTGACTCCACTTGAAATGCTGTAAATGGACGGATCTTCCGTGAAAGGGTCATATGTCTAGAGAAACGCATGTATTCCTCACATCTCGCTCTTTTCTTGCTGAAGTAGCCTCCTGGTGCTAGTCACTAGTGCCATAAAGAATGTCTGCTAGTTCTTGCATTGTAAACTTGATTTCAGCGCACGCTGGCAGTGATAGCGTCGAAACCAATCGTTGAATGTCGTCCATTCCTCTGCCAGTTCTTCATGCTTCTCATTAGCACCTGCTCAATAACCAGATCTGTCGACAAGCCAGTCCAGTAGCGATCACTCCGTCTAATCACATGGAATCCTTCAGAAAATTTATGGTACATTTTCGGTAGCCCCTCCATTTGCTGCAAGTACAAGTATGCCGACTTTGCATATAGAATATGTCCTGCTGCAGCGAATATTAGCAGCATTTTCCTTACAGCGTCAAGGTGCAATCCCCAGTTCCCGGTGCGCTTAGCCTTGATAAACAATTGCAGGATCTACACCATATCAAGATATTGCATCCACAATTTTGCTGTTCGCTAGTCAACCATCGTACCATTGAACTGGTTGATTCTCTGGGCAATCCTGGACATAGACTCTGATAACAGAACATTATGGAATATCTCAGTCCCATCAAGGAGACCTTTCAATAGCCCCTGAGCTTCCTTCAGGTCTTCATGTTAAGTAAATGACTCTTTTGGATCAGTGTTGGGTTGATCATCCTCAGTGGCATGTGTAACTGGCAAATCATAGGCTTTCGCTAACAAAATAGCATTCAGAGTAGCATCAACGAAGAAGTGAGCACAAATGGCTCTTGTAATTGCTTTGCCACTTAGCACAGGCTTGACTGTGTATTCAGCATAAACAAGTTCAAAAAGTTATTGCAATCAACAACCTGTCATCAAATCACCAATTCACCCCAGAAAGCTCATCTGTGTATGGAGCCCAGCAAGTCGCAAGACAAATGATTTCAGGGGATTTTAACTAGGCTGTTACTCGACTATCATCATTGCTTTGTACCAAAGTGGTTGATCGAATGTTTGAATTGGTGTAATGTTGTTTTTCCTGGCTAAATCACTAATGTAACATAACGTTGAGTATATGCAGGTTGGGTTACCAGGGTCCAATGATCATTGGCAAAAAACTGTGGCTGATTTCCCAGGATATGTGCCTTTGTACACTGACTGCATAAGGCCTGACCATGCCGATCTGGACGGATGTAAAAGGATGTCAACATTAGAGTGGAATCGACAACTTTCTTGGGCTGTAGCTTTTTCAATGTCACTGGTGGTTTGTTGGTGTGCTGTGAATCTAGGTACTTGATGTTGATCCTTCCAACCCTTATTATATCTTCTGAAAGGACCTTAATCCTTGGAATAATGTCTATGTATTTGGTGTTGATCCAACGCTGTCTGCATTTTTTGTGAAGACGTTGACCAATCTGAATTATGATCTTCTCTCCACGTTGTTCAGAAGCTATGTTTATGGAATCGATGTCCTTCTGGCTGACAATGAATTTTTCTTCATTACTGGACAGTTCATTGTTGCAAATAGCACACTTGTCAGCATCCATAATTACCGGTACTTCACTTTGACCAACCTGAAATTAGAATATGACACAATATTAAGCCACTACAGTAATACATCAAAAGAGACAAAAATAAGGCATAAGGCAATTATATTTAACTTTATGAACACTGTTGGTTTTATCCAATTTCACATTGCTACATTTAGTATTTTTGAAGATGAATTTACAGAAATTGAGTTGAGAGAGAGAGGAGGCTAGAATCAGCGGCAATCTTTAAAGATGGCGCCCGTTGACCCTTTTCCGTAAAGCTAATTGTTGTAAATTTTTTTATCTGAAAGAGAGGTAATTCCTGCTCAATATCCGAGTTAAAAACAATTTAGCAATTAGCGAGTTAGCAATTTGTTTGAGATTCAGACAAAAATCAGTTAGATTGACTGGATTATAAGAGATGGCCGATGAAACAACACTCGGGGCCAGCCACAATATTTAAATTAACCCCCTAAAACAGAAAACTCGCTCGCCGCGTCGATGAATTAACAAGAAAGATTACAAAACGAGAAAGTTGCATAGTCTTCGACAGGGCCTGCATTAATAATGATTTGCTGCCTATATATATATATATATATATATATATATATATATATATATATATATATATATATATATATATATATATATGGGAAGAGAAGGATGAAGGTGATCCGACGTGATGGGAAAATGAAAAAGGAAAACCAAAAAATGTATGTTTTTTATGTGTACATCAACGTTTCGTCTTTATTTATAAGACTTCATCAGGATATATATATATGTGTGTGTGTGTGTCTGTGTGTGTGTGTGGCATATTAATATCTGTTTCAAAAATTAAAATCGCACTTCACAATATAAACGTTATTCTGTGTCAAACAAACTCAGCAAACGTCAATTAGAAAAATCAAGGGAGGCGCGATAGTGCTCTATCCCTTAATAGACTTCAAAAACGACTTATGCTAGAAATCTCATTTCTTTGATCAGTCATAACTCAAAAACCAATAAACCAAATTATTTAAAACTTTGCACAAAATTTTCATTTGATAGGTTCTATAAGTGTGTAAAATTTCAGCATCATTAGTCAAGGCAACCCAGAGATCCAGAAAGGTCAGGAGTGATTTTGTGTTATCCGTGTGTACGTACGTACGTGTGTGCCACCCTGTATCTCATCAACTATTTGATGGATTCAGCTGATTTTTGGCAGATATAGAGGTTCTAGGGTCTAGTTGATGGCATTTAAAATTCAGTTTACCATATATCCTAGTTTTCCAGAAAATTCCAAAAAACCTTATTATCTAACGTATTTATGTAGTAATCTGATAAAAATGCTGAGTCACTGAAAACGTCCCATAATCCATTGCCGGATGTACCCGGTTTTGCCCTTAATTCTGTCCGGTTGCATCAGTCATGCCATAACTTCAGTTCGGATGTATCAATAACATCATAAGAAGGCTACGATTTTAGTAGTGCTCTGGATTCCTCCTTGATTTTCTAAGTACTCGGCGTTGTCCAGGAGAAAAGTGCTCAATATCCTAGATAGAGCTACTATAGTGATAAGTTTGTATAATATTTTAACACTATCTACGTTTCACTTCAGTGCACATGGAAATGAAGGGAAATAAGTTAGAGTGATTTTAGTAATGTTCTAGATGCCTCCTTGATTTTCTAAGTACTCGACGTTGTCCGGGAGAAAAGTGCTCAATATCCTAGATAGAGCTACTGTAGTGATAAGTTTGTATAATATTTTAACGCCATCTACGTTTCTCTTCAGACTATTGTGCACATAGAAATGAAGAGAAATCAGTGAGAGTGAGTTTAGTAGTGCTCTGGATGCCTCCTTGATTTTCTAAGTACTCGGCGTTGTCCGGGAGAAAAGTGCTCAATATCCTAGATAGAGCTACTGTAGTGATATGTTTGGATAATATTTTAACCCAATCTACGTTTCTCTTCAGATTATTGTGTACATGGAAATGAGGGGAAATCAATAAGAGTGATTTTAGTAGTGCTCTGGATGCCTCCTTGATTTTTTAAGTACTCGGTGTTGTCCGGGAGAAAAGTGCTCAATATCCTAGATAGAGCTACTGTAGTGATAAGTTTGTATAATATTTTAATGCCATCTACGTTTCTCTTCAGACTATTGTACACATAGATATGAGGGGGAATTAGTAAGATTGATTTTGGTAGTGCTCTGGATGCTTCCTTGATTTTTTAAGTACTCGGCGTTGTCCGGGAGAAAAGTGCTCAATATCCTAGATAGAGCTGCTGTAGTCATAGATTTGTATGATATTTTAACACGATTTACGCTTTTATTCGAAAAAGTTGCAGATGAACAGGAGGGGAATCAGTAAGAGTGATTTTAGTAGTGCTCTGGATGTCTCGTTAATTTTTGAAGTACTTAGCGTTGTCAGGGAGAATAGTGCTCAATATCCTAGATAGAGCTACTGTAGTGATAAATTTGTATAATATTTTAACAGCATATACGCTTTTTTTCGGGCTATTGTGCAGATGAAAAGGAGGAGGAATCAGTAAGAGTGATATTAATAGTGGTCTGGATGCCTCCTTGATTTTCGAAGTACTCGGCGTTGTCCGGGAGAAAAGTGATCAATGTCCTAGATAGAGCTACTGTGCAGATGAAAAGGAGGGGTGCTCAGTAAGGGGGTGCTTCTGGTGCTTCTACAATATAGACCCCGGAGGCTTGTGCAGAATAGGGACCATGGGTGTTTATGCAATATAGGGGCCAGGGGTGCTTCTACAGTATAGGACCCAGCACCAGGGGTGTTTCTACAATATAGGACCCGGAGGCTTCTGCAGAATAGGGACAATGGGTGCTTCTGCAGTATAGGGACCAGTGGTTGTTCTACAGTATAAGATCCAGCACCCCCCTGCAATATAGTACACAGAGGCTTCTTCCGAATAGGGACCATGGGTGCTTTTGCAGTATAGGGACCAGGGATGCTTCTAATATTTATATGTATGGGGGAGGATGAAACAAATTTTTGGGGGGGTGGGGGGTAAATTTTTTTTATTTCTTTTTTAAATTAAAAATATTTCTATCTATGGGGGAGGTTAAATTATTTTTTTGGGGGGGGGGTCAAAAAATTTTTTTTTTTATTTTGCATTAAAAATATTCCTATGGAAGGATAAAAAAAAATTTGAGGAGGGTAATTTTTTTTTTTTTAATTAAAAATATTTATATGTATGGGAGAGGATGAAAAAACAATTTGGGGTGGGTGCGGGGTAAAAATTTTTTTTTCTTTTTTAAACTCAAAATATTTCTATGCATGGGGGAAGGTAACAAATTTTTTTTGGGGGGGGTCAACATTTTTGTTTTTCTTTTTAATTAAAAATATTTCTATGTATGTGGAGAGTAAAAAAAAAATTGGGGTTGTTGAAAAAAATTTTTTATTTAAAATTTTTTTTTTTATTAAAAATATTTCTATGTATGGAGGAGGATACAAAAAACAAATTAGGGGGGCCAAAAAATTTATTTTTTTCTTTTTTTAACCTAAAAATATTTCCATTTATGATAGTGACACTACATGAATGGACACTATTTTGTTTTTCTGACACGACAGGTGCACATTAATATGAGTTCTTAGGTATGCGAACTGGGCTAGAGATAGGTACATATATAGTATGTGAACCCTTGCAGATATAGGTAAGTATGTAGTATGCGCACCAGAGCCACGATAGGTATGAATATAATATGCGCACCGGGGCGGCGATAGGTATATATATAGTATGTGCAAGGGGGGTGGGAATAGGCACGTATATAGAAGTGCATAGGGGTGACGATAGGTACATATATAGCATGTGCACAGGGGTGGCAATAAGTACGTATATAGCACGCGTTCTGGGGTTGCGATCGGTACATATATAGCCCGCGCACCGGGGAGGGATAGGTACGTATTTAGCATTTGCACCGGGGCGGCAATAGGTACGTATTTAGCATTCGCACTGGGGCAGCAATATGTACATATTTAGTATTCGCACTGGGGCAGCCATAGGTACTTATATAGTATGCACACCGGTGCAGCAATAGGTACGTATTTAGCATTCGCACCGGGGCGGCGATATGTACGTATTTAGCATTCAGGGGTGGAGATAGGTACGTATACAGCATGTGCACACGGGCGGCAATAAGTACGCATGCGCGCCGGGGAAGTGATAGGTATGTATTTAGCACGCGCACCGGGGCGGCGATAGGTACGTATAAAGCATGCACACCGGGGCGGCGAAAGGTACGTATTTAGCATTCTCACTGGGGCGGCGATATGTACATATTTAGTATTCGCACTGCAGCAGCGATAGGTACTTATGCAGTATGCACACCGGGGCGGAAATAGGTACGTATTTAGCATTCGCACCGGGGTGGCGATAGATACGTATATAGTATGAACACCGGGGCGGAGATAAGTACCTATATAGAAGTCGCAGACAGAGGTGGTACTTTTTATAGAAATAGATCATACTATTGCCCTAGGCAACGTAGGAGGCATGGTGGGGAAGAAACACCTTTTGCAAAAGGCAAAATGAGAAAGTAGCGGTGAAATGGGGTGACTAGGGAACTAAAAGGTAGAAATATAAAGAGACGGCTATAGAGAGAGGGAGAGAAATAGAAGTATGAATATAAAGATGTTACACACGCGATTTTTCTTCAATTATGTTTTTATGACCCTGAGCAACGCCGGGTAGCCCCGCTAGTTATATAGTAGATGATATCATTTGGGTCATTAATATCTAACTGCAGTCCTATCCGAGATGAAATAGTTGAAGAAGATTTTCTTTCAGTTCTGTGAAGAAAAGTATAAAAGTCGGCAGTTTAAAGACTTAAAAGCAAAGGTTTAATTTTGCTCTGTAACAAAACGCAACCAACTATGTGCGAAACGATTCCCCCGTCACTCTCTCTCCCCCTCTCTCACTATGTATCTCCCTATCTATTTTTTTTCTTTTTTGTTCAACTAATAGCGCACACACGCAAATCCAGGCACTTCCTATGTAAAGTGTTTATTAGATTATATTAATTGTACTATGTTATATGAAATATTAGTTGTAATAATTAACAGAAATAAGTAGTAAATTAAGCATTATTATTATTTATAATGTAGGTCGAAGTATCATTTGAAATGAATCGGAATATGCGAATTAAGGGAAGCGCGAGAGCGCTCTATCCTTTAATAGACATCAAAAATGGCCTATGCTGGAAATCTCATTTCTTTGATCAATCATAACTCAAAAACCAATAAACCAAATTAGTTAAAACTTTGCACAATTTTTTTATAGGTTCTATAAGTGTGTAGAATTTCAGCATCATTAGTCAAGGCAACCCAGAGATCCAGAAAGGTCAGGCATGATTTTGTATTATCCGTGTGTTCGTACGTACGTATGTGCCACCCTGTATCTCATAAACTATTTGATAGATTCAGCTGATTTTTGGCAGATATAGAGGTTCTAGGGTCTAGTTGATGGCATTTAAATGTCAGTTTACCATATACCTTAGTTTTCCAGAAAATTTCAAAAAAACTTAAAAATGACCATTATATTGAGCCAACGCACACACAGACACAATGCATACACTCTTTCACTGTCTTACGCATACCCCACTGAACCTAACCGTAACGACGGGGTCAAAGTTAGCGCGGGTCCCAATGTAACAAAGCACCCTCTATTTGTTAGTAAGTTACGCTTGCTTTATTATGAGCAACCCCCCGGATAAGAGTGAAATACCTTTTAAAAATAATAATTTGCATTCAAATAACGTGTGTACGATGGACACTACTAAAATGGGTTGATATACCGTAAAACCTGGCAGGCTTACCAAAAGAAAACGAAACTGTACTTGTTACTTTCGTCCCTTTCGTTTTTGTTACATATTTTTAAAAACTTTTTGCGATTTATTTATTTGTTTTTCTTGAATTTTCACTTTTCAATTACGTTTAGTCTCTCTCTATATTTTCTCTCTATCACTCTCTTACGAACATACACACTCTCTTTCTTTCGTACGCGCTCTTTGTGTTTCACTGAAAAAACAAAACAAACAGTGCTTAATGTGAGTTTTTAAAAAAAACCCAAAAAATACTGGCTGTCTCTCGAACCTAAAAGAAAAGAAATAAATGGTTTTAATGTTTAAAGTTATCGTCTGTCAGCGTTTGCGTTGGCACAGCTTGTAAGGAGTTTGATTAGTTTCATTAGTTTTATTCGTAAATATTCTAAATATATTTCAAAAACAGATATTGGATTTTTTTATATATGTAGAAGTATTTGAAGCACAGACATTTATAGAAGTTACCTTTATTTTTGATAATGTTGCATTATAAAATGAAAATAGTTCACATTTCTCTCTCTTTATCTCGTCGTTCAAATGTTTAACCAAAGAAAAGGTGCATAAACGTTGTCTTCTCCTCCTTCCACGCTGAAGCGACAGTAGTGACCGGGGTCAGTTAATGGTTTAATTAAGTTAATTTTGATCTACTTAACGACTTCATTTAGTTAGCTCAGTGGTAAAGTCACGACTTTTCAGCTAGATGTTACGGTTTCGATTCCAAGTCTCTCCTTCCAACTTCTTTGTTGTTTATTTTGAATTTCTTTAGGAGCATGACACACGTACGTACACATTAACGTATTAATATATAGATATGGCGGTTTCCAGGGAGGGAGGGACCCTATTTTGATTTACCATTCCTACAGGGCGCCACATAGAACAGATTTATGCAGGTAATTAATCAACTTCTTGTCAATTTCTTTTTTTGTTTCTTGCTCAGAAAAGTACTGATTTTACAAGAATAAACCATAATTCTAAACGACACCTATCATTTTTTTAAACATAACTCAATCCCATAACTATGTTACATTTTAGCATAGGAATACGAAGGCATTAAAGAAAACAACGTTGATTAACTCACAGTTAATATAAGTATATATATTAACTGTAAAAAAATGTGTTCTAGTTTGAATTGTATCATGAATAAATATACACTCATCATAATTAAAAAGAATATTTACCTGTGAATATTGGAAGAAACACTGATTAGTCAAACTACCAACGATATCAGTTATGAGAAGGCATTGTATTGAGGCATAGCCTTTACAAAAGTAGTGACATTCCATGAAAATGCCAGTATACTGAAATCATATGCACTTAATGAACATTCATATACACTAAACACTAAATTTACAAAAGCAAAGAAATTCCCAAATTTTTACACTTTTATTGTCATTAAGGGTATGCGAGCACAACAGGGCTATGTATTTTACTGGTAAGAATTTTTCTACAGCGCAAAACATCGAACAAGAATTAATCGTTTATACAAAATCTCTTAGGCTTTTCCGAAGGGAATTCGGCTGGAACTCATCGTCTTCTGTTATTGACAAACGTTCTGATCGATCTGATGTTCTTAGGGAAGCTACCTAATATCGACTGGGCCTAGGTCGATCCAGTAAGAAGTTAGACTTTGGCTGTAGGCTACGTGGTGAACCCTTAGGCAAAGTTACAAAGTAAGAACCGAAATAAAGTGCCATTCTGTTGCCTATATTTGTGATATTAGAGCCGTAGAGTACTGTTTTTAGTTCAGAGAAAACGAAAATTTCAGAGAAATGAAAAATACCAAGGTTTACAGTTCACATTTTTTAATTTATAAGATTTAAAATTCTTGTTTGAATTGTAAAAAATGTATTGTATTGTTTAAGAAATACAGTAAAAATCGTTTATATATAAAAATAAATGGTGAAAGTTGTTAATTCTAATAAATTAAAGTGTGAAACTAAAAACTTCATTTTCCTTAATACATAACAATGCTGCTTGTGTCGTATGAATAATGGTTCCACTCGGGCGTGATTGATAAGGATACTATAAAGGTAAGTAAAATACCAGTTAAAATGTTTATTGGCAATGCTTATATTAACAGTGCTAAAATAGTAACAATGTTTATATTTTTTTATAAGAAAAATTCCTACCAGTAAAATACATAGCCCTGTTGTGCTCGCATACCCTTAATGACAATAAAAGTGTAAAAATTTGGGAATTTTTTTGCTTTTGTAAATTTAGTGTTTAGTGTATATGAATGTTCATCTTAACCCTATTAAGGGCATATGATTGCAGTATACTGGCATTTTCATGGAATATACATAGACTGAAAAAAAAAAAAAAGTGCGCGTAAGTAAACATGGATGTACAAACAACAGGAAAACAGTGTATTTGACAAAGAACAGAAGTAAAATTTCAAGCAGAACTTTTAACAAATTAACACAATTTTGTTATGAAACGCCCTAGGTTTCTCAGTTTTCCTCGAGATAAAATGGTTCGTTGACGCTCGATTCTCTACCAAGGAACACAATTCCCCGTTTTCAAAGTCTGGCGCCTTGAGATTTATGAGTTTTAGGTAAACAAAAAGAAACTCTTCTATTGTCTTTGGAACTTATAGTGTCTCTATATCGAGTCGCGGACAATGCCGACATTCATTTGCCACCAACGAATTCTTAAGCAGTAGAACATTTCTTTGATCAAAATCGCAAGAAATCCAACACCAAGGTCTTTATATGCTCACTTTTTTGTCTTTTCTTATATTGGCCTCAGTACTTTTATTTCAAAGTTTTAAGAAGTTGAAAGTGCATATTCCCAGTCCTAATAAATCAATGCTGATAAATCTCGTTAGCGCAAAGTTATTTTAAAGACGAAAATCTTACTTTCAAACGGTCCGATTTTTATAAGGAAACGCTTAGTGTCATGTCTACCGACGCGGGCTTTGGAATTGGTAACACGAATTTCCAATCGAGTTGAATTACGATTATACGGGAAATTACTTCCATTAGTGAAAGGTTTGAATCTAAACTTTGAGAAAGATAGCATTTCGTTTTTAATTAATAATTATTAATGAATGCATGAAGAGTCAGACACGTCCTAATATGGAGTACTACTGTCACATCTGGAGATGTGCCACTCGGCGACTCTTTTTCAGAATCGACTTCGCAATCTAGTGAGGGATAACCTCTTCTGTTCATTCCCTTACTTACAAAAGGAGCTTTCTTGCCTTTATCTACTCGATCGTAATTTCCATCCGTCTGAGCTTCAATCTTTGCTCATCTCTGTAAGACATCACAGTAAGAACTCGTCTTTTTCCATAACCGCAAATCATTTTCATTTCTTTCAGACGGATTTTCTATGAACAGTTTATTTTCAAGAAGTTTGCAACTGTATTGCTTTTCCGCGGGTTGCAACATGGTCATCTTCAAATCCAATGTTGATAAATATCTATCATTAGGTACGTGCAAAATCAATGGCCGATTTCCCAAAATGTAAAAACATTTTAATCTCTCCCTTCACCATAAAATTCTCTAAAATTCAGAAAATCAACCAATTTTAATGAAATGTTCAGTATTCATTAAGCAACGATCACGTAATATAATGAAACTATTATCTTTTTTAAATCTTAGCGAAAATGTGTTATTTAAAAAAAAAACAAATACACCTTTAGTAAAGTTATACTTTTATGTATTAATAAAAAAATGTATGAATTAAAAAACAAAATAAAAATAAAGCACTGTAGGTGTTTAATTTTTTTTTTCAATTATTTCGTATATATTACCAAAAAGACCCCTAAATTCTGTGTTAATAAAATTGCTATAACTCAAAGAAACTTTTTTTTTTGAATTAGCAATGTTGCATAAAGCATTGTTTAATCAATATTTTCACCCAAAAATAATATGATTGCAAAAAGTATTTCATGTGATTTTAATGATTAGAGTTTCTGGTAAAATATAAAATGCGACATAATTATTTTCCTTTTCATACATGAACGTGTCATCATCAGCGCAATTTTATTTCATAATCTTGAAAATAAACCAAAAATTAAAAGATGTGAGACCCAGGAACGTAACGTAAAAAAGAATTTAAAAAATTGGATAATTTCTACTAACGATTGTCTTGGAAAGGTATGGTAAACAGGCGGGATTAGCTCACCAACCACCACTCACTCTCCCCACACCGTCCTCAAAATTTTATTTTCAGAGATTCAACAGTTTCGTTAATTTCGCAATTGCGTCAATTATTTGGAAAGATAAAACGTAAGTTTGTATTTGTTTTGTCATTTTTTCATTAATAAATATTATTTTAAAAGTTTAAAACAATTATTTATAAATAAATAAATAGAATTCAAATATGACATTATCTTTCAAAAATATTGTCAGTGTAGTCATTGACTTTAATTTACTTTCTCACACTTAAAATAAAAAAAATACTCTGAGCTTTATTTTAAAAGAATTAATGTAATTTATCGTTACGACACATGTAAGAAATTCTTACATGTGTCGTAACAATAAATTAGTTATTCATTCTTTAAGAATTAATGTAATTTAAAATTACATTAATTCTTAAAGAATAAATCGAATAATGTAATTGTTCAATAATCATGTAAAATCAATTAATAAAATTGACGCAGTTCGTAACGTAAAATTAAAAATAATAATTATTACTGCAGTTTAAGCCTTCAATACTTTGAGATTTTGTAGCCGTATATTCTGTTTACATTTACAACACGGGGGCTCCGGACATGTTTTAGCTAACTTTCCCTTTTTTTGATAATTAAGCAATTTTTAGTAAAAAAAAAAGAGGTACATTCTTTTGTAATTGTCTTTCTTAAGACTTTACTGTAATAATTATCTTTGAAACAGTTCCAGAAAACTGATATTTACTTTTCCAGCGAATTTTAAACATGTTTTATTGAATCTGCAGTTTAACGGATTTTTCGCCGTTTTGATAACATTTTCCATTCTAATTTTTTTCACACGTAAATATACATTTGCTTCCTTTTAGATATTACCTTAATGCTTTTATCTTTCAAACGCAATCAAAAGTTAAACGAAAACTACTTTTTTAAATTAACAAAAGGCACTTTAAAAACTATAGTCAGTACAAGCGACGGCCATTTTTGCACGTACCTTTCTATCATGAACCGTGCTCATAAGTTATCAAATTTCATTCATTATTTTCAATCCTTTCACAATGTTTATCGTCATTCAACTGAAAATCTATCCATCTAATTAACCCTTATCATCGAGTCGCTTTTAGCCTTGATTAGTGATAAAAATATACTGCACGAC
Organism: Sepiola atlantica; assembly: GCA_963556195.1. Taxonomy (NCBI): domain Eukaryota; kingdom Metazoa; phylum Mollusca; class Cephalopoda; order Sepiida; family Sepiolidae; genus Sepiola; species Sepiola atlantica. Next base: position 82,156,979 of record OY744523.1, read on the forward strand.
AGACAGATCAAACCAAACAGTAAATGTTCGCAAAAATGATACTAGTGGAATATCCCAGGAGGGCGGCCGGTCATTTTGCATTTCACCGTGACACGGGATTTAAGTAATGTTCGAAGATGCGCTCAAACAGCAACATTTTCTTTGTGCAACATTTACTTTGTGCAACATTTACTTTACTCTGAACTCTTCCTTACGGAGACACTTTTGCAGATGTTATCCATTGTCTCTATACACAGAAGAAAGTCAACAAAATATATATTTTTCGAAATATACTTTTTTATATAAACTTATTTATCTTATCTGATGTTATCCGTAGAATATCATATATCTACGAATAACGCGCACACACGCACACAGGATTTTAAATTTCGGGTTTAAATCTAATGTTTTTCTTTTCCTTCTTCTTCTTTCTTCCGTATGAACAACTTAAGAACAAGCCTATTTTCTTTGCCTAAAGAGATCGTAGTTTTAATGACTACCGATTGAAGACTCTTCATGGCAGTGCCGCTTTTGTACGTGTTTGTATGACTAAAAATATTAATATATATATATATATATATATATATATATATATATATATATATATATATATATACAGGGCGTTACGGAGCCCTCCAAAAAAAGCATGCTCCTGGAGCGCGCTCCTTTTTGCTGGAGCGAAAGAGAGAAGGTATCATTTTATATTCAGCGGGAGTGGAGTGGGGGCAACTCGATTTGGGACTAAAGAGCGGTGGTTCTATCGCCCCGCGCCCTCACCTCAAAATCATTTGATTTTTTTTCTTTTAAACATTAGTTTTTTTTATTTAGCAATAAAAAGGAAAAGAAAAGAAAGTCTCAGAGTTTACTCTGAGTTATTTTTTAAAATTATATCTCTGGTAAATGTATATGAGATAGGGCGAGAGAGAGAGAGAGAGAGAGGGGAAGAGGGAGAGGGAGGGCGAGAGAGGGAGAAAGAAGGAAAGCATTTGAAGTTTTCAGATTTTTACATCGATGTGTTAAATTTTTGATGGTACAGTTTGGCAACAAATGTCATCAAATGCGCCAGTGAGTCTATAGATGTCTTTGAAGTTATTTTCTTATAGATTTGAACTTTTTTGTATTTATGACAAGGATGTATATTGCTGATTGAATATATAAGCCAATTTTTCTTTTAATTCGTGTTTTTAAATAAAGAATTTTAGGTTCAATTATACTATAGCGGCCGTTAGATTTTCTCGCCCATTTCGCTCGGTATTCACCTAAATGTTCGATAAAATCGATTTTTGGGATGAAATGGTACATTTTGTCCTGACAAAAAATTCTAATTTATTTTTTAGCATATATCAAAGGGATCTTTTATGCCACATTTTTACCCGTCGTCTTTTCGGCGACATTTTTTGTTATTCTTAAATTCACGACTAGTATGTTTTTACCTTTTTATGTTTGCTTTTAAATTCGTTAAATTCCGTTAACACTTGCTTTTGTAAATAGAATGTTCAAAGATTTTTTTTGTGTGTAATAAAATGTTAAAGCAGTAAAAAATATCTTTAGTCCAAGGAAAAAATATGTTTAGTCCAAGGAAAAAAAACAATAAAAATAAACATGGCCGCCAGCGATTAAAACCTGGAATTAAAGTTAGATTCTCAACACTTTAAAAAGTAAATGAGAATTTTATTTCAGGACCAAAAATACAATTAAGACCAACAATCAGTTTAATCTTAAATTTGGGCGAATACCAAGTGAAATGAGCGAAAGAAAACAGCGACCCCTATTCTACAATGAAATCGATGTTCAAACTTAATTAAATTAAAGAAAATATCTTAAATTTTCATTTAAAAATAGCAAATAATTAGACTTTCTGAATATTTTGTTATTTTTTAGAACCGAAAGTAGATTATACATCTTTCTTTATCTTAAAATACCTAAATGTTTTAATAAATGTTTCTGCCGACCTAGGAAAACTTACTCCAGTTAATTTTTTGGTGGAGGAAAATTTGACCCGATATTTTTTCAACTCCCAAGGTCTATGCCATATATTTTGTATGAAATTTTAAGACATTAAATGGATCTCTGAATTGTTTATTGACAATTTATTGATATTTTTGGGGCAACTTATGAAAAATATTTTTTTTATTCAATCTTTAAAAATAAACTTCATTGTTTTTTTTTCGCTGCAAATATTACTATAGAAAAAAATGGATGAATCGATTTGTTTGAACGTACTTGCGCGTTTGACTGTTATAAATAATAATATACATTATATAATATAGTTACGTTCGTAAAACAAACAAATATTAAACAACCACACGACGGTTAATGTTGCCCTGGCTGTCTATCTTCTCCCAGAGAAAGGTTTTCTTTAAAAAGAAAATAATCACTAATAATGTTTAAAAGTAAAACTTTATTTACTTAAAACAAATCTAAATATATCGGGTCAAATTTTCCTTTCCTGAAAAAATAGGTTGTTAATATAATGAAAATTAAAATTGTTTTACAATACTTCAGGGATTTTTCTATTTCTATTTTATACCTCAGGAAACGAAAATTTACGTATAATCCTATAATTCGTCCGACATGTTCTCCTATAACTCTCAAAATATTAGCGAGATTTTGTCAAATATTATCTTACGGTCTTACACTTAAAGTGAGATCCCAACCCATATTGATGAGATCATTTGACGCCCACCCCTACCTTCGAGCATTCATTGGCAGAATAGAACGTTTATGAAAGAAAGCACATTTTCATTATGGGGCGCTGAGAAAGAGCCGCTGCTTTTTATAGGAGATGGGGCAGGAGCGGCTCCTTTTTAAAAATGGGGAGCGTGAGAGGAGCCAGCTCCAATTTTGGATGTTGGAGCAGGAGCGGGAGCAGCTTCAAAAGTAGTGGAGCGCGTAAAGCCTTATATATATATATATATATATATATATATATATATATATATATTATTATTATTATTATTATTATTATTATTATTATTATTAAATACTAAAGTGTTTATTACCTACGGACGATATCGTTTCGGTCTTTTTGCCCTCATCAGCGCAGGAGTGGTGGTTGCAGGCAATCGCATGGAATCGAACGCTGTTTGTAGATTAAGGCTGTAATTACAAGACTGACAATATATATATATATATATATATATATATATTTGTGTGTATATATACCAATTTGTAGACATGTGGTAAAAAACGCTTGGTGACTAGTAGCTTTTTCGTATAGGAATTATAGGTTTTTGACCCATCTTTACAAACTTAGATCCAGAAAAACTCTACACAGATATTGGTTACTTTCTACTATAAATATAGAAATTGATACCCTTATTTTTATTTCATATTTTTGGAAGTTGTTTAGTGGTAAAACGTTCGGTTCTCCACTCATCTATACATTGTTTCTAATTGTATTTGGTTTCACTGTGGCGGGTCACGAGAAGTGCGGTAGGGGATTGTGTAACTGCTGTTTTCATATACACTTCCCAGGGCGATCCATGATTAATCAAAACAGTAGACGAAAACAATGAAAAATGAGAATTTGAAAAGAGAATGTAGACATTCTTTATTTGAAAAGTAAAACGTAAATTTAAAACTTATATGAAACTATTAGTTATTACGCGCTCCTTAAACAGTGTTGATACAATACGTGGGTATGTCAATTTCCATCTTTACCTAGATTCTATCGCTGTATAACTAGTAGGAAGAAACATATTTGTGAAATTACGAGGAAAAACACAGGCTATTTAGTATCTGCATGAAAGAGTGAATTATTAAGATAAATGTATTTATGTATAGGTTTTAATAATAAAACACATTAGAAATTATGTTTTAAGCAAAAATGTGGACAAAACAGACGCGCACATATCCGAGGAAATGGCTGAATCCTTAGAAAGTGACCGTCAGGCTGTAGTGGAATGGAGCCATAAATGGATGGTAACATTTAACGCTGCTAAGACAAAGCTCCAACGTTCAAACTCATCGGCTTAACATTCACAGAAAAACATGAATTAGAATAAATACATTGACGACATTGCCAAGGCTGCTTCAAAGAAGGTAGGCTCTCTCTACTAGGCTAGCAAACTTCTCACACTGACAGTATCCTATATCTCTATAAAGCAACCATCAGCCTGTGCATGGAGTATTGTTGCAACATCTGGACTGGTTCACCATCTAATAGTCTCCAGCTTCTATCCCATCGCCACAGTTGCATCATTGTACCTGTTTTACAAGTACTTCAATGGATTGTGCTCCGATGAACTTGCTGCTCGTGTTCTCCCTCGACGTAAATACACTTTACAAACCCGACAATCAGCTAAATCCAATCCATTCACTGTGGAGGTCCCGGGATGCCGGAGAGCCTTCTACTCTAATAGCTTCTTTACTCGCGCTGTCGGCTTTTGGAAATCCCTCCCTGTTCCATGTTTCCACGACCGTACCGACATGAATAAATTTAAAACCAATGTAAACAAGCATCTTGCTGCACAGCTCCCAATTTAGTATGACCCCCAAAACTTTCACTCAAATTCTCTTACGTCTACAGTCGCGGCCTGCCTTGTTTGGGGTGAACTGTGTTTTAAAAAATCATTCGCTTTGAACTAATGGCGAATACCCGTTATGCCTACTTTTATCCGCATAAAAATGTCGCTTCGGTTTTAAAAAAGATTCGTGTAATGTTTTTATGTTATTATGTTATGTTAATTTCTTTAAATTCATAAAACACGTGTCCAGTTAAAAAATACGTTAGACTTACACGAGATTCGAACTCGGGTATTTGCATTGTAAAAACTACTTCCTTAGTAATGTGAACTTTGTCTATTATCTTTTTTGTTAACCAATCACGTTTTTCTATTTACGTACAAACAAACAAACTCGAAAAACACCATAATGTTTTAATACTATATAAATGAGTGAAAATGCGAAGTGTTCTTTTGTGATTCTTCACAAACAAGACACATCGTAAATGGATAGTGATTCATGCTTATTACATGATATTCATTAGATCTTCATGCAAAAAGAGAAGCTTAAAATATGTAAAATACTTTAATTAATCGGAAACCCATTTGTCAACTGGTAAATAATCAACGCACACAATAATTAATGTGTGGTTGAATGAATTTGGTGCGTGGAAGAAAGAGAGAGGATACGGAGAACAAGAGAAAGAGAGAGACAGAGACAGGGAGAGAATGTGAAAATAGGCAGAGAAAGAAAGAGATAAAAAGAACAAGGGAGATACATTGGGGTATAAATATAATTCCGTTGAGTTTCTGTCCAGAGTGTTTATATAAAAGTGCTCAATAATAAATAAGCTGAATATTTATTTGGTATCAATCTTTTCATTAATACAAACATGTTTACATATACATTTACAGACATGTTTCAGTTCTAGCTTTGAGTAATATGAACTTAGTCAGACCATGTTTCTAGTATGAAGACGGAGATGAACAGGTTTATTTTTATCGCCTTCATACTAAAAAACATGGCCTAACAAAGTTCAGCTTACTCCCAGCTAGAAGTAAAAAATGTCTGCAAATGTGGAGCAAAACATATGTCGTCAATTCATATATATATATATATATATATATATATATATATATATATATATATATATATATATATATATATATATATATATATATAACCAAGGA
>OY744523.1:82167593-82265093 GCA_963556195.1 Sepiola atlantica
TATATACTAGGTAAATCTGACCAGTTTGGTATCCAATTGAGCGCACGATTAAGATTGTTTGCTTCAGGTAAAAGTGAGTTTGCAAAGCTAGTAAAATTTAAAAAAATACAACTCCGAAATCCAAAAGCCGTTTCTGCTCTATCTCTCTCCCTTTTTTCTGTCTCCCTTTCTTTCTCTTACTGTCCAACTACAAGTCAAATATTATTACTGTCTTTGGTGATATTCATTTTTGTTATAATGAACTATTCCAATCATTTTTTTATTAACTCCGACTCTTAATAAAGAGATAGAGAGAAATAGGCATGCAGAAAGACATATAGTGAGAGAGAGGTTGTGTCACAGAAACATTCGTCATGATACATTCCTCCCAGGCATCACCTCTTCTGTTTGGGGGAGGGCAGTATAGTATATGTTCGTTTCTCAAGATACAATCCTCCCAGGATTACCTTCTCATTTTTTGTGTGTGGGGTGGGGGGTAGTGTACTCTTTATTCTGTTGTCATGATATCATGCGCCCAGGCCTTAATTCCTATTTTTGGGGGTGGGTGGGTGGGTGTGTCTTCATTTGCCATTATATCATCAGTTATTACCTCCTGTCTGTGGTTAGTGCATGTAGTTTGTTCATCATGATATCATACTTTCAGAATAAGAATCCTCCATCCTCTAAGCTTTTTAATTTACAGAAGAAAAAAAAATAGATTCAGATTTTTTTAAATCGTCATTAAGTTTTTATTTTATTTTTCTGTCTTTAATAATAAACGCTAATAACATACTGTAACCATTTAAAATTTCTCAGGAATATATAATTCTTTTATTTGGCCGACTAAATTTCATCTTTTGGCTATTGTCAAGAATAACCAATAGTAAAAAGGATGCGCAAAAAATAAATAGTTAACAAATAACTGTTACCAAAGTCAATAAAAGTTACTTTTCTACCTACCTGCATATTTTTTTCTGTTTTAAATTATTTCAATGCATTTATTTTTTTTTTAAATTTCAATTAAAAAGTTCGGTCAAATAAATTACATTAGACTGAAAACTGACATTCGTTCGTCGACCGTCTACGAAGTCTGAAAAGTTATTTTTATTGCATTTTACTCTTTTCAATTAGGTAGGAAATTAAATTTTAAGTTTGAGACAATTATTTGTTTAGAAAAACAAACTTCGCGGACATTCGCTAACGCCATCTTGCAAATGCAACCGTAACGCGATCGGATTTAGAGGAATTATTAAAATGCAATCAAAACGCTTTAAAATACTTTAAAACACAAAAAATAGGCAGGTAGGTAGAAAAGTAAGTTTATTGCCTTTGGTAACAGTTATTTGTTGATTATTTGGGTTTTTCACCCCTTTTTCTGTTGGTTATTTTTTGAAAATCGACACTAATTTTTCGTGTATTCCTTTCATTATGGGCAATTCATTTTTATATTTATACAAAATCAAAACTCAACATTGGAATATATCAAATAACATTATGACAATAACCTTTTTGTTGTTTTTCTATATTTGAATCCCCCAGCATCTCATACATTCCATCTTTAGGGACCCCAGTGAGCCCCTTTAATTTCATGTCCGTGGTAACCAGAGTGACTATCCTAGCTCTAACACTTTCAAGGGTACCAGGGATCAGCTTGATGTTATTTCCCCCCGTAAGGTCCTTATATTTTTCCCTGAAGAGTTCCTTATAATGTTGTGGGGTCTTCTCGTTCTGGGGCCCCCATTTTGTTGTTTTTCTTTGGACCTGAGGAGCATTTATGGTTGATGTCTTCTGCCCTGCTGGGATCTACGAACTAGAACTATTCAGAGCAGGCCACGCCTCCGGTGGTGCTTTTAAGGTCCACTTTCTTGTTTTTCCTGCTACTTGATGACTTTCTTCTTCTGAAGACGAATCCCCTGAGGAGCACCAAGAAACAACCCTGGCCTATATAATTTTTAGGCTATCTCTAGGGTTAGCGACTGGCTTTTTTAAGGGCCTGTGCCTTATAGCACCTACGATTGTGTCTCGAAATCAAAAGAGGAATTTCCCGGGAGACTAGGGCCGACAGGATGGTTAAAGTCACCGTAACTAAGCTTACTGGCTGCTGCGGCAACCCCCGCAACTGAACGAACTTGGGCGCACTCGGGTGTGCTAACCCCCGACATGGGATTCAGACCTGGCATATCCCATATGGATACTGGAGCGCACTCGGGTGTGCTCTCCAACCAGTGCTGCTCGGTGCGACCCTCTCCGACATACTCTGGGCTCACTCGGGTATGCTCCCCACCAAGACTGGATTGCCGCTCAGTGCGGCGGTCCTCGCCACAACTGGATTATCGCTCGGTGCGACAGTCCACGCCACAACTGGATTGTCGCTCGGTGCGACAGTCCTCGTCACAACTGGATTATCGCTCAGTGCGACAGTCCTCGCCACAACTGGATTGTCGCTCGGTGCGACAGTCCCCTCCACAACTGGATTGCCCAGCGGGGCAACCACTCCTTGGGCGCACTCGGGTGTGCCACCCTCCACATCAACTGGAGTGCCGGTTGGCGCGATACTCCCCAACATCACTTGGGCGCACTCGGGTGTGCCACCCTCCGGAGTACTGCTCGGCGCAGTACTCCCCAACATCACTGGGGCGCACTCGGATGTGCTACCCCCCGGCTCAACCGATGTGCCCTCCTCGGTCACACCACAGGTTTTCGAAGCCTGGCTGGCTTCCCACTTATTCTTATCTGACTGAGGCACGACACCCGCTGATTCGGAATCGAGGAGACCGTCACCGAAGACCGATACTTAAGCCTCCCCGAAACCTGCAAGCTGCTTAAGTGCGCACCTCAGATAGACGCTACAAAAAATAGAAAAATAGAAAATTAACAAGCCCAAGTGGGGCAAAAAGAAATGAAAATCCCCAAGAGGGGGAGAGGAAAGGTGACAAAAGCACCAAAAGGGGGCTTGGTCAAAGATAAACGCTTTATCATAGCCAAAGGCTCCGTAGCGGATCACTGGTCTTTGGGTTAGATTAAAGTTTCGCACTGAGAACAGATACTACACTTTGATCTTAGCCAAAAGGCCGAGAAGGTGAGCACTCTGACCTACAAAAATGCCGAGCCAGCCCCGTCGGCATTCTCCGGTAGGGGCGCCTCAGGCAATAAGCGTTAAACTTACACCACCCCAAAGAGGGGAGGCACAGCCTGGGAGGGTGGACCTCCTAGAACTGCAGAGAACAATCACACTGACCGGGGGAATCAAGACCCGAAGGCCAAGACGATACCGGTCTATAGGGTGTAGTATACATCGGAATATATACTACACTTTGATCTTGACGAAAAGGCCAAGAAGCCGTTTTATTTATCTTCCTCCCACAAGGTAAGATGTGACACAAGGTCGGGAAAGTTTGATTTGAAAAGCCAGCGCCGGATAATCTATTTAGAGAAATACATCTCGCAAAACATTAACTCCTAGAGTTAAAATTACATCTGTCAGATGTATTAACCCTTAGGCATAAAACCCCACTGTGTAAGGGGGAAGGGGGTCGGATGGCATTGTGACATTTATACAACATTTCTAAAACATTTTTTATTTCACATTAGCAAAAAACAAAGACAATGACATTTTTTATTTTTTCAAAAAACAAAAGAGCACAATGAAAAAACCTAATCTACCCTAAGCTAGCTACTCGCACCAAAATACCGCAGTCACTCTATGGCTTAACCCTACTTAAAATATCCCCCAAAAATGGAACATGAAAACATGAAATAACGAGGGAATGGGACAACACGTTAAAAACACCCAAAAAGAAAGTAAAATAAAGAGCCAAATAAAACGCTAAGGGGTAGTTAGTAAGACCCACCTTACCCTCTTGCTGAGTGTAGACCGCCCACTGTTTTCCGGCTCGAGACCGTAAACAAGCAGGTCGGACCCTAAATGGGAGTGGGAACTAAGTGGGGTGTTCTGAAAATAAATCGATCTGGACCTTGGTACGGGAATGGATGGCGTCTTCCAAGATAGTAATTCCAAGGGTTTCATCAGCCGTGGACAAAATAAATATGTGAAGTGGGCATCTTTGGGAGCTCTCTAGTGCTGGAAAAACAAAAATCGGGCCAGGACATCGTTCGTTCCTACTAGCTAAGATTCGACTAGGCTAAGACTTTGAATTTACATTGAGCTGGGTTCCGTAGGACCCACTACCGCCTGCTCCATGCTAAGGAGGAAAAACGTATTCAAACTTGACGCCTCGTCGGATGCACAAACTAGTGTTTCGCACCCATCTTCTATTAAAGTCTATGCGATGTAATATTTTCCAATCGCATCTGATTTTTACTTTAAGCTGATGCTTAAAGTAAACAACCAGATCCCGATCCGAAACATATCCAACCCCATGAACCTCATCTAGACGTGTAACCCACGTCACTAACCTAGCTACGGCCAGGATTACAAGAAACATTATTCGTTATTCTCCCTAGACCACGGCGGTGCTACGTTGTTGATGACGAATGCTACATTCAGGGCCATCGGCTGCTCGGCGTCGATGCGAGCCGTTACCTCTCTGACATACTCCCAGAGAAGACGTAATTTTCTGCAAGTGAAGAAGGTGTGCTTGGCCGTTTCTTCCTTATTGTCTTCACAGCGCGGGCACAAGGGAACGTCCCTTATGCCATCCCTGCGTAATCTGCCATAGAGAGGCAGTCCGTTCCGAACAAGTCACCAGGTCAGAGAGTACTCAGAATTGTTGAGATAACTCTGGCCTGGCGCCCAACTCCATTGGGAGCGAGCCTTCTCCGTCGACAATCCAAGCCGCCTCCCAAGCGGATCCGAAGCGGACCCCTCCACTAGATACCGATACAGTCTCTTCCTAGACCAGGCAAGGTCACTGGACCCCGGTAACGCCCTAAGCGCAGCTCGGCATTCGGTGACGAACAGCAACTCTCCTCTCGGCTTACGTCGACCTTCGACCGAGTAGTCAGGTATGAGGTTGGGAAAGGCGTTCTCAACCGCAGGGAACCACGGAGCATCTTCCGTCAAAGTACGACTCAGGAAAGCCAGTCTCTCGGATGTTAATGACTTGCCAAATCAAGCATCCCCAAGCCTCCATCACACGGACGTTGCGTACAGACCTGTCTGCGGACGTATGCTTTCCGCACCTTCCAACCAATTCTTATCTAGCTGGAGACCCGGTCCGAACCAAATACCAAGGATGCGAACCGGGCCATCGGTCCAGCTGAAATTGCCTGGAAGAGAGGACTCTCCGCTCCAGGCACCCAACCGCAGGCCGTTGGACTTGCTGCGGTTGACAATGGCCCCTGTAACGTTTTCGTAACGAGCGAGCGCCTTTATGTCCGTACGGCAGGACACGAAAACGGTGATATAATCGGCATACGCGGAAACCCTGGCACACGCACCTCCAGGAAGAGCGATATCGCGTAGGACTGGTGTAACCGCCCCGTCCCTTAATTGGCGAAGGAAGGGCTCCAACGTCAGGACATACAGAAGGGGCGACAGCGGAAAACCCTGACGCACCGAACGAGAAACCACGAACGACACCGAAAGCCTACCGTTTACTTGCACCGCTACCGTCGGCAGACGATACAGAATAGAGACCCACTTGCGGAAATCCGGATTAAAACCGGCAGCCTCTAGAACAGATTCCAAGAAACCATGGTCGACCCTGTCGAAAGCCTTGGACTGATCTAAATTGATCAGCGCGGCTTCAGTGTCGTCTTCTATACCCTCTAGGATCGTGCGACCAGATGCAAATTGTTTTGAATTGATCTCCCCTTCACAGCAAATTTCTGCTCAGGCTCGATCAAGTCAGCGATAACAACCTGCCAACGATTCGCAAGAACACGGGCCAAAATTTTAACTCTGTTTTTAGCAGAGTTATGGGCCTATGCTTATCGAAATCCCCCACTCAACATTGACCCCCCTTCTTCAACACTGTGACCACTCCTTTGGTAACCTGCCCAGGGATCGAGCCCTGAGCAAACCAGTGGTTAAACACATCCTTCAGAAGAGGAACAAACATGGGTGACAGCCTCAAATAAACATGGCAGATCATCGAGTCCTGGAGATTTGTTGTAGACGACCTGCTTCAACGCAGTAATGATCTAACCCTCTGTAACGTCCCCATCACAGCTAGCTGCTCTGGCCGCCTCTAGATGGGGCGAGTCAGCCAAATAGCTGCCAAACTCCTGGCCGCGGAGTCTGGGTAGTTGGGTGAAGCGATCCTTCAAATGCTCACGGAACACCTCGCAAATCTCACGAGTCGATACCAGGGTATGCCCTTCTAGGTTATTCACCTTCCGAATGTACCCATCTTAGCCACGACGTAAAGCAGCCTTACGCTCAACAGCGTCAACGTTCACAGCTTCGTTAGAGACTCTCTTTAACCTAGCTCGAACTACTTGATCTTCATATCGTACGCTAGCCAAGCGATTGAGGTCCCCCTTAATTAAGGCTATCTCTAGCGGATCCTCCTCAGCCACCGCCCGAGTCATCTTATCATCTACACGCTTCTGCGTCCTAGCCCTTTCTTGGGCGAGGCGCTGGCTGTAGCGGACACAAAAGCGTCTAACGTGAGCCTTAGTTTTAACCCAGTAACTACTCCCCATAACCGCCCCCACTTATCCCCTCTGAAGTAGTAACGTTAGCTTGTCCCAGAAGTCAGGTATCTCCAGTAAGGAGGTATTCAACTTCCAGTACCCAGCTAACCTAGGCCTATAGCTTAAACTCAAAGGGGCCATAACCAATTTATGGTCCGAATGACCTAACCAAATGAACGTGGGACAAGATAAGAAATCTATGTCGCCTCTTCTAACTAACATTCTGTCCAAGTAAGTACTCAGACAGAAGGTCGCGCTAGTATGCCACGTCCACATCTCCCGCCCTGGGTGATTAACGTGAAATCTGTCGACAAGATCGCATGAGGCGATCAGGTCGGACAGACTGCTATCACACCTATCCGACCCTCTATTACCCGCGACCTTATCTATCTTGGGATCAAGGACGGCATTCCAATCTCCCATTAATACTACACGCTCCGGACCCCCGAGAAACGTCTCCAACCGTCGCAAAAAGGAAACCCTTTCACCAACAGTGTTAGGCGTATAAACCGCAACGATCCGAAACTTGCTGCTGTCAACGGCAACATCGACTACGACCAACCGCCCTTCCGCATCCGTATGAACAACGCGCACTGTCGCGGACAGAGTGCGTCTCACTAGCAAAGAGACACCACAACTACGAACATTGCCATATGCTGAAAACAACTCAAAGTCATCAGTCAGCACATCACAATACCCGTATGAACAGCAATATCTACCTTAAGGGCCACGAGATTCCTCAGCACGCGAACAACCTTGCTTCGAGATCTCATGCCCCTCACGTTCAATGTAGTCAAGTTTAAACCCATGATTACTCCTAATCAGTCTTACAAACGGGACTAAAGTCCTCAGCAGTTCGGACGAAATCCGTCCGTCTCGAGACAGCCCCCCTCACGTCCAGGGTGAAAGTCAGTTTAAGTGCCCGAAAAAATGAAGGCACAGACGCCGGGGACTTCGCTCTAATCCTTTTCGGGCAATCTTTTGCCATATGCCCCGGCGTCTTACAGCTCCAGCAATACGGCTTCCTTCCCTCCACAATGATTAATATTGCCCAGGATTCACACTAATTGAGCGGGGATGTCCAAAAAGCCTTTATGGCTTACTTTCATCTTCATCTTGTACTCCCCTGTTTGGATGTTCCTATGGCCACGGACAGGAAGGATTGCCTCGACGTCACCATACTGCGACATAACTGCTCCTAGATGGTCGGAACCAATACAGCATGGGACGCCGAGGATTGTGATGGTCGTCCTTCTTTTCCCCTGATATTCCGGCTTGATTCTTAAACCTTTCCATATCAGAACCTATCTTTCTACTTTCTCAGCATCTTGCGCTGTTGGAAGCAGGATATCGCACATGGCAGAAGATCTCCGAACAATGTATAGTGCTGGGACGTTCAAGTCCCCCAACATATCAAACATCTTGTCCTTCGCAACACCGGTCAGCTTCTTCATTTTAGCGTCCGTCGTTACTAAGGACACAATCCTCAACTTAAAGCTTTCAAGGGTGCCAGGGATTAACTTGATCGTACTACCCTAGGTATAGGCTTCATATTTTCCCCTGAAAAGCTCTTTGTACTCTTCAGGGTTTTTTTGCGCCGTGGGTTCCCACGCTGCCACATTCTCTAGCCTGAGATTTTTGTCATGCGGGGATTGGAGCACTACCCAACACTGGTCATGACTCGGCTTGTTTTTTTGGATCTCCCCTTTTTCAACTTAGGTCTAGCTTGCCTTTGCTGTTTAACTCGGTCTTCCGAGGACTCCCGATTTGACCCCTCCGAAGAGCACCCCAAAATAAAATTAGGTCTATAATTTTTTTGTGCTATCCCCAAATCCAGGGAATTGCATTTTCTCAATTTTGCTGGACTTCTTGGGTAATCGAAAGGAACATCGTCCATAACCGTTAAGAGGTCTTTCTTGGACTTTACACTTCGACTAGTTTTTACTGGTGTTAGGAAATCCCCCCAAAACAGATCTTTGCTTCCACTAGACCTAACCCCGGCCTGTAACGCAGAACTGAGACACCAACTGGCGTGTCTGCCTCCCATAACGATCTAACTGGGTCATTACACGGCGTGATTCCCCTCGAACCAGAAGACGAGCCAATCTGTGTGCACTCGGGTGTGCTAACCCTACCTACATCTAGGATGCCACTCGATGCGGCGTTCCTCCACGTACTTAAGGTGCCCGGCCTGGCCACATCTCCTTGGGCGCACTCGGGTGTGCCAACCACCGCCGCAACTGGAGTGTCGCCCGGCACGACACTCCCCGACCCAACCGACGGACCTGAGGTGCCCGGTGAGGCAACACCTCCTGGGGCGCACTCGGGTGTGCAATCCCCCGACACGGACGCCTCTGGAGAGCCGCTCACGAGGTCTAAAAGGGTGCCCTCAGCGGTCACACCCTGGTTGTTGTCAGCCCCGGTGACAACTCCGGCTTACTACAAGAATTTCCGTATGCTGAAAATACATCGTAATGTCCAGCCAGCACACTGCAATCCCCGTATAGAAACGTTGTGAGTCTCCTGTTACGCAGCCACATCTATGTTACCGGCCATAAGATCCATCAGAACGCGAGCAGCGTAGCTTCGGGATCTCATGCCCCTGGTATTCAGCCTAGCTAGAATCAAGTTCGTGTCCATTGTTCTATTCAATGTCGATCAACAGCTGTAAGTCATCGGGGACCAGGATGCCACAGGCATGGCTGATACTGCCGGTAAGCAGTTCGGACGTAAATCGTTCGTCTCGGGCAATACCTCCGACATCAAGAGGAGAGGTTAATTTTAGGGCCCTATAAAACGAAGGGTGGACGTAAATAGGGACCCGCCCAGTACACATTGTCCTCAGCTTCTTGAGGGAATCATGCTTCTCTTCCACCAACCTCAGACCCAGGATTGCCCTCTCCGCTGCTTCAATCATATGCCATAGCGCCTTTGTCCGGCCCACTCTGGTATCATGGACAAAGGTAGTTAGTTTTTTGGCTTGTCTATTTCAAGACCCCGGGCCCGTTGACTGTTGGCTCCACCTCACAAATCCGGTCACCAGGAAGAAAAGGGAGTTTTCGAGTTCTCTCGGTTCTCAACAACGGAGAAGGAGAAGGAGAAGCAGATCTGGCATCCACGAGGACTTCCTGCTCTGGCTCCGGCTGTTCTTTGTTAACTGGGGGAGGGGAATCAAAAAGGGCGAGGGGTGTTCTGTTCAGTTGAAGGAGGTGGGGATTGGGGCGTTGCGGACTGTACAGCAGAGATAGTCATCTCTGTTTCTACTGGGGTAGAGGGTGGGGCCCAGTCTTTTTCACTTTTCGCAGTTTTCTAGGCTGTTTGTCTGTCTCTTTGCCAGAGCAGTCGGTCGCCATTAAATTTTTGTTGGCCTCCCCTTCGGTATCGAACGAAGTTGTGGTGAACGGAATCTTCCGTTTTAGACCTTCCCATGTTTTGGAAGAAGTAGACGGCACGGTTGAGGCAGGCTGAAGCTTCTGGGTGGTACCTGTCAACTTAGTGGGAGGCTGCACTCTTTCGTCATCCGGGGGTCGTATCGATTTATCGGAGGGAACGGAACTGGCTTTTATAATCTTTTTGCCGACTACAGTGTTCTACCCCTCCTTCGTCGGTGCAGCTACTGGAGTCTACGTGGAAGGAGCTGCTGGTGCCACCTTTGATATCCCGGCCTGAGCAGCCGGCAGCTTGTTGTGGGCTCTGGTTGGGCAGTCTTTAGCCATATGCCCCGACTGATCACACTGCCAACAAATATGTCTTCTACCTTCGACAATGATAGACAGTGTCCAAGATTCGTACCTGAGACGCGGTGGAATAGCTTTTAAACTGCCCCGGTCCAGGCATATCTCGATCTTGTAGTCCCCTACCATTAGGTTATGGGGGCCTCGGACCGGGATGAGGACTTCGACGTCCCCATACTGGCTCATGACAGCACCCAAATGGTTGGAGCTGATATGGCAGGGGACGCCGAGAATGGAGACTGAAGTTCTGCTGCGGCTCAGGTACTCCGGTTTTATTTTAATGCCGGCGTATGAAAAGTCTGATTTCGCCAGGTCCTGTAGTAGTTCTTGTTTAACAGCCTCCCCGTGGAAGAAGCTTGCCGAAGGTGGCATCCGGTCCAGGCGGGTGGCCTGCTTCTGTTGCAGGTCCAACGATTAGCGTTTCTGATCCCTTCCTAGGGGAGTGCGTTCCTCTCTCCGGAAGGGGAGGGGCTGACAGTTGAAGTCTGTCTTCTGGGGTAGTTATCGGCTGGGACGGTGGCGATGGCATCCCACCCTCCTGGACCACCCCTAGGAGCTGAGCTAACCTTGCTGCGAGGGACTGCAGCAGAACTACTCGGAGCGTCACCTAAGGCAGCACCCCCGTGCAGAGACATTTTGCTCACTCCAGCCTTCGGGGTCTTTACAGGCACCCGAGTGCTGGAGCCCAAGTTGAGCGAAGCAGAAGAACCTGAACTTTGGTAATTTTGGTCCGGACCAGCCTCCATACGAGTATGGAGACCCCCCCCCCCCCCCGAGTTAACCAAATCAACAGAACTCGGTCTGCTCCTCCTCTCTCTCGTTCTGAAAACCAATTCAGGCCCGCCGATTCGGAATCTACTGAACGTCTGTTAGATGTGACTCTAACTAATCAGTAGAAGCCTGCCAGCTGCTTAAGCCGAAAAGGAGATCAGAACCTTCCTGCAAAAAATAGAAAACGTAATAATAATTAGTAGAATCCCGAGGAGGCTTAGCCCAAAGGGGGCTTAGATCGCCCAAAAGGGGCGGAAGAACAAAATGCCAAAAAGGGGCTAGAGAAAGGGGACAGAGAGAGTCCCCCGAGCGGAAATTGATTTAGCTTTAAACTTAGTACTAAGCTCAAGTAGCTGTGGACGCCCTTAGGCAATCACAAAGTGATTGCCTAAGAGTGGCCTGAGAAAATTAGAGACAACAACAATCCGTGATTTTTTCTAAAACGCCAAGAAGCCGTTTTCAGGCGGCTGTGTCTTATTGTTACTAAGAGCTTATAGTTTAATTATTAGTTATATATCTATTAATTTACATATGTATACACACACACACACACATATATATATATATATATATATATATATATATATATACGTGGAGGATTGTAGTTGTATGGCCAATATAAGTACTGCGTTTGTCTGTTTGGGTCTTAGGGAAACATTCCTCGAGTGGGCATTGGAACAAATACAGTACGTTTGTTTGGTTTAGGGGGGGGGAGGAGTTAGTAGTGTTATTATTTTTTATTATTATATACTAGCAAATATATGCTCCCTCCCGTCGCATATTTTTCTAGGCTGCCGCGTCAGAAATGAACGCTCACCCGTAAACCGAGGGAGCCCCAGTCATATTTCTTGGCTGGTTAGACATTGATTTTCTTTGTTTCCGACCAAGAATATTTTTAGTTAAAAATAAATAAATAAAAAATTTCGACCCCAAATTTTTAGTATCCTCCACCATAAATAGAAATGTTTTTATATGTAAAATTAAAAAAAAAAATTTTTTGTAGCCGCTTAATCTTTTTTTTTACCTTCCCCCATACTTAGAAATATATTTAGTTAAGAAAAAAAAATTGTGTTAATTTTTTTGTTGACAGAAGAAGAAAAGAGAAGAACATCACATCTGTTATTTTAATAAATTAAACACGGAATAATAAAAAACAGTTTATAAATAAAAGCTTTACGTCGTAAAGGGTAAAGCCAAAATCCTAAACACACTTAAGGTCGTAAAAAATGAAGATATTGGAAGGTTTTCAAATCGGAGAAAAGGTGTACCTAAAATAAAACAGTAAAACAATCAAATACAGCGAACACGATTAGTTATTTAAATGAAGACAGACCTTTTAGGTAAGTGAATGTCTATTTTAAATATCTCTTAACACTGTTCAACTTTAATATTCTTAAAAGGGGCATTAATAATAACTAGCGGGATCCCGTGTAAATTACACGAAATGATGTTTTCAATACTAATTATCTTGTTCCTAACCTATAAAAGCGGTTTCATGTTCGTCCGTCCGTCAGACCTTTTTCTCGATTTGATCGATCGACTAATTCCGATTTCGCCGACTAAACCTTACTTTGTAAATGCTTTAGATTAAATTAAATTTGGCGCCAATTCATGAGTAGCATACAAAGATTCAGAAGGTCGTTGCTTTTGATGTAAGCGTCACAGACAAAATAACACACACGCTATCGTATTAATATGTGTCTTCCCGGTCGTCCCCTCCCTACCTACCTTCCCCACTCTTCGATGTAGAAATAAAATCTTAGAGTTTGGTTGGAATCGAACAATGAACCAGTCGGGCCAACGTCAAAAACCGACGTCAAAATCCTACGTCGCTAACCGTTGCGCCAAAGCGAAATACTTGAAATAATACAAAAATTAGGTGACTTGAATGCTTTTTCAAATCTCGGCGTGGCACGCATGCACAGAGCTTTTGATGTAAGCGTGACACACGGACACACACGCTATTGTATTAATATATAGATATTTATTAATAAATATTAAATAATAGTTATATATTACATTAAACAAGTTCTAATATATTGATAAAATGACCTAGACAAATACATTTTACTAACTTTTTGTTCCGATGAGGTACATTGAAATAAAAATGTATTTGTGTAGGCCATTTGAAATGTTTATATATATATATATATATATATATATATATATATATATATATAAATGAATGAATTGTGTGTATTTAGGCAACATTTTCTCATGTATGCAAACATTGTTAAAAATAACACAATTCGTATTTTTTCAATGTTTGCTGATGATCTTTTTGTATTAAAATAAAAAATATAATAAATGCCCCATATGTATTACGAACCTTTTCGATTATTTGTCGAATCATATTCACGTGTCAAAAGCAAATGAACAAAAAGCTAAAGAAAGAAGAGAATTTTTTAAAAGATGGCGGAGAAACGCTCAGAAAACGTTTTCTCATTGAGGAAGGCGTTGAAAATTTAAATTGAGCGATGTCGGAGTGGCATCACATAATAACATCGCATTACGTCAAACATTTTAAAATGTTGCCACGTGATGTTGTTAATTGTTGGTTATTGTGTTTTTATGTAGATAGCTTCCAGTGTTTTTAATTGGTTTCGGAATGTATTATTTTAGTGTTATTAACTATACTTTGTCTTAAATCTATGTTTTTGTAGATGTTGGTAAATTGAGCTAGAGTTTACAAGATGCATGCGGCATAGAGTTGGTATTGTTAAAACCAATGTAGCTATTAGCTTTATTATTATTATGGGAGTTACAACCCCCAAATGTTAATATAGTTTTAATCGTGATTTTGGATATCATTATTATTGGTTCCCCCCCATTTATAAAATCGGGGGACATATGTTTTGAGGCATGTCCGTCCGTCCGTCCGTCCGGATTTTTCTACGCAACCCTCCATTGAATTTCTCTGAAATTTTGCATGAAGTTGTAACTTTGGTCAGGTTAGAAAGGGACATTCTCCGATTAAAAAAAAATCTGCTTAGCCGCCCCAGGGGGTCAAAAGGCCCCGAAATGGCAAAAAATGACATTTTTTACCCCATAACTTTTCATCCATCCATTCAATTTCTCTGAAACTTGACCAAAGTGTGGGTGCAATTGTTCCTAATAGAAAATAAATATCGCTGACCTTGGAAAAAATCTGGTTCGCGCCCCCAGGGGGTCAAAAGCCCCCAAAATGGCAAAAATTACTCTTTTCTCCAATAACGTTTGATCCATCCATTCAATTTTCTTGAGACTTGACCAAAATGTAGAGGCAATTGTTCTGGATATAAAATGAGCATCCTTGACCTAAAAAATTCTGGTTCGCGCCCCCAAGGGGTCAAAGGGGGGTTAAAATGCCCCAAATTGCCCAAATTTATTGCATTTTACACTCGCCACATCGAGTCACATACAGAGGGGTGCCACGCACGCGCGGCTTGTTTCTAGTGATGTTTTTAAGTTTAGAATAATTAATTTAATTTGTTCATCGACGATATAATTAGGGAATTCGTTGTTAATCAGTACTTGTTTTATATTTTTTATTTCAATGAATAGTATTTTTTTAGAGGAGATTAATTTGACACGGTTCAATAGATATTTTGTAGCGATGGGGTCATTCGCTCTTGACATTTAAAAGACTAGAATTATTTAAGCTGGTTGTTTTTTATGAGTATAAATGTTAAACGATTTATTAGAGGCGTCAATAAGAACATCTAGGAATGGGATTTTATTATTTACGTTCAGTTCTATGGTGAATTTAAGAACATAGATTTTTGGAAAGGATCTTGAATTTTGTCGATTTGTTCATTATTATCAGCTAGAATAACAATATTGTCGACATAGCGTACGTAAATAGAGGTTTTTAAAAATGTTATTAAATATTTTGTTTTCCAGGTTTGACGTATAGAATTCGCTAAGACTCGGACAGAGATCCGAACCTATTGAAACTCTGTCAATTTGAGTGTAAATGTTTCCCTTGAAATCATAAAAAGATACTTCGGTAATGCAGATTAATAGTAACTTTTTTTTAGTATTTTTAAAATTAATGTTAAGTGAAGGGAGAGACGGGTTATATTGTATATAAAATTATGACGTTTTTCCCCCTCCTAAATCAGTTCGAAGTAGATTATAAAAATAAGGCATCACACACATCACTTGAGTCGTTTACTAATTTCGACCCTGCTTCCAGAAAATTAAAATTATTTTAAAAGTTATTCCAAAAACGTTATTATTAGGTGGAAACCTGTAAGCCTCTCCAAACTAAGTAAACCAAAGAGAGGGTAGCAAATTATATTGCCGCTAACAATTAAGTCCTCCCACAAAACTCAAAACACCGCCTAGCGTAGCTGACCTATTATTTCACACAAAAAAGAAACACCGGTTTCACAATTCGCAAACCAGCCAATGAGCGATCACTACCCAACATTCATAATAACGCTGAACACTATGATATTTTCATAACTTTGATTTAATTTGATGAAATATACATTGCCCGTAAGTACCGTAAGTACTTACATATTTTATTCCCACCTCATTCATAAAAGTACAAAAACAAAATTCCATTTAAAACGCGAAGTAATAAACAAACTTTTTCCATGTTGCCGCCAGCCAGCAAGAAGCCGTCTACGACTCTCACTACACCTCTCACACACGTAATGATTACAAGGTAGGTAGAAGTGACTTAAGTAATATTTGACGGATTAATTACTTTTACTATCAACTTCAGTTTTATTTAAATAAATTTATGTTTAAAAAAAATACAATAACAATTTTGATTTTAAAGTCGTTTTTTTCTTTAGTTTTAACTAAACAAAAACAAGACTTAAAAATCAAAATATGAAAATAATTCTACGTTTTATTTATTTACAAAAAAAACAATTTTGGTACTTCTACAAGATTTGAACCGAACTGTTCTTTTTTGTTTTCGATAACAATTTGCTTAAAAACTAAACAAAAACAAAATCAAAATATATAAAACAAAAATCTTGCTACTTCTACAGAATTTGAATCGAACTTTTTTTGTTGTTTTTTTTCCGATTTTTTGGGAACACTAAAATAACCCTAAACTGATCCTAATCTAAGTTTTAAGTTTAGTTCGACAAAAGTCCGTTTGGTTCGGGTTGGTTTAAATTCTGTAGAATCACCTACATCTTTTACCCCGGGATAAAACAAAATAACAGTAAAAATTGACCAACGAAGGAGATATCTTTCTACACTCTGCCAATTTCTATTTTTGTTACATTCCGAGGTAAAAATTTTCTTCGGTACATAGATTTTCCACAATTCAAAAGCGACGTTTGTGTCTTTACATAAAAAATTATCCGTTGTGACCTATTTGCGTTCGATCGCCTATTTACACATTTTATCTAATTCTTTTACATTTCTCCCGGGAAACGCCGGGCGACGGATACCCGCTAGTAGTATATATTATTGATGATTATGTCTATTGTTTCCTTTACAGGTCCATTTGCGAATAAGCTTTCTACGTCTCGAGAGGCAATGATTTCATTATCTGGTTATTTGCTTTATAAACTTTGTAATAATATTTGATAGGTAGATACGGGCTATGAGGTTTTTGTCAAGGAATATATATGAGTAGTAATTTGGTATATGATAAGTGGTAGAGGGGAATTAGGTTCATGTATATTAACTATTTCGTATAAATATCCAGGTTTGTAATCGCCAATTATTTTGAGAAGTTGATAATGATCAATTTTTGCATTGTTGGCAGTGATAAGTCTGTTAACTTGTGCTTTTAACATGTTGCTAGGATTGTTGTTAAGTCTTTTGAATTTGGTGCAGTCTTCAAGAATTGGTTGAAGTTTAGTGGAATAGTCTGATTTATTAAGTACGACAACTATGTTTTGCCGGCTTTTTCTATAATGATATTTTGAATACTGCGGAACTCAGTAGTGGCTTTTATATCTTTATATATATGATTTTAGTACATTATATACAAAAATACCAAATAAAGAACTTATTAAAGAATCAGGTAATAGCCTTTTCAGGAGGAAAAGGTAAATACATAGACTTTGCAAAATCTAAAGCCTTTTGGTGTAAAACTAAAAATGGTAAGACGAGTGTGTCCAAAACTGGTCTGACAATGCTTATAAGTCACCTTATAAAAGAGAGTTACTTTCAAATAGGAAATAATGTACTACTCCAAACAATAGGTATTCCAATGGGTTTGGATCCTTCTCCATTTTGGGCAAATCTATATTTACATAGACTTGAATATATGTATATATCATCATTAATAAAAAAAACGATATATCTAGAGCGTATAGTTATCATGGATGTAGGCGATATATTGACGACCTTGTTTGCATTAATGATAGCGATGAGTTTGCAAATACTAAACATTTAATATATCATAAAGAGTTAAAATTAAACTGTGAACATAAGGGAACACAAGCTACTTTTCTTGATTTGGATATAAAAATAGAAGATAAAATATTTATCTATAAACTGTTTGATAAAAGAAATTCATTTCCTTTTCGTATCGTACGGATGCCACATAAAAATAGTACCTGCCCTGTGTATATATTTTACGGGAGAATTATGTCCGAATTTCTGAGGATTGCTCGTGTTACCTTAAAATTGGTAGATTTTATGCCCCCAATTTCTGACCTAATAATAAGAATGATTAAATAAGGTGGCGATCAGAATAAAATATTTAGACAATTAAATAAGGCAATTACTCGCCATCCTGATGCTTTTAAGTCTTATCAAATTAATCAAAGTAAATTGATAGAGCAAATCCAAAGTTATCTAAATATGAATAAAAATAATGTAGAATATGTAGAATCGTATATATAACACATATACTAATTATATAAAAAATAGTTACGTTTAATAGACAGTAGAAAGGGATGAAGAAGGAAAAAAAATGTTGAAAAAGTTAAAAAAGAAGAAGAAGAAAGAGAAAAATCGACAGCTTATAACGCCGATTGGAAACGCTGTGAGTTTAAAAAAAGAAGAAAGAGAGAAAGGATGGACAGTTGGCTTATGAACGCCGGTTGGAGGCGCTGTGAGTTAAAAAAGAAGAAGAAAGAGAAAAATCGGGATTTAAGCTTATGAACGCTGTGAGTTGACAAAGAGGATTAATATTTATTTGAAATTGATGTCAAACAATTGAACAACAAAGGAGGAGGAGGAGGAGGGGGAGAAAAAAGGACTAAAAGTATATATATGTATATATATATATAATTTACAAAAAAATTAATGGATTCGTCTACACACTTTAAAATGCAGCAACATTTTTGTAAGTAACGGATAAATTTCATTAGACAGACGAACAACACAGGTAAGGGAGACTTTTTTCTTTTTTTAATAACTAATATAAGTTAGAAAAACATTTATACGGAACAAAACTTAGGTTTAGTATACAGAACGTTTATGTTTTTGTCTTTTAAGGGAAGTGGGGTCTGATCAACTCTGCTGGGAAGCCATGAAATTAAATACTAACAGTTTTTTATGGTAAACAACTGATGATTCCTTAAATAATGTTAGAAGAAAACTAATATAATAACTGAAAAAGTTAAATTGACTTACATAGGTGATTTTCTACTGAACGACTTGGGACTAAAGGTTGTTTCTTTTTAATATAATTTTAATGGTTGAGAAACTTCCAAGACTATATATATATATATATATATATATATATATATATATATATATATATATATATATATATATATATATATATTTGTGTTATAATGAAATAATTCCAGGAGGAGATCCGGGTATGAGAGCTCAATGTTATAAACAGAGCAAGAATAAAATGAAGTATAATAACACGAAATTACATAATCATCGATGCAATAATTTATTTCAACCTTGTGGTTTTTTTCAAGCATCCGATCCAGATTTCAAAAATGTAATCGTCTGGATCGGATGCTTGAAAAAACCACAAGGTTGAAATAAATTATTGCATCGATGATTATGTAATTTCGTGTTATTATACTTCATTATATATATATATATATATATATATATATATAAATATATATATATATATATATATATATATATTTATAAATATATATATATATATATATATATATATATATATATATATATATAAATATATATATTAATATATATATAAATATACATATGGGGTAAGGTACACGATAATTGATGAAAATGAAATACCGTGGTGGACAAAATGTGTGAAAAAATGACAAACAGAAAACAGGTTAAAGCACAGGAGGAAACAAAAACAAGAGATTTGACCGGTTACGTTTGTGTTGGCGAACGTCTTCAGAAAAAGTGAAGATTTGGAAATGATTTTATTTTGAAGGCACACACATGGGAAAGGATGATCTGATTGGACCATATGAAAAGACTTTACGTGACGTTGAAATATGACAATATAATAACACCCTACCCGAGAGTTCAACATTCAAACTACTTGGCCTAACATTCACAGGTAACATGAATTGGAACAAATACATTGAAGACATTGCCAAGACTGCTGCAAAGAAGGTGGGATCCCTCTACCGTGCTAGTAAACTCCTCACACCTGACATTATCCTGTATCTCTACAAGGCTACCATCCGCCTATGTATGGAGTATTGTTGTGACATCTGGGCTGGTGCATCATCCACTAGTCTCTCCCTCTTAGACAAGGTAAAAAAAAGAGTCGCCAACCAATAGGTCCCTCACTATGCACTAAGCTGAAGTCCTGTCACATCGCCGCAATGTTGTCTCCTTGTGCTTGTTTTACTAATATTGCAATGGATTGTGCTCCGATGAACTAGCTGTTCTTGTGCTCCCTCGACGCAAATACACTAGAACAACCCGACAATCAGCTAGGTCCCATCCATTCACTGTGGAGGTCCCCAGATGCCGGAGAGCCTTCTACTCCAGCAGCTTCTTTCCTCGTGCAGCCGGCCTCTGGAACTCCCTCCCTGCTCCCTGTTTCCCCGACTGTACTGACATGCAGAGGTTTAAAACTAATGTAAAGAGATATCTCGCTGCACAACTTCCAACTTAGGATGACACCCAACACCTACTCCCTAATTCTCAGTAGCCCCTTACGTCTACAGTAGCGACCTGCCTTGTTTTGGGTGAAATATTAAAAAAAAATTAAATATAAATATATATATATATAAATATCTCTCTCTATCTCTCTCTCTCTCTCTCTCTCTCTCTCTCTCTATATATATATATATATATATATATATATATATATATATATATATATATATATATATATATATAATTAACTTGTTACAAATATCCAGGGGGTATGAATCCGAAGGAAGTTGAAACCGGGTTTATGAGAGTGCTCAATGAAAATTCAGAGCAAAATATATATTTTTTGATTTTATTCCATTAGTTGCGACAAAACAAGTTTTGTTTCATTGGTGCGAATAGCGACCAACTCATCGGGCCGGCGAAAGGAATTCAAATGGCATAAAATTTTAACTTCACTTTAACGGGAGATTGAAAATTGAAAATACATTGGAGGGGGAGGGGGATAGAGTTGGGGCTTTGTCTATAACGGCGACATGGGACATGAGAGGGAAGGGGGGAGGACCCCAACAAGTCGTGTTTCAAATTATTACGTGGGAGGTTTTTCACGTGTCAGTGCTGTGACGATCTCAATCTCGGCCGGGGTGGGAGGAGGGAGATGGAGCGACGGCCAGAGTGAGTTAAATTTAAAATGAGAATAAAATTATGATTACAACCGTCATTCTTATTTTATTTTAATTCTAATAAGTAATTATCATGTGGATAAAAATGTTTGATAATTTTAATTTAGGGTATTAATTGCTACTTTTGCATTTTATTTATTTTATTTTAATGTTTTGTTTATTATTTGTAGTGAATTTTGTTGTGATTATATTTTTTTAAATTGTGATTATATTATACCGAGATCAATACTAGTGGAATCATTTTATAAGAGAAGTTTTCTGGTGTTACCAGTCTTATCATTAACAAAACCGATTATGACAATGGTAACGCCTGCCAATCATACCTACGATAGTCGCAGTGATAACAGCCTTATATAAAAGCCTTAATAAAAATAAAATAAAAATAAAGATAAATATAAATAAAATTAGAATAAAAATAGAAATAGAAATAACAAGTTTGTAAGAATATTAATGATAATTAAATTATTAATGATTATTAAATTCTAAAAGAACATGCAACTGTAATAACAAATCAAACTGCCCCCTAAATCAAAAGTGCCTATCAACCCAAGTGGTCTATGAGGCATCTATCTCCTCAACTGAAAACCCATCCCAGACTAACTATTATATTGGTCTGGCAGGCAACAACTTCAAGGAAAGATTCTACAACCATAAACTCTCCTTCAACAACCCAGACCATCCTGGCCAAACCGGACTTTCACTACACTACCACAAAATAAAAACCAAAAAAGAAACTCCCATAATAAAGTGAAAAATCCAGCACCTGCAAATCAATAAACTCTCCATGTAGATTATGCTTAAATTAAAAACTGGAAATTATCCGCTTTAAGGACAAAAACAAACTCTTAAATAGAAAACAAGAGACATCTATCAACTGTAAACATAGTAGACTCTACCTCCTTAGCAACCCACATACCCCACCTTAACCTCACACCAACCCTACTTAACTTCAAAATAAAATTAACAGTTTTTTTGTTTTTTACAAAAATGAATGATAACATTAAACCCCCACTATACACTACCCCAAAACACACTATAACCCCCTACCCACCCACCCAAATTTACAACCCAATCCCACCCCAACAAGTCATGATGAATCTATAAATATATAACCACCCCTCTAAACTACCAATAATATCAAATCTCTACGTACTACCTATAATGCACAGCCTCAATAACCTCTCAGCCATACTACCAATTCTAACATAAACCCATAACTGGGACAGCTATCAACACTAATATCACTTAGACTAATCTAATCTCAATTACTTAACCCCTCGATCACTACCTTGAACACTTAATTATTAACTGGTACTTAGTCCTTGTCATTGGTAGTGGAATTAAAAAAGCCTACCATCACTTGTCGACTTATTTCGCCCAAGGACTTCACAAGTAGCAAGATGGTAATGATGGTGATATTTATCAGTATTACTATTATTATTATTATTATTATTATTATTATTATTATTATTATTATTATTATTATTATTATTATTATTATTATTATTATTATTATTATTATTATTATTATTATTATTATTATTTTTTTTTTTTTTTAATACTATTATTATTATTATTATTATTATTATTATTGTTATTATCATTAATATTCTTACAAACTTGTTATTTCTATTTCTATTTTTATTCTAATTTTATTTATATTTATCTTTATTTTTATTTTATTTTTATTTTTATTAAGGCTTTTATATAAGGCTGTTATCACTGCGACTATCGTAGGTATGATTGGCAGGCGTTACCATTGTCATAATCGGTTTTGTTAATGATAAGACTGGTAACACCAGAAAACTTCTCTTATAAAATGATTCCACTAGTATTGATCTCGGTATAATATAATCACAATTTAAAAAAATATAATCACAACAAAATTCACTACAAATAATAAACAAAACATTAAAATAAAATAAATAAAATGCAAAAGTAGCAATTAATACCCTAAATTAAAATTATCAAACATTTTTATCCACATGATAATTACTTATTAGAATTAAAATAAAATAAGAATGACGGTTGTAATCATAATTTTATTCTCATTTTAAATTTAACTCACTCTGGCCGTCGCTCCATCTCCCTCCTCCCACCCCGGCCGAGATTGAGATCGTCACAGCACTGACACGTGAAAACCTCCCACGTAATAATTTGAAACACGACTTGTTGGGGTCCTCCCCCCTCCCCTCTCATGTCCCATGTCGCCGTTATAGACAAAGCCCAAACTCTATCCCCCTCCCCCTCCAATGTATTTTCAATTTTCAATCTCCCGTTAAAGTGAAGTTAAAATTTTATGCCATTTGAATTCCTTTCGCCGGCCCGATGAGTTGGTCGCTATTCGCACCAATGAAACAAAACTTGTTTTGTCGCAACTAATGGAATAAAATCAAAAAAAAAAAAAATATATATATATATATATATATATATATATATATATATATATATATATATATATTAGCACAGTAAATAACGTCACCAAATTCTTAGCCGTTGAGCAATTATACGTTTGAATCCTGCACCGGCTTAGACGTAATCACGCTCGCATGTAACATCTCAATATTATAGATGCTCTATTTAAAGTTGTAAATTACTAGCCGTTATAATAAATAAATAAAAATAAGCCCCCCAAAAACTCAACAGTAAATACATATTTGTAAAGACACCAAGACTTACACCACCTGAAGATGATTTGACAAATCAAATCGAAAGTACCCGTGAAAAAAAAAAAACGAAAAATAGAACAAGAAAACCACAGAACTTACATACACCAATTTGGTCGAAATACAAAATTAACTATTCGGAAAATTGAAAAAAAAAAGTCTTATCAAACAAAAACATTCCGTGTTATTTAATAATGTTTGCCTATATATATATATATATATATATATATATATATATATATAGAGAGAGAGAGAGAGAGAGAGAGAGACATATAGACAGACAGACAGACAGATTTAAGTTTAGAGATCGAGTCAAAAGTATGTGATGGCTATATTTGACTTTTTATTCTTCAGACCATGTCTGAACAACGAACTGCCAGTCATCATGTACTATTACTATTACTTATATAGAGAGCCGTCACCTATAAATATGTCAACGGATATAATTATATATATATACTAGCTGTCCTTACTTAGTGATAAGTATTGTAATAGTCTGATTTATTAAATACGACAAATATGTTTGTTTTGTCGGCTTTTTTTACAATGATATTTGGATGATGGCGGAGTTCATTAGCAGCTTTTTTTAGATTGGGATTTAATAATGAATTGGATTTTACTTCTGTTATTTTTACAATGTTTGCATATATATATATATATATATATATATATATATATATATATATATATATCATCAAACTTGTTTTACCACAAATTTTAATGTTCATCGATAAATAGCAGAAGATCTGGGCACATTTTCATCATTTTAGATTATCTAATGCAGGCATAATTCGGAAACTTAAAAATGCCTAAACGCTTTCGGCCTACACTCTATATTTTCATACGATTCCCATCAAAACAGTATGTTTTTGTTCATATATCTTGAGGGGTCCGACCTCCTGCACTTATGTAAGGGTCAAATTGTATCTCAGTATTATGAACCTATCGTGTCAAAGAAATTCCACATAACGGGTAAAAGCAAGTAAATCTTTGAAGGATACATTTTCATAAATTTTCATTCGCGTAATATAGGAACAAACAATGATTGCGTAACAATTAATGGAGCCAGAGTTTAACATACACTCTGCTTGTCTGTCTGTTTCTCTGCCTTTCTCCTCCCCCTCTCTCTCTTTCTCTTATCAATTGTCATAGCAATAAGAAATGTAACAGAGTGGCTACATATTTAATTAGTCTCTCCTAGTTCGTAACTACTACTAGTAGTAGTAGTCTAGTAGTAGTAGTAGTAGTCTACTACTACTACTACTACTACTACTACTACTACTAATAATAATAATGATAATTTTACTACTATAAATAATAATACAAGAACCGCTACTCTAGGTAAAATAAAAATAAAACCTCAAAGTCTTTCAAATGCGATGTATTTTAGAGATAAAGAACTTGTTCACGTCGGTAATCTACGACAAAAGATCGTAGTGTAGAATTTAAATGGAATGTATTCACATGGGTAGCCTCTTCTTTTATTACAATTTATCAATATTTGTTTTGTTTTTTCTTCAAATTGTATGTTTATAAAAAGTCGGCACCAAACAAGTCGACCAATGTAATCTTTTCGTCTGCATTGCCTCACTTTAATGTC
The DNA here is from genome assembly GCA_963556195.1 of Sepiola atlantica. Taxonomy (NCBI): domain Eukaryota; kingdom Metazoa; phylum Mollusca; class Cephalopoda; order Sepiida; family Sepiolidae; genus Sepiola; species Sepiola atlantica. Next base: position 82,192,597 of record OY744523.1, read on the forward strand.
TGTCTGTCATCTTTCTAGAAAAAAACTATATCGCTTTAACTTTTAAATGTGTTATTTTCGATCTAGTATTATTACATACTAAACACTTTAGAATAATATACATTTATATGCAACCGAAAAGCAAGAGGTAAGAGTTATTCTTTTTGTTACACTTTATTATGGGAGCCTCTACGAACCAACCTATCATACGTGGTTCGTCGTTTCATTTGGTTGGCGATTCCCGGCTTGCATTACACCGCCCCACGTTGTGGTCTTTACTCACAGAAGGCTGCAAGTCGTTGAACAGTGTTTTAGATCGAGTAAGCAACCGGGAACAAACAATGAATCAAAAAGAAAAAGTATAAACACAATTAGCATATAATCGATCAGTTTATGTACGCAGCGCGATACAATTCATATGAATCCACCCCTGAAAATCCTATAGGGCTTTTTATCAGAGTTAGCACTGACAGTTTTAATAAGTTCTTTAGTCAAGGTTTCATTTGTCCGGGAGACGAGCCAACCACGGGGCCAAAAACCAAATTAACCTCTACGGGCAGCGTCGCTTACAGTGTTTCGACGAGATTTAGCACTAACCTAATAATTTAAATTTAACCTGTTCTTTTTATGAACATTTGATTATTTAGTAAAAAAAAGAATTTTTTAAATGATCGTATACCAAAACTTGTGTTGTGGTGGCAACCACTCATTTGCATATACGAATAACGTTACACTATAAATGGCAAGCCTAGGTTGGCCTTAGTGTGTGTTACCTAAATGCCACCGGAAGTGACGCCTAAGAGCGTACATGTCCTCCCACCAAGACTCTCTGACTCGACACCTTCATTTGTACATACTGTAACTATACCTTTTCTTTAATACACTTATTATTGCATTCTCCTTGTTGTTTGCGTCTTCATTGTATTCCTCACTAATTATTGTTCAACCTTGCAACCACAACAGTTGGCGACGAGATATGAAGCGTCAAATGTTATATTTGACGCTTCATATCTCGTTTGACGAAGAACTATTAAAAAAAAAAAAAGTACAATGCAAAGTGTTGACGAGCAAACGGATTTTACGCTAAAGAAAAGTTTCAACTTAAGTGAAAAAAAACAAACTCGAACGTGGCAAAAGCGACAATTTACGCCGTTTTCTAGGAATCCGACTTGCAAACGAATGTAAAAGTGAATTTTTGATTTGTCGCTAAACGACAAATCTGTTTTGTATTACTAAAGGACCAACTTGCAAACGAAAAATAACATTGGCGCGAAATGTCCGTTGAAGAGTACAATCGCAAAACGTGGAGCCTGACGATTGACGGAGTCCCGTTTGTATATTTCATCAATGTCGAGTTCATTTTATACCTTCCAATCAGCTGTTGTAATTACTTTATTCTTTTTTTTTGTACGTTAAAATACGGTTGAACATTTCTATTTTAAGAGTAATCAAATATTAAATTTGATATTGGCTCAAGTTCCCGATAACTCGGTCCCCACTCTACTTCCCCAAAATGGCAAAAAATCGGGCAGATGACGCGCAAGCACTTGAGCTGGTATGAAACGATGAGAAAATACATTAAGGAGAATTAATTGATGACTAAAAAGGAATCCAATTAGCCCAATGGCTTTCCTTATTAACACCTGAATGGGAGAAGGGGAAACGTTATTAGCCTGGACGGAGATAGAAATGCTGGATTGGGTGTTAAATATGTGAAGTGGGTTCTCTTGAACAAAAAGAATAGAAAATTAGACGAAAATCGCCTGTGCGTCAATCACCGATCGTTGAGGCGTACCAGCAAGTAAAGAGAAGACAAGTGGACGGAATAGGCCGATCTTTTTATTAGACAACGACAAGAAGTGCAATTGTTTTTTGAGGGGAAGATTATTGCTTTAGATCGGTTGTCAACTTACGGTTTTCTTTCTTTTCCTGCCCGGTCACTAATACTCTATTTATTGTCGTTGTTTTTCTATTTCATTTATTTCATACTTCTTTTTCATCCTTCTTTATTTCCTTCTTTTGTATTTATTTTTTGTTTCTTTCGTTGTTTCTTTCGTGTATTTCTTTCGTTTTTTTTACTTGGCTTCTTTTTTTTGTATTTCATTTATTTCATACTTCTTTTTCATCTTTCTTTATTTCCTTTTTTTTGCATTTATTTTTTGTTTCTTTTGTTGTTTCATTCGTTGCCTCTTTCGCTTTTTTATAGTTTTCTTTTTTTACTTTGTTTCTTTTTTGTATTTCATTTATTTCATACTTCTTTTTCATCTTTCTTTATTTCATTCTTTTGTATTTATTTTTTTGTTTCTTTCGTTGTTTCTTTCGTTGCAACTTTCGCTTTTTCCTTAGTTTTCTTTTTTTACTTTGTTTCTTTTTTTGTATTTCATTTATTTCATACTTCTTTTTCATCTTTCTTTATTTCATTCTTTTGTATTTATTTTTTTGTTTCTTTCGTTGTTTCTTTCGTTGCAACTTTCGCTTTTTCCTTAGTTTTCTTTTTTTACTTTGTTTCTTTTTTTGTATTTCATTTATTTCATACTTCTTTTTCATCTTTCTTTATTTCATTCTTTTGTATTTATTTTTTTGTTTCTTTCGTTGTTTCTTTCGTTGCAACTTTCGCTTTTTCCTTAGTTTTCTTTTTTTACTTTGTTCCTTTTATTGTATTTCATTTATTTCATACTTCTTTTTCATTCGTCTTTATTTCATTTTTTGTATTTATTTTTTTGTTTCTTTCGTTGTTTCTTTCGTTATTTATTCGTTTTTTAAATTTAATTTTTTTATTTTCATTGCAAAAACTATTTCCGAACTCATTTCATTCCTTCTTTTACATTTTTTTCGTTCGATCTTTATTTGCTTTTCATTTCTTGCGTATTCTTTCATCCTTTTTTACTTCATTTTTTTCTTTTCTTTTTCTTTGTTTCTTTTTTTGTTTCGTGCTCTGTGTTTTTCATTCTTTTGATACTAACTCTCCAGTCTTCTCTTCTCTTCTTTTCTCTTTCCTCTTCATTTTTGTTCTATCTTTCTTTCTTTCTTTCTTTCCTTCTGTATTTGTTTTTGTTATTGTGATCTCTCTTCATTTTTCTTGTCTTCATTCATTTTAATAGTTCTATTTATGTGTTTCTTTTATTTCTAGCATATTTCGATTCCAGCATTTTTATCTTTTATTTGCTTTTTCTTATTCTTTCCATATCGCCTTTTCCTCTCATTTCTAGCCTACATTCTTTCCGTCCTTCTTTCCCTTTTCCCCTTCTCTCTTTCTTCCTTTCATTTCATGCATTCAATTTTCAAGACACCTGTCATTCTTGCTTTTAATTTTATCTTTTTCTACTTTCGTTCTTTGTTGTATTTCTCGCATATTTTCCTTCCAATCGTCTTCTCATTCTTCGTTCTAAATTATGTTTTCTTTCTTTCTAACTTTATCGTTTATTTTTTGCCAACTTTTTCTAGCTTTCTTTTCTCATTTCTTTTCACATTCACACCAACCTTCTTACATTTATTCGTTTTCATTCCATTAAGAAATATAGTTTTCTCTTATTTTTGTTATTTATAGCATTCGTTTTTTTCTCTTGTCGGGTTTTATTTCCTTCATTGTCTTCAAACCTTCTTTCTTCCATCCGTTTCAATTTAGTTTGCATTCTTTGTTTCTTACAACTTTCTGTCCCGTCTTTTTCCTTTCTTATTTTCTGTTCTTTGTCTCTAATTCCTTCTTGTTTCTTTCATTTATAGCATACATATTTTTCAACCTTTTCATTTTTTCGTCCTCTTTTTTATCTTTCTTTCTTTTTTTCTTTGTTTTTTTGTTCATTTCGTGTATGCGTTCTTTTCAACGGTCTTTTTTCCTTGGATTTGACACTTATTTAAGTCTTTTCATATTTTCTATCGTTGCCTCGGAGGCTTGAAAAACCGAATTCAAGATGGCGCAACCACGTTAACCTTAACATCAAGTAAAATACAACGCCATTTTAAATTATTATTTTTACAAGCCGCCGAGGCAAAACAGACACATGAAAAAGAGTCAAAACTTAAAAGCTATGCAAGTTAATAGAAGATCACATTTTCTTGCGTTTGGTAAACGTTATTTGTTGTAAATTTGTTGTTAACCATTTTTTGTTGTTAACTATAATGCATCACTGTCCTTATTTAAATATATATATATATATATATATATATATATATATATTCAACTGTCTGTTTTGGCTCTTCATTTCTTTTTCCCGCTTTTGCTTTGGCATATTTTTGTTGTTGCTCTACATTAAATGATTTATTTTTCTTATTATCCTTTTTTCTTTTAGCTATCCCATTTTATTATATTACATTTCTTCTTTCCCTCTCTATAACTCACCATTCTTTTTAATATTTAGTATTTACCTATTCTATCATTCAACTTATTAATTCTTATTCCTTTTTTTTCGATTTTATTTTTGAATTTCTTTCCTGTCTTTCTTCATTCATTTCTTTCTGTGTTTCTTTCTTTCCTCATCTTTCTTTTTCTTTGCATACTTTGCTCTTTCTCTTTCAACATTTATTTATTTTTTGTATTTGCTTTTTTCTAATGATTTTCTTTTCCATCATCACACTTTTATTTCTCCTTTTCTTCATGTTTCTTCCTTTCTATCTTTGTTTCCTCCGTCGGATTTGAAAATAACTTTGTCCTCTTATTTTTCTTTCTTTCCTTTTTCTTTTTTATTTCATATCTTTCCGTCTTTTCATTTTTTTTCTTTTCTTACTTCCTCCATTTTGCTTCTTTTCTATTTTATCTCCTTCCGTTATTTTTTTCTGTTTTCTAGCATTCAGTATGTCCTCATTTTTACCGCCATTTTCTTTCTGTTTCTCTTGTTTCTTTATTTCTGAATCTTTCAGTTTTTTCTCCTCGCTATTCTTTATCTTCCCTTTATTTCTTTTTCTCTCTTCGCTTAACAGAGGCCGAATAGAAAAATAAAGATAAGTAAAACAAATAAAAAAGATTAAAAGAACATAAAAAAGAAAATGAAAGTTGAAAGAAACAAACAAAGAAAAAAGAAACGGAGAAATGAATTATACATGATGAACGAAATAAATGAAAAATGTAAGCAAGAGTGAAGGAAAGAAAGCATAGCCTAGACCGAAAGAACGAAAGAAATATCGAACAAAAAAGAACAAACAAATATAGAACGAATATAAGAAAGAAACGAACAATAAGCGAACACACAACGACGAAATGAATAGTACGAATGTATGTATAATTTTTTAAAAAGAGCAACGAACGAAAGTGCAAAAGATATAAAAAAAAGAATGCGAAATAAGGAAAGAAAAAAAACGACGAATGAACGAACGAAAGTGCAAAAATAATAAATAAAATAGAATGATCAAGAAAGAAAGTTAGAAATATAACAGAATAGAAATAAATAAAGAAAAGAAAATGCGCTCGAGAGATGGAAAAAAACTGATGAAAGAAAGATCAGATAAACGAAAGAAACAACATGGCCGAAACAGCGATAATATAAACATAGAAAATCGTTTGAAGTGATTTGTATTTTTTTTAGATCAGTTGACCATCATTTAAAAACAGAGAGAAATGTCATTATAAAACCTTTACTTGGAGCAGAGATGTGTTTTAAGACGTCTAGGCACATACTGGCCTTATAAAACTCCAGCAAATGATACTGATTGACATCATGAATTATTCATTGGATTTCAATTGTGAAACATTGTCCTTCCTGTCCCCACTCTTCTTTTGTTCTTATTCATGCTCGCTTCATTTCTCCCATCGCGTTCTCTCTCACTCTCTTCATACGTTTTCTCCCCACTCCCGGTTCTGTCAATGAATTGTTTCCTCGCTTATATTTGCAAATCTGTCACATTAACGCGCGACATTTGATACATTTGATTTGATTTGGTCTGAGACAAATAAAAGATCCAATTAAAACAAAAAGACGATCTAAAAGTTTGACATGTTTTTAAACAGTTGGCGAGAAGACAGCAAGGGTGTAACGCGTGAGAGCCGCAGTGATGCTCGCGTCGAAAGAGTGAATACAATGTCGATGACAAAGTAGTTTCAAGATAAAATTTTATCAAATTCATTTAACACAGAAAACCTCTTGTAAAATTGAACAGTTTTACATGTGATTTTGATTTAGATGGGAGATCAGCTAAAACATAAATTAACTACCCGTCACAATAAAGAAAAATAAACAGTGATGGCAGCTTTTATCAACCTGGGGTTTCGGATCTCTAATGTTTCGCAAAGATCCCAAGGTTGCGCCAGAAAAATTGAGATGAGCTAATGCACTTTTGACTTTTTAAAAATTAATTACATGTACGTACGTATTATTATTATTATTATTATTATTATTATTATTATTATTATCATCATCATCATCATCATCATCATCATCATCATCATCATCATCATCATCATCATCATCATCATCATCATCATCATCGTTATTGTTGTTATTGTTATTGTTATTGTTATTATTGTTGTTGTTGTTGTTGTTGTTGTTGTTGTTGTTGTTATTATTATTATTATTATTATTAGGAGGAGGAGGAGGAGGAGGAGGAGGAGGAGGATGGTACTACGCAGAACGAACAATTACTACATTGTCCCCCCTCCAGGATGGCATCATGACGAACGAACATATACTACACTACTGCCAAGATAACAGAACATCTACAACACTCCTCTAAGATGGAGGCGGTAATGCCTGGGAGGGGCATATCATGACCACAGAAAAGGTACTACCGCTCACAATAGTGTATTGGCATACTCTACATTCGTCTGAAATAGTAATCTGATAATGCAATTGATAGTAAATTCATAGAAGTAATAGTATAGTTTAGCCGGTTCTCTTCCAATATGTGATCTAACGAATAGTTTCTAATCCAATATGTGATCTACTGACTTGTTAACATTCCAATGTGGTTAGGGTTAGGGTTAGTGATGGTGTCAAATTAAATAAGTCATTTACCCAATGATGTGATCTATCTAGTTGCTTACATTCCAATATGTGATCTACCGAGTCGTTTACATTTCTATATTGTTAGGGTTAAGGGAAAGGTTGAGGATTTTCTTTTTCAGGGGACCCGCTAGTAAACAAATATAACTCATACTATATTGATCGCATTGATTTAGCGTTAGGGTTAAAAGAATATTTTTTAAAAGAGTTTCACAAGTAAACAAATATAACTATTACTATATTGATCGCATGGAAAAGGCGGTAGGGTAAGGGAATTTTTTTTCAAGAGTGCCACTAGTAAACAAATATAACAATTACTATATTGATTGCATGGGCATAGCGTTAGGGTAAGGGAATATTTTTTTCAAGGGTTTTGCTAGTAAACAATTATAACTATTACTATATTTGTCGCATGGACTTAACGTCAGGGTTAGGGAATATTTATTTCAAGGGTCACGTTAGTAAACTAATATAACTATTACAGTATTGATCGCATTGACTTAGCATTAAGACTAGAGAATATTTTTTCAGGGTTCCCGTTAGAAAACAAATATAACTATTACTATATCGATCGCATGTGCTTAGCGTTAGGGTAAGGGAATTTTATTTTTAAAGAGTCCCACTAGTTAAGAAATATAACTATTACTATATTGATCGCATGGACTAAGATTAGGGAATTTTTTTTTTATTAAGAGGTCCCGCTAGTAAACAAATATTATTATTACTATTGTCATGTTTCGTACCCGGCCCTTCTTCCCATCAGGGACAAATTCATCCCTTCACCGTTTTTTCTTTAATTCGCATTTCATGCGCTCGCTACGACATGTTTCTTTTCGTCTTTCTTTTTCTTCATTCCTTTTTATTCTGCGTTCTCCTATGAGAATTTTAACTAGTTTTTATCCTGCTTTAATTCTTCATTTTCGATTTATTTATTCTAATAATAATTATCACCAATTCTCGTTAGCGTGATTTGCTAGAGACTTGTTCTTTTGGCGGTTTTTTCAACCGTCGCCATTTTTCCTGCAGTTTGTAAACAAAATTCAAGGGCGCTTCGCGTCGCAGTTTCTGACCCCCGCTAACATAACTTGGTATGTAAATTAATTCTCTCCTTTTCTTGCTAAGCTAATCCTCCTTATTATGCCTCCCATGTTTTCATTAACAATGTCTCCCCGTCGTAACAATGTTACAACTCATTCCCGGCGTCGCTCAGGTTTCCTACGACGGCGTCCCGAGATTTCTACCTCCCTAGTATGGCGACCCCATCTTCGCCTCGCTCCCCCTAATAGTTAAATTAAGTCATCTATCTTATTGTACTGATTTGCTTCATCTTTTTTCCTTTCGTTTATCTATGAATACTTGTTTCTTCTTCTTCGTCGTAGTGAGTTACCTTTTGTTTATTTTTTATTTTCAGATTTTTTAGCTGTTTTACAGGGAATAAAGGATTTTTATTTTAAAATGGAATTCGTTGTTTTTCATTGCTTCCTTTGTCTCCGTGTGATTCCGAGTTATCTGGCTGTCTAGACAAGATGATAAATATCATTTTGACGATGGCAGCACAGTAAAAAATCAAGTTTGGTCTCCACTTGGGGTGAAGGAATGCAATAGCATCGTTTTCCCTTCCCGTGACTCCTGTGGTTCCAGTTCTGAGGCTTCCCTGTTCGACAACACCCTGCATTTAATTTTATTTGACGCTTTCTCACGCTCACCCTGTAGATTTGTCTCGCACCTCCCCGCTTTCCCCTTCGTCGACGCTTGTCTCAGACCACATCCACGGCGCCATGGCAGGAAAATCCACCTCTCCGAGCAGGACTTACTCCAGGACGTCATCTGCCTCATCTAAAGCCTTAATCGCCCGCGCACAGCTTGAAATGGCTAAGGCGAGCCTCCTGTTCGTTGAGAAAGAAAACCAACTGCGGGAGGCAAGGGCTAAAATGGAGTCCGAGGAGAACACCCTAATGGCTGCAAGAGAGATAGCCATTAAAGAAGCTGCAGTCAAGGCCTTCGAGGAGTGTGTCAGCAGCAGTGAACAAAGTTTCGCTATCAATGTTGACCAGGCCCCTGCCGACCCCATACAGCGCACAAATGAGTACGTGGCTGGGCTGGCTGCTCAGGGCCACTCGCAACCCTCTGCCTTACAAACCGGAGCTCCCCAGCCAACACCACATCCCGTTTTACAACCCGCAGCTCCACAACCTCCTGCCTTACCATCCGATCAGGCTGTTGAGACGGAGGCTTCCTTTCACCTTGTGCAAGGTCCCAACCCCGATTCATCGGATGACAATCAGAGGAGTCACCTCACAGAAAATCACCCTGGACCTATACCACTGGCTCCCCCTGTCAGAGCCATGCCAAATCATGGCGGGGAGAGGGACAGTGTTGCAACACACTGCACACAGGTTTGTGGTGGCAATCTGCTCAACAAGTCTTGTTCAAAGATTTGTTTGGCGAGAGTACATCCTGAAGGGAACCAAGATCAAGCATTCAGGATGTATGTAACCTTCAGTCTGCCTGTACACACGTCAGTCACATCAAGGAAATGTCCAGAGTTCCCACAGATATCACCAGCTTCGAATACTGTCTCTCCAATGCAACTATTTCGTCAACAAGGGGCTACACCTCCAACACCATCTTCCATAGCAACCTCGCAAACCACGCCGGTTGTGCATCCGTTTGTTCCTCAGCTCCATGCAGCTGGACAGACGATTTCCTCGACTTATAACCAAAGCCAAGGACCACCAGCGCAGCAACAGCAGCCACTGCAACAACAGCAGCCACCGCAGCAACAGCAGCCACCGCAGCAACAGCAGCCACCGCAACAACAGCAGCCACCGCAGCAACAGCAGCCACCGCAACAACAGCAGCCACCGCAGCAACAGCAGCCACCGCAGCAACAGCAGCCCCCGCAACAACAGCAGCCACCGCAATCCTTATCACAGCCCACATCGACACCCCAACTCCCAAGTTCTGCTAATACGGCTGGTATGAACCCTTTACAAAACCAACCGATATACATGCAACAACAGATGCACACCGTGTACAAATTGCAACAGCCGCAAATGACGCCCGTCTCTCGGGTATTGCCTCACCCACAGCAAATAATTCCCACGGTTGGACCCCCTGGGGGACAGGCCCAGTTTGCTGCCCCGGCATCTCTTCCGCACCAACCACCACCACCACAACTACAAAAAAATAACCAACAACTATCAAGCAAGCGACAAGTGACCCCTCCAACCTCAATGCAAAATCAATTCTGTGCCTCTGGCTTTTCCCCGGTGACAACAACTAGGGGCCAGTCTCAGTCTAGTATGGTGAACACTGATGGTGGTGCTTACACCTCGCTCCCTACTGATCCGCTTCTTTCTGATAAATCTCCTGTGATTAACCGTCCAGTGACACATCTGCTGCCATTGGATGCAGGTAGGGGAGGTTCTAGCAAACCTAAGGCTGTGGAACTCCCTCTTAATTTGACACACCAGGCCAAGGATCCCCATCTGGCAGCTCAGCATCCTGTGAGGAATGCTGGAAAACCACAAACTGCTTTGCGCTAAGGCTCTCAGCTGAACTTATTGAGATTTCACAATCTCAGACGGGGAGTGTCATGTTTCGTACCCGGCCCTTCTTCCCATCAGGGACAAATTCATCCCTTCACCGTTTTTTCTTTAATTCGCATTTCATGCGCTCGCTACGACATGTTTCTTTTCGTCTTTCTTTTTCTTCATTCCTTTTTATTCTGCGTTCTCCTATGAGAATTTTAACTAGTTTTTATCCTGCTTTAATTCTTCATTTTCGATTTATTTATTCTAATAATAATTATCACCAATTCTCGTTAGCGTGATTTGCTAGAGACTTGTTCTTTTGGCGGTTTTTTCAACCGTCGCCATTTTTCCTGCAGTTTGTAAACAAAATTCAAGGGCGCTTCGCGTCGCAGTTTCTGACCCCCGCTAACATAACTTGGTATGTAAATTAATTCTCTCCTTTTCTTGCTAAGCTAATCCTCCTTATTATGCCTCCCATGTTTTCATTAACAATGTCTCCCCGTCGTAACAATGTTACAACTCATTCCCGGCGTCGCTCAGGTTTCCTACGACGGCGTCCCGAGATTTCTACCTCCCTAGTATGGCGACCCCATCTTCGCCTCGCTCCCCCTAATAGTTAAATTAAGTCATCTATCTTATTGTACTGATTTGCTTCATCTTTTTTCCTTTCGTTTATCTATGAATACTTGTTTCTTCTTCTTCGTCGTAGTGAGTTACCTTTTGTTTATTTTTTATTTTCAGATTTTTTAGCTGTTTTACAGGGAATAAAGGATTTTTATTTTAAAATGGAATTCGTTGTTTTTCATTGCTTCCTTTGTCTCCGTGTGATTCCGAGTTATCTGGCTGTCTAGACAAGATGATAAATATCATTTTGACGATGGCAGCACAACTATATTGATCGCATTGACTTAGCGTTATAGTTAAGGAATATTTTTTTCAGGGGTCTAGCTAGTAAACTAATATGACTAGTACTATATTGATCGCATAGGCTTATGGTTAGGGTTAGAGAATATTTTTTTTCAAGGGTTCAGTTTCGGAAATGTATTTCTATTTTGGGCATGAAAGGATGGGGAGGTCAACATATTGCCACTGTGTGAATGAAGGTCAAGGTTATTTGTTTGCTGGCGTGACGTCTTCCCGCCTTTCTTTCCTTTCAGCATCATCATCGATGTAATGAAGTCTAGAGGTGACGTCATACCGGTGTCTATCCGGTGTCTTTGGCGGGTTTTTTAAAATCAGTTCCAGCTTGAAAGCCCGTGAGAGAGGTTTCGTTTTTCAGCTGTCTCCGTCTATTTTTGAGAATAGTTGGCTGCTGATTTTTCAGGTATTCATGATGATTTCATTACGGTGCATAGATTGGTAGGCGTGGACCCCCTGAAGTACATGGGACCCATGAAACTGTCTCCCTTTATGAATGGTTCTGCCTTTGAGTTCCCTTTTGGTGATATGTCGGATTTTGTGTGCCCGGTTGTGGAAGAGACGGATGCCTTCATTAGTGGCGTTAATTATAGCCAGGTTGTTTCAGAATATTCTCAGTGTCCTGTGACACATGTTTATTTTGTTCTCAATTCGAAGTCTGAATACTCTGATCCTTTGGATAGCTTTTCTGATTCCTCTGTGGAGAGAGCTGTAGATAAGCTCTTCAGTTGAGAAACGTTAGGTGTTACGGAGGACTCTGTTAGTGATTACGACAGAGATAAGATAGCTTCTTTCCGCAATTCGATCTCGTACCGAGACAATTGCTATTATGTTAATTTGCCCTGGGACGAGGACAAATTACCTTCTGTTCCCTCCAACCATCAAGTAGCGTTGGACGTGCTTGATAGGGTTGTCACCCGTTTGTCTGTATAAAGACTTCTGTCAAGTTTTCTTGGATCAAGAAAGGGAGGATATCATTGAAAAAGTGCACGTGAATCCAGAAGATTTCACCCATTACACTTGGATTCCTCATCGATTGATGGCCTAAGTACAACCAAGATAGGCCGGTGTTCAACTGTTCTTTGCGAACAGGTGGGCACCCCTCTCTCAATGACTGCGTTTATCCAGGAATTAACCTCTTTACGGATATGCTGGATTAATTATTGAAGTTCAGGATGAATCGTTATGTCCTTTTGAGAGACGTCCGTAACGCATTTCTCATGATTCGATTGGAAACCGACAGGGACAAGAATCGGTTTTGCTTTTTTGTAAAATTTGACGATAAGCTTGTGTGTTATCGTTATATCGTTGCCAGTCCTTTCCAGGGAAAAATCCTTTCTATTGAATCCCTCCAACCATGAGATTCCTCTGCTGGTTGCAAAGTTAGATCTTTGTCTGGATGTTAGAGTTATCGATTGCTCATTCGCATCAAACATGGGATTCCTCCGAAGAATGTTCCAATTCAGGAGATCCTGGAGAGATTCCGGCTGACACTGTTGTTGGAGGTTCTGCCGCAACCTCCGATTCTAGGCCCATTAGAACCCGTTAGTGATCAGAATGAAGACTATTTGTGGTATTGAGATGAAATGTACAAAGAGCATGTGAATATAAACAAAGAGGATGTCGATAAAAACAACTTTTTTTTTCTTGTCCGGAGAGTTTCGGAAATTTATTTCTATTTTGGGCATGAAAGGGTGAGGAGGTCAACATATTGCCACTGTGTGAATGTAGGTCATGGTTATTTATTTGGTGGCGTGACGTCTTCCCGCCTTTCTTTCCTTTCAGCATCATCATCGATGTAATGAAGTCTAGAGGTGACGTCATACCGGTGTCTATCTGGTGTCTTTGGCGTTTTTTTAAAAATCAGTTCCAGCTTGAAAGCCCGTGAGAGAGGTTCCGTTTTATATTGAGAATAGACGTAAAATGTTTGGATGATTTCTCCTCGTTCTTGGAGCAAGAATGATTTATTATGAAATTCTGTGTATCAGAGCGACCCTGATTTTAAGGAATATCATTTCGAGAACTTTGGAATGAAAATGTGAAGGATTGACGAAGAACATTTTCTGAGAATTTCATTTATGAAGTAATTTCGATGATTGATCTTTTTGAAAAGAAAAATGTTGAAAAAAGGATATAGAGGGACTTTTAAAACGGGCATTTCGATAGAAAGGAAAAAAAACTGTGCCTGAGAAGATTCTGAAAACAACGGTTACGGTCCGGTATATTTGAGTATTATTTTTTTTATTGTTTTGTGCCCTTTAAGACCTCGTTGTTAAATTTATAAAAAGACTTCTTTGGTCTTTATTGTATGTTTTTATATGAAAGAAAGAAAAAAAAGGGTAGAAGATTTCTTCAGTCTTCATTATATAAACAAAAAAAGGAAAAAAAATAATTTGTTTCCAGTTTCGTTGTGCCAACGAACTAACCTCTTTGTGAATTTTCATGTCTTAAGTTTTTTAAATTTTATGTTGGTTACTAGGGTTAATGTTATTAATCCAGCTTTGGAAATTAAAAGCAGCCAGCTCCATTTTTATGTTAATAAATCTCTATTTTTAACTCTATCGAACCTCTTATTTTTTCTTTTCCCCATGTCATGTTTTTTATACTGTGTTATCACCATTTTGTCTATTCGATAAATACTGTAATAGGTAATTCGGATTTTGCTAACAACGGCGAAATTACGAAATCAGCTAGTAAACAAATATAACTATTACTATATTGATCACATAGACTAGCGTTAGGGTAAGGAAATTGTTTTTTTGAAGAGTCCCATTAGTAAAGAAATATATCTATTACTATATTGATCGCATGGACTAAGCTTAGCCTTAAGATTAGGGACTATTTATTCAGAGGTCCAGCTTGTAAACAAATACAACTATTACTATATTGATTGCATCGACTTAGCGTTAGGGTTAAGGAATTTTTTTTCAGGGATCCCACTATTAAACAAATATAATTATTACAATATTGATAGCATAGACATAGCGTTAGGATTTAGTAATATTTTTTCAAGGGTCCCGCAAGCAAACAAATATAACTATTACTATACTGACTGCATGGACTTAGCATTAGGGTTAGTCCTGCTTTTAAACAAATAAAAAATATTGATCGCACGTGTTTAGCGTTAGAGTAAGGTAATATTGTTTTTCAGAAGAAATTGCTAGTAAACAAATATATATTGATCTCATCGACTTCACATTACGGTTAGGGAATATATTTTCAGGGGTCCCGCTAGTAAACGAAATACACCTATTACAGTATTTATCGAATAGACTTAGCGTTAGGGTTAGGGAATGTTTTTTTTCAGGGGTCCCGCTAGTAAACAAATATAACTATTATTTTATTGATTGAATAGACTTAGCGTAAGCGTTAAAGTGATAGTTTCTGATTCAATATGTGATCTACCCAATGATGTCATCTACCGAACGGTTTAGAATTCAAGATATGATCTGCTGAGTTTTCTACATTCCAAATGCGTTATCTACCCATTAACTACCCAAAACATTGTTAATTACCTGACGCCTTACCATAACCATATTGGAATGTAAACAACTCGGTGGATCCCATATCGAATTAGAAACCATTTTGTCAATCACATATTTGAAGAGCAGCGTTTCGCCTTCAGACAGGCAGATACACACCTTTTTTAGTAATAGATATTCTGATATATAGATCATCATATCTAACCTATTATGTTATTAAAAATATAACATAATTAAGAATATATTCAGTAATGTGATTACATCGCCTGTGTGAAACCACCTTCACTAGTAAGTACCCGCTCGTGTACGTGACTGATTTCTGAAACGGTAACATTTCGAAAATTCTGATAGTTATATAAAAACGCAATTGTGATGTTGTGTAAGACTTATTTATTTTCGTAAATATGTAATTCTTTTAGTAATGGGATCTTCAAAATCTGTTTGTGCTATGCTAGACATTAGCGTTCGTGTAAACAATTTTTATACGCAGAAGTTTCTAGAAACATATAATTTATTTTAAGAGTTACACGAGCAACGTAAAAAGTTTGAGAACACTTGATGTAGAGAAAGTAGATTAACATCCCTACGCTAAATACAAATAGTATCAGAATAAATGCTAAGTAATATTAGATCCGATTCTAGGAGCATATGGCTAACTCCAAGTCTATGAAATATATAATTTATTGAATAAATGCTAAACATAATAATGGATATTCTCGTATTTGGGCATAGCTTTGTTTTTACAAACAGAGCGCTGCCGAAATGTTCTTTCCGAGAGCCCCAGCAAGCTTGAAACCCTTATTTTAATGAAGGGGGTATTAGATTACTGCTTGTAAATGAAACAGTATTCTAATTTAATTTTAACCCTAACCCTAACCGGCGCTGTTTGGTAGTGTATTTATTTTGCATTTCCTTTTTAAATTTTGCTGTTTTTCCCCAAAATTGTGTTCTAATCACAGGGAATTAAATCTCTATGGACGAATACGGAATTAAGTCCCTTTTATAAGATGGCGGCTTTAAAAAAATAAGTCCGATCTGGACAAATGAAATCGAATTACATTTTATTCTTCTTAACAATTTGCTGCAAAAACACCGTCAAACCTACAATAAAATATTGATGTTGTAGGAAGAAAGCTATCGATGAAAAATAAACGATAAATAAAACGACTTTATTGTATCAAAATTATTCAAGTTTCATAAGCATTATATTGCTTATAAATCTTTGATGTTTAATGTTTAACATCACAGCGAATTTCGAAAGAGTAGAAGTTTGGCTAAAATTAAGTTTAAACACGATTAATGCCCGTGCGCAATAATTAAAAACAATTGTTTATGTTGTTGTTGTTGCATTACTCTATATTTTCCTTTGTCAACATTTTAAGTAAGGAGTAAATAAAATAAAACTATGGAGGTCTCCACAGTTTTTTTAGAAAGATCCCTGTTTAGAGCTCCAGAAAACCTGGAAGTCTATCGCGAAGAGGAGGCTTTTTTCCATCACCATTGGCATATATTTGCCGTTTACCAATGTGTTATCGTTGATAACACAAGTGGTTTTCTCTGAAATTTTAATGAGTATCAGCCTCCCCTGAATTCCAGTACTCTTCCAGTCGGGGTCTAGATAGTGCTATCCCTTCTCGGTTGTTCCACCCTCTCAGACCCCCTGAACCATTGTCTGTCGTACCAACTGGTATTTTTATGGATGGGTCCAGATTATATAACCCCTTTTATATATCTACCTCGCTACTCTCAGTCCTCTTGAGTTTGCCTTAGTATGTTTCACCTGTACGTATATTTATTTTTACGAAGTGCTATTTTATTCTAACTTACCTCTGGTGGATCAGTAACATCTGGCCATGTCGTTTGGTTTCCGCACTCTAGGATATTTCTTCATATTTCAGCTGTCGAGTGTATAGCGTCAATTCTTTTTTCGGTTGCAATTTATTCTAGTCACTTTCCAGTTTCTTAACTGTTCCAAGTGTTTCTGCAATTATTCGTATTACAATTGTTGTCTACCATATCGCTTGCAATTCCATGTATTTATTCTATATCTTTCATCTTTACCCTGTGAACTGCTGGCACGTCGAAATATTTTTCCTTCTTGTTGACTATGGGCAGTTTTTCGATTTTCCAGGGGATGTTCTACTTTTGGTTTTTCAATACTGGCTTCCGTTTCATTTGTTTATTTATTTATTTATTTATTTATTATTATTATTATTATTATTATTATTATTATTATTATTATTAGTAGTAGTAGTAGTAGTAGTAGTAGTAGTAGTAGTCGTAGTAGTAGTAGTAGTAGTAGTGTTATATTATGAGGGGGCCCGTATGCCCAAAAGTGTGTAGGTCCACTAGTTTTCATTATGAGAGGGGGTTAACTTAGTTTGAGTTCGGTGCAGATCGAAAGGACAACCATTTTGAGACAAATACATTTGTCACCGAGATGACTAAGTCCGAAAAGTCATAACAGCTGGTTAGACCTGGCCAACTTCAATAGTTGACGTTCAAAAAAAATCAGACCAGCTCTGGTGATGATCTGTATGACAGGACAAAGGACTATGACGTCACTCCTTCTTTTGTGAGAAACTAAGGTTTAAAAATGAGTTACGAGTTTTTCAGCGAGCTGAACAGTCGACCTATCTGGTGGGTCCCGAAATGAAACAGAAGTGCTCAGGAAGTGGGGGCAGGGAATCGAAAATGTAATCGTTCGTCGTAATGGCTGGATCTCTTGGAGATCCAGCAGCAATTCCCGTCGCATTTCCCCAGCGTGAAAAACGAATGAATGAATCGAGGAACGGATGGGCAAACCCCCACAACGAAGCGGAATAAAAGATAGAATCTCTCTCAAAAATCCTTGTCTTCGGGCGTTTTTGTCTCTCTTGCATGATGACAGAATTTACCCACAAAACAGATACACCACTACGATCACAAGCCATCAACAGAGATGAGTGTGCCAGCAAACACACGACCAACAGTGAGGCAGAAATCTGTAAGGTAACTGATTCTGTGCATAACATTTTGGGTCCTAATCTGTAAAACGAACAGAACTCGAAATCGAAGGAAAAAGTGGAGAATGCTGAATTTGATATGCCTAACGAACAATGTTTAAACTGTTTAAAGTGTTTAAATGAGATTCAATGTTTCATGAACTGTGTTTAATGAGTAAGAATTTAAAAGAGAACTATATTTAAAATGCGTAATTTGAAATGTTTAAAAAGAGAAATGTTTTAATAACGAAAAGTGTTTAAAGGGTAATGTGAAAATGGACCGACAGTTTTAAGTGCCTTACGGAAAATAGTGTAACGAAGGTTTGAAAACGCTTCTAAACTTTCGTTTTGCTTTCGTGTTTTGGGAAGCGCTTAATGGACTTTCGTGGCTTTAGTTTTCATGTGTGTCATGCAACAAATTCCCTTTTGGTGCCGCGCCCTTTTCCAAGGACTATGACACATTGATAGTAGTAGTAGTAGTAGTAGTAGTAGTAGTAGTAGTACGATACATTTCGGCTACAACGAATAACATCCAAAATATCGACCCAGACACACGTGGGGTCCAAATAGACCTACTGACACGATCATGATAACGAATATCCAATATATTTGAATGTACTTGCCATTACTAGCATATATTCTGACGAACAATGGAGAAGAAGATGGCTACGAAATAATTAGCAAATTGTTCAAATAATAAAATAAAAATATATGAGGCTAAAAGCCTTAAAATCATGTTTAGATGCGATATTTATTAATAAAAATAGACTAAAAAAAATGTGATTTTTTTCATTTTTACTTTGATCTTTTAACTAATCATTTCGCTAGATACCTAGGTTCGTCAGAGTATGACATTTTAACAGTTCGGTATGTTGGTAGCAAGAATGGAAAATGGCTCACTCACTTTTAAAATATGAGGTGACGCGCATGCACACAATATTTGTATTGCAATAGGAGAGTTCATATATATATATATATCTTTTTAATAAAAAAAACTGTTAAAATGAACACCACGCCCTGCCAGTACACGGCTTTATAATAATATAGGACTTTACTGTTTTTAAATACTTAGCGGTCAGATATAATAATTAACAAGAACATAAGTTAGTCGTGAGACATCATACCTCCGCCTGACAACATAAGGATGGGCCAAAGTCTTATCTAGTTTTTACTTCTCCATATCGTCTAAAGTATTTCTGAAATTATGCCATGGAAAGTTTGAAAACTCATAAACTATTTTTCTGATCAAACTGGAGTTTGCATGGTGAATATTATTATCAAAGAGCATCAGATCCATCCATAAAATTTTGAAAAATCGGAAGTTGAAATTCTGTCAAAATTTCGACCGTAACCGAACTCTCAAGGTCAATCTCAAAGTTAAGGGACAAGCTCATATAAGATGCGATCCTTCATTGGCTACAACATATGAACCAAGTAGCTATTCTCTACCGTGAACAGAACCGAAATCATCGCCGAAAGTGTGACTTTAAAATCAACCTTCACCTTTGGCCTAGATATCCAAACATTAAATCAGTTTTAAGTGAGACTATGAACACTATTTGACCAAGTTTGGTGACGATTAGTCAAGCGATTTGAACATAAGGATTTACACCAACAAAGTTAGTGAACAATCAACAAACCCGACCGAAAATCTAACCTCCTTGGCGGATGTAATAATAACGTGAGGGAGAGTGACCATACCACCAGAAAAAATCATATCCAAAAAAGTATATAAGAAGTCATAAAATCATCCATGCAATCCATCCATTACGTAGAAGGACATCCAAGTTGGCGATCGAGAGAAGGTTCACGCGTGGGAATTCAAATGAAGCCACTTTATCTATCATCGAAATGAATATCTAGCTATATGACCATCGTCTTTCTTTCTCATTCCGTTCGGCATTATACAACAACATGTCCGCCAATTAATGTTTGATACAGCTAGTTATTGTGTATTTACCAGTTTGTAATGGGTCCCCGCATTCGCAGCCGGCAACACTCGCGAGACTTACTTCTGCATTTTGACTCCGGCAACTCACCAGACGATTTAAAGGTATTCATAACTACATCGGGGCAGGTATGGTATTCGGCCTTGTGCCACATCTTATTTTATAAAGACAATTTACTATATTGTGGACTGTTTTGTAAATTTTCAAAGATGAATAAAATCCGTTAAGTCTTCAATGTAGAGGTGTAACCACATGGGTCTACTGACCTCTACGGTTCCTTCCATATTGCCGTGGCCGAGTAAGTAATAGAGGTTTCAATTAGTTTTGTACGGAGCTTTTCCTCGGCGTACGTAGCAAAAGGGTCCCATTATTTGGGGCGCTTTCGCTGTGGTATCCCGCCGGCAATCACGTGGAGGAGGTGGGATCATTGCTTTAATTTTCCTTTAAAACTTCCAATACGATTTAAATATTTTAATTTAACATTCTAAAAAAGTGACTGGGGTTTCATGTGATCAAAGTTCCATGTTTTTCTATGCTGTCTAGACACGATAATCCAAGTCGACTAAACATATTACTGTAGCTCACTGACGTTTTCTTTCTTAAACGTTACTGTATTTCTTTAATCTCTATTTTAATAAAATTATGAGACATCTTCACGTATGTGCGTGGGTAATTCTTGCGTCAACGTAACTTTAATAATTACGCATTGAATTATTATTTTTATTATTTAATATTAATCGAATATTTATTGAAATCAAATAAGCAATGGCGCAAAATAAAACGACATTTTGAAAATCGTATTTCAAAAAATAATTTAATTTCGTAAAAATCCACAATAATTAATTTAAGTTTCTTCGTAAACAAGTCCACTGTTTTAATTATATGTTTATATATGATGTAATTAAATGAATGAATTACTTCGTGATCCTCTGCCATTTTAAAGGAATTTGGAAGTCTTTAACCTGTCGAATGTCATTTTGAAAGTTACATTTAATTATTACGGTATCGTTTCGTCATGAAATTATTAATTTAACGAAATTCTTATAAAACTATAATTTCTTTTTTCAAGGTAATGTTGTTTTAATCTATAAAATGATTGAGTGCAAAAAGCTTTAACAGGTTTCAATCTTTTAATAATGATGTTTTGCCTAGAATTGTAACGCCAATTTAAATGACTTTCTATTCGACAGTTTAAATGCTTCCAAGTTCCTTAGAGATTTCAAATGGTCACGAAGTAATTCATTCTCGTTTTTCAACTATTAAAAAAGATTACAATAGCTGACCTTTTTTTAAGAAACCAAAATGCATTTTAATGAATTTAATTTCATATTTTCATAAATATCGATTAAAACCATATTTCCTTCATGACAAAAATTAGTTATAGTTTTTGTACAATTTGGTTAAATTAATAATTCAATAAACAAATGATACCGTAATAATTAAATTTAATTTCCAAAATAATATTTAAAAAAGACAACGGCATTTTAAAAACAGGGCGGGGGTGAAAAAGATGAAAGTCAAAAAAAGTCCC
Organism: Sepiola atlantica; assembly: GCA_963556195.1. NCBI lineage: Eukaryota > Metazoa > Mollusca > Cephalopoda > Sepiida > Sepiolidae > Sepiola > Sepiola atlantica. The sequence continues at coordinate 82,213,908 of OY744523.1, forward strand.
GGGCGACGTAGGATAGATACACATAGCAGTTAATACAAACAATAGTGTGTAAGTCAAGTAGAGGCGAGAAACATACACATACTAAGACACACTAGAAGTGGTAACATCATTTTATTAATATGAACAACAACAGTTAACTGAGATGCAGATGATGATGATGATGATGATGATGATGCTGCTGCTGATGATGATGCTGATGATGATGATGCCGTGTAATTTACACGAGCACATAGTTCGAGCAAACTCGATGAAAGCTTGACTGTTCACTTTATCACTGTCATCCGCCAGCATTGAAGTAACGAAAAGTGAAATGAGGTACAGGTCTGAACTCACCGCTCATCTATTCCCTGTGTGCGTGTGTGTTCGTTACTGCGGGACGAACGCTCTGCTGGTAAACACCCGCACAACGGGCCAACCAACAACGTGCTAAGTATTTCCTAGGTGAATTATCCCATGAATATATAGATAAGGAAGGCTCTGTAGACCGGCTGAAAAGAGGATCGCTCCACTATGATCAGGAGAGAATGATAATGGCTGCCCAAGATCAAGGCTTGATGAGCAATGCCTTTAAAAAGATGAGTGGTCTCAGCAACAATAACAAGTGCAGGTTCTGCCACACAGAAGTGGGGTGCGTGAGCCACCTGACATCCAGTTGTAAAGTTATCCTGGGGGATGGCTAGTATACAATGCGACACAACGGAGTGTGTAAATATCTTCACTGGACTATATGTAAAAAGTTGAATATCCAGTGTAGCAGCAAGTCCTGGGAACATATACCAGAAAGAACAGTTGGAAATAAGTTATACACCATCCGCTATAACTATGCAATCACTACAGCTACATATCTAGAAAACGGAGCTGTTAAACCTGAATCGTGATATGGGACAAAAGGGAGAAAGTAGCAACCCTAGTTGAAGTCAGTGTCCCTAATGATGCAGGATTAAACAGAGCTGAAAGGGAAAATATTACGAAATACAAAGGTCTTATGGACGACATGAAAAGAAACTGGAATCTTAGGAAAATCTCTATCATCCCAGTAATTATAGGAGCAACAGGACTAATGAAAAAGAATTTCAAAAAATATCTGGCGAATATACCCGGTGAACAGAGTGGAAGAGAGATACAAACAATTGCACTTAAAGGGACGGTTAGAATCTTTAAAATATCTCTCGGCTGAAGTGTCTGAAATAGCCGGCGAATGTCTGGTATCCGGTAGGTGCCCCATCCCCAGCAAAAACAACAATATAAGAAAATTAAAAAAAATATCGAGTGTCTTCGGTCTCTCTGTACAAGGGGTTGTTAGGACAAACTGACATGAGGATACTTCACTCTAAAAGTAAAACATAGACCAAATATTCAAAATAACATAGTATTCGAAGCACAAATAAGATCTCTTCAACACGGCTATACACTGGCTCATACAAGGAATGGTGCACCTTCTCCTAGTAATGTTACCTCAAGACTAAATGAATTCTTTTCCTGGAATCCGGTAAGACCAAGAGACTACAAGAAAGATAAAACATAGTAAACTGGTCAATTGGGGACAGAAACATTGATGTTCTTCAGTTTTTTACGAACTCAACGCTTGAGAGGTAGAGGATGATCTAGATCGAACACTCGGATATCTATGGATCTCATATAGAGATCAAGTGTTAGCCCTCAGAAGGGGCCCCTTGATTTCTGAGAACTTCGACTGAAGTAAAATGAAACAAAATCGAGTCATCTGCCAGCATTTCAGGAAACGAACAAAATGTGAGCAAAACACGCAACTTGCATTTTGACTGATTTGCTTAGATTATTATTTCGTTCTTTAATGCATATTTGATAGAAGAATATGAATATCGGCTCCGTAGAACTTTGTGAATTTCGGATGATATACTTAGTGATGTTCGAATTATTATAACAAAAATATTTATAATTAGGCTAAGATAACTAAGACACAAACAAAATAAAACTAAAAACAAACAGAACAATCCCCCCCCCCAATCAAATCAAATGATTAAAGAATAAGCGAGAAAGAGTTATTTTGTACACGCATGTGTGTTTATTAGATTTTAAAAAGATACAGGGGGGTCACAAGAAAACAGGAAATTTGTCAAACGGTACTTTATTCTTACAAAGAATAACTTTTATGAAATTTTACAAAGACTTCTTTTTTCGTGTGAATCAGATGATTCTGGTGTTGGCATTAGTTCCCCCGATGTTTAGAAATATTTCTAGAAAGACATCGGGTACTTACGGGAAGGACCACGATAAGGATACTACGCGAAAGTAGTACTGTGGAACCGACTGGATTCGAACTTGGAACACCCAGATCTTCAATCCGAGTCGATATCCATTTAACCACCGTCACCTCCCACAGATACTAATATTACAATACATTCATAGATGCTCAAAATGTTGTCTGTGCAAACTGAGGAAGTGAGTAAGCCAGGCGCAATAAAATTTAAACAAGATAAAATTTAAACAATAAAATTTACAACCTCAAATTTCTCGCTTTTCTAGCGACCACCCTGTATTTAAAAAAATGACATACTTATTAACACTGAATATATAAACTCTCAAATAGCTTACACACGCACACACATCTATATATCGGAATGGTGAAGCGAGTATGAACAAAAAAACAAAAACATTCGAAGACGGGGTATACATTTTCACAATTACTGATATATTTTTCAATAGATCTTTAGCTGTGGAAAGCAAAAAATTAGTCTAGATAAAGACAGTACTAAACAAATAGATTTGTGTAACTTTTCTATACGACGTAATACAATTGAACAACACGGTGCACGGACGGCTGTTGTGTAGGAGAAACAGAGGAACAATACAAAAGTATTATACATAGGGTTGAGTATAAGACGAAATAAACTTATCCTGGAGTTCATCGACTCTCCGACTTCAGCGCTGGTAGGGAGCACAGGAATGAACGTCTTGTCTATTTGAAATACAGGCTGAAACTGGAGTGTTCGTGTCGATCACGTGATCTGGCGTTAGCGATCGCGCGTGAATTCTTTTACATACAATCGCGCACCTGGCGAAGAGGCGATGACTATATAATCGCCAAGCCGAATCATAATTCACACACATCGACAGAAAATAGTTAATTCATGTAAGTTTCTATAGATCTTTTCACATATCATATCAGTAAATATCGTTCGTTCGACACCGGAATTTGAATCATAACCGCCAACACCACCAGCGCGGAGAGACGTTTATCAAGTAGCAAAGAAATAAGTTTGGTTATTCTTGTTTTTTGATTTTAAAAAAATGACTCAATACTGGTCAACTCTGATGATAGAATTTTATTCTGAAATTAATAAGATTGATGTAGAAAAAAAAATCTTGCATTGTTAATGGCTTATATTTTCAATTTTATTAACAAACCCAGCAATGCTTTAAATGAACGACCAACCCATATATATATATATATATATATATATATATATATATATATATGTACGTGTTTTTCTCTTTTCTTCTTTTTTTTTCTAATTACTATTTCTTTCTAATTATTATTTTTTCTTATAATTTAAATTTGAATTTTTTCTATCACTTAAATATTTTTTTCTACTTTGTTTTTTTCTTTGAATTTTGATTTTTTTGTTATCTTTGGTAGTTTTAGACATACTCACATAATCATTATTTTACATTTTTTTCTAATTAGGGTACATTTTTCTTATGATTAGAATTATATTTTCAAGTTATAGCTTCATTTCTCGGCATATTTCTATATACTCTGCTATAGACTTTGTATTTTCTAATTATTTCAATTTTCCATTAATTTAAACTACTATATGTTGTTTTCTTTTTATGATAAAATAACATTTTATTTTATTTATGTATTCATTCTTTAATTCATTCTTAGATTTATTATTCTCATATATTTATTTTCATTTAGTTTCGTTATATTTTATTATATTTTATTATATTTTATTATATTTTATTATATTATTTTATTATATTTTATTATATTTTATTATATTATTTTATTGTATTGTATTCTTTATAATTATTGGGTATCATTTATCCTTTCATTTCGTTATTTTATTTTATTTCGTTTCATTTCATTTTATTCTATCATTATCATTATTTTTCCTTCTTCTTCTTTTCTTCATTTAAAAAAAATATTTTAATCATTTTTATTTATTTATTCATTCATATTTTTTCTTCCTGATTCATCCTATATTTTGAATATTTTAAATATTTAATTTCCTGTTTCTAAAGTACCTTTCTATCATCTTTCTATTATCTTTTTTTGAACTGCCTGATAGAATACTATATGGCTGCATAATAAGAGGGTATGTTTCCAATATTGTCTGAATATATGTTTTTTTTCTTCAAATAATACTGAAATCTTATGTTTTCTTAAATTGCGTATGTATGTGATGCTGTAAAGGGCATTGACGATGCTGTAAAGTCATCAGAATTATAATAATAAAAAATAAAAAATATTTACAAATTGTTTTGGAAACGATCTTACGCCAAATAATCGTTCGTTTTGAATTCTTGGAACTATGTTTAAATTGTGTTGATCTCAACTCACTTTATATATATATATATATATATATATATATATATATATATATATATATATATATATATATATATATATATATGCGTGTGTGTGTGTTATGGAAAGAAAAAGAGAGGAGGGTTCTTTATGTTCATTCATTATAAAAGGATTGCAAATGATGAATTGAATAGATACAATTTGAAGACAACCATGTTGTAGTCTACAGGGAAGCAGTTCCGCTGTAATGTGTTCCAAAGATGGTAAGTTCTTGAAAATAGGCTGTATATAGTAATTCCGGAGGAAGAAAGGAAACTTCTTTGTATTTGTGGTTGGAAGACGTATTCTTGCTGCGAATGTCTTACAAGGAGAAACCAGAGATGGAGCTCAGTGGAGCACCTTTCATGGAAACAACTATAGAGTAGAGAAAGACTAGCAATGTTCCTTCTGTAAAAAAATTGGCTGCAGAAAACAGAAGAGACCGTTAGCCGGAAAAAAAAATATGCAAAAAAAGAAATGAAAGAAAAGAAAGTAAAATAGAAAGAAAAAAGGGGGGGGGGTCTTATTTCGTAATGAAAACCATTTCCACTTTTGATACATATTAAAGCTCGTCATCCCGTCGCGGAATCATGAAATAAGATTTGGATGAAATTCCATTCAGACAAAAAATACATTTGATACGCCCTTATGTTATGTTTATTTTCTCAGTTATTGCTACTATATGTTTATCTTTTTATTTCTTCGTCCATGTTGGTTTATTTTCTTTTTGTTTTTTTGTTGTTGTTGTTTTTTTTTGTTTCGACATGCTTCTGTCCTCCCTTCTGTCACTTAATCGTCCTCGTCCGCGTTCTTAATTTCTCTAACATCCCCCTCCCCCCGTTGTTAATCTTTGCCACCCTGGGGCCTTTGCTTTGCTCGAGATGATCATCGAGGAAGAAACCTCTGATTTCTTAATTAAACTGATGGCCAATTAGAAACGATCTGCTATCTAAATCGGCTCTTACTGCGACGCTGTTAATCCCAGAAACAAAGGGGAAATAAGTCGAAGAAAAGGATACACAGTAAATGAAGGAATAACATAAAATGGGGAAGGAAGAAATAGAGAAAGAATGAAATGAACTGAAAATATGAATGAAAAGGAAAACAGGTTGAAAAATTAGTAACAGAAGTTTTGCTGCTTTTTTATATTAGGACCTCAGCGTCGGTACTTTCCGGATGTTTACGTAAAACGCCGGACAGTGCCGAATGAAAAATCCGTTGACTTAGCTGCGTCCAAAAAAACGTACAAACTCGGCAGGATTTACAAGCGGGAAAAACAAGCAAAAAATTACAGCAAAAAATTACAGCAAAAAATTTTGTATGAAATAAATATTTATTTTTTTAACGAAGAAATAAGTGATTCAAATAAGTGTTTAAATTTAAAAAAAAGTTAATCAAGTAAGTGTTTTTATTTTTACGAAAATTATTTGTTTTTTTTTCCCTTCTGATTATTATTGTTTCTTTTGTTAGGGGTTGGGCAAGAGTTAGGAATTCGAGTTAAAGCAGGGTTAGGGTTAGGGTTTGGGTAGGGTTAGGAATTCGAGTTAGGGTTTGGGCAGGCTCGTTTGCAGACGTCAAAAATTCAGTTATCAAGTTTAGATGTCGTCTGCTTATTCATTTCAATCGGTTATTCATTTTCTCGCAGTTTCATTGACTAACCGCTTTTTTACGTACAACGCCGGAAAGCACCGACGCTGAGGCACTTTTAGCGCGGGTGCCAATCTAACAAAGTACCGAAGTTTTTTTAATAATGAGTTACCACTTATCAAGGCAAAAGGCAAAAGCCAATCGAGGATAAGGGTTAATTAGATGCGCGGATTGTCAGTTGAATCATGAATATTATGAGAGGATTGAAAATGATGAATGGAATGGGACAAAATTGAATTCTTATAAGGACGTTTTATGCTAAGTATTTGAAGAAGACCATGTTGTAGTCTGCAGGGTGGCAGTTTACGGAGACGTGAAAATTGTGGTGGGAGTAAGGGGGGGTCGTTTTGATAGTTAGGAGGTGGTGGTATTTCAACATTAAAGTGTTATATCTTACATTTAGGAAGGTAAAAAAAAGAAAAAAACAACGAACGAAATAAAAAATATGTCGGGAAAAGATTAAAAGAAAAAAAGCAAAGAAATTAAAATTAAATGCGAGATTAAAAGGAAATGATAAAAAAGGTAGGACATGATAAGGAAAGACAAGAAAGACAAAATTAAAAAATATAAGAACAGAAAGGAAGAATATTATGGAAAAGAAAGAAAAAGAAAAACGAAAGGAAAACGATGAAAGAAAAGAAAGGAAGACACTAGGAGAGAGGAATGGAAAGCGAACGATGAAGAAAAAAATCCACACGGGTCAATGATCGAATTCAATAATTTGGTCTAAGTCAGAGCTTTATCAAGAATAAACACGATGAAATAACAGAGTCAATATTTATACATTGGATGTCGTGGTAGTAGTAAGAGGTCTTGAATATGCACGTTAGCAGGGTAGGAGAGATTTTGGGGGGTGGCACAAGGGTGTGGGTAGTAGAAAGGCGGGATTATTTCAACATTAATTCGTTATAACTCACCCACACACTTATATATAAGGAAGGAAGGAAGGAAGGAAGGGAGAAAAGAACGAAAGAAATGAAAATATGTTCGGAAAAGATTACAAGAAAAGATTACAAGAAATTTCTTTAAATTAAAATGAAATGTGAGATTCAAAAGAAATGATGAAAAAAATAGGAGAATATTATAAGGAAAGTAAAGAAAGAAAAAAAATTAAAAGTAGGAAAAGAAGACAGAAGTAATTCGGAGAAAATAAGGGAAGAAACTAAAAACAAAGAAAATGAAAGAAAGAAGCTCGATGGAAGAGAAGAAAGAAAGAGTTAACGAGAGAGGAAAGGAAAAGAAAAGTGAATGATGAAAAAATTCATCCAAAAATGTCTATTACAACAGATTTAAGTTGAAAAAAGAAATAAATACATGAAAAAAGTAAAAGTTAGTGAACTTGAGAAAAATAAACTAAAGAAAAAGATGACGCTAAAAAAAAAAAACTAGAAAAACAAACAACGTTTTAAAAAGAGTTTGTATTTCTTTCCCTCGCATCTCAGGAAAATGCGATACAAGGCCGAGAGGTGGGCATTGAAAACCAGCGAACAAGGGGAAGTGCAATCCGGCCCACAAAAATAACTTAGCAGCCCTGTCGGCATTCCCGAGGAACAATAAAGTAACCCCTTCGCAAAGCGGATAATGTAAAGCCTTGGAGAGGGGGGACCTCCTAGAACTATACAGAACCGTATCTCAGCCCTACAAAAGAAATATCACCTAACTTCAAAATGGCTCAGACTCTGTGGGACTGATTGTCGGGGATGTATCCTCAACTGAAAGCGTTATTAAATGTTTAAAAATATGAAAGAATAAAACAAAAAAAGGAAGGGAAATTCAAATTGAAGACTAAAGAAAAGAAGGAAATATCCGGTTGAATAAAACAAAAGAGCAAGAACGGACAAGAAGAATAAGATCCGTCTTATTCTTCTTGTCCGTTCTTGAGGGAAGAAAGGATGAGGGAAGAAAGGATGAGGGAAGAAAGGAATTAATCTGTAAGAATTATGCGGCCTCGCTTAATGGGTGCGGCGTACAGAATGCATGGAACATATGTTCAGTTAATGTACACGTATGTTTCACAAAAAGAAAACATGGCGATAACAAATCGACATTCACTTGCAAACGCACGCGACATACGCACACATATTCACTCATGTGGGCACACCCATTCATATTCTAGCCGCTAAAATAACCGCTTTTTCTTTGCCGAGTGTAACACACAGACACACAATGGAAAAATGTGACTCGTTGGGTCACCCATTGAGATCGGGTTAGATTATTTGAATCAGGAAAAAGTGAGTTTGCAAAGCCAGTTAAATTATTTTAAAATAAAAAACAAATTCAAAATGAGTCTCTTTCTTCATTTCCCTTTATCCCCCCTTTTCTCTAGCCATGAGTATAATAGTACTAATACGTCTACAGTATAGGGTACATAGAAACTATTGGTGCTTCTGCAGTATAGTGTACATAGGTAATATAGGTGCTTATGCAGTATAGGGTACAAAGGAAATATCGGTGCTCCTGCAGTATAGGGTACATAGGAAATACCTGTGCTTCTGCAGTATAGTGTACCCATGAAATATTGTTGCTTGTGCAGTATAAATATTTATTTTTATTTTGTTTTTTTTAAATATTTTTTTGGGGGTGTTTAAAAATTTTTTTTTTTCAACTAAAAATATTTCTTTGAGTGGGCCCCCCCCCCCCCCCCACTCAAAGAAATATTTAAAAAGATTTTTTGGGGGGAGGTGCAAAATTTTTTTTTATGAACTAAAAATATTTCTATGGATGGGAGAGAGTCAAACAAAAAAAAATTGGGGCGGGGGTAAAAAAAAATTTGTTTATTTTTTAACAAAAAATATTTCTATGGGTGGGGGAGAGTAAAATAAAATTTGTGGGGTGGTGTAAACATCTTTTTTTGTCGGAGATGGTTGTAAAATTTATTATTTTTTTTTAACTAAAAATATTTCTTCGGGTGGGAGAGAGTAAAAAAAAATTGGGAGAGGGGAATTTTTTAAAACTAAATATACTTCTTTGGGTGGGGAAGGGGAAAATTTTTTTTTGCCGGAGATGGTTGTAAACATTTTTTTTTCTTCTCTTTTTAACTAAAAATATTTCTTCGGGTGAGGGAGAGTAAAAAAATATTGGGGAAGGGAATTTTTTTTTTTTTAACAAAAATATTTTATGGGGGGTTAAATTTTTTTTTTCTTTTTACAAAAAATATTTCTTCGGGTGGGGGATATTTTATTTTTTTAACTAAAAATATTTTTTTGGGTGGGGGTAAAAACTTTTTGGGGGATGGTAACAATTCTTTTTTTTCACTCCTTTTTGAGAAGTGTGATGGTAATGTAGTATCTGTTCTGCTCCAACTAGTAAAAATGTGCGACCGGGAGCTTGTGCAGTATACCGCATATATGGAATACGTTTTTAGGGGGCTTGTGCAGTATTGCGCTCCTATGGAATATGTTTACTTCTTATTCTTCATGAACAGAGGCACAAAGGTTCTATGATATGACAGGAGCGCATTAATATGAGTTCTTTTTTACGATAGTGATGCTACATGAATGAACTTGATTTTTGTTCTTTGATACGACAGAGGCGCATTAATATGAGTTATTTTTTTATAATATGGACACAACATGATAGAACAAAATTTTGGTTCTTTGATACTACAGGGGCGCATTAATATGAGTTCTTATGTATACGCACTGAGGTGGAAATAAGTACGTATATAGTATGTGCACCGTGACGGTGATAGGTACGTATTTAGTTTTTGCACCCCAGCTGAGATAGGTACGTATTTAGTATTCACAACGAGGCTTAGATATGTATGTATATAGTATTCGCACCGGGGTGGCGATAGGTACGTATATAGTATTTGCACCGGGACGGCGAAAGGTATGTATATAGTATGCGCACCGGGGCGGCGATAGGTACATATATAGTATGTGCACCGGGGCAGCAATAGGTACGTATATAGTATACGCACCAAGGCATCGATAGATACATATATAGCATGCGCACCGGGGCAGTGATAGGTGCATATTGAGCATTCACACCGGGGCGGCAATAGGAACGTATTTAGTATTCGCACTGGGGCAGAGATAAGTACGTATGTAGTATGCGCACCAGGGTGGTTATAGGTACGTATATAGTATGCGCCCCGGGGCAGCGATAGGTACATATATAGTAGGCGCACCGGGGCGGAGATAGGTATGTATATAGTATGCTCACCGGGGCGGCGATACGTACGTATATAGTATGCGCACCGGGGCGAAGATAAGTATGTATATAGTATGCGCACCTGGGCGGCGATACGTACGTATATAGTATGCGCACCGGAGCGGCGATAGGTACGCATATAGTATGTACACTGAGGTGGCGATAGGTATGTATTTAGTATTCGCACCAGGGTGGAGATAGGTACTATATAGTATGCGCACTGGGGTGGTTATAGGTACGTATATAGTATGCGCACCGGGACAAAGATAAGTATGTATATAGAAGGTGCAGACAGAGGTGGTACTTTTAATAGAAATATGTCATTCTTTTGCTCTGGGCAATGGAAGAGGAGTAGTAGGGAAGAGACAGTTTTCGCCGAAGGCAACAAGGAGAAGGTGGAAATGGGGCAACCAGGGAAGAGAAAGGGAGAAAGATAAAGAGACGGCTATAGAGAGAAGGAAGAGAAATATAAGTTTGAATATAAAGATGTAACACCCGCTATTTTTTTCTATTTTGTGTTTTTATGACCCCGGGCAACGCCGGGTAACCTTGCTAGTATATATATAAAAGAATGTCTGTCTTAGGACAGGTAAAATTAATTCCCCAAACAGAACAATTTTGCACTGCATTTTGTGATTGTACGAAGATTAAAATCAAGATATAATGATACTAAACCTTATGTCTAGAATCCTTATTCTAATGTTGATCAAAATTCATTGCATAATTTTGATTCTAAAAAATGTCTAAAATTTAAGCCTTAAGCTTAAAGGGTCTTAAGAAGAAATAAAAGTTCAGGGACATTGGCTGTCATTGGGATCTAATTCAATGCACAATCTTAAATATGTAATTAAAAAAATTTTTTTAAATGATATTTCACCCCAAACAAAACAGGTCGTCTACGTAAGGGGCTATAGTAGGTTTTGGAAGTTATCCTAAGTTGGGAGCTGTGCAGCTAAATGTCTCTTTACATTAGTTTTAAACATCTGCATGTCAGTACAGTCGAGGAAACAGGGAGCAGGGAAGGAGTTCAAGAGGCCGGCAGCACGAGGAAAGAAGCTGCTGGAGTAGAAGGCTCTCCGGCATCTGAGGACCTACACAGTGAATGGATGGGACCTAGCTGATTGTCGGGTTGTTCTAGTGTATTTGCGTCGAGGGAGCACTAGAGCAGCTAGTTCATCAGAGCACAATCCATTGAAGTATTTGTAAAACAAGCACAGGGATGCAACATTACGGCGATGGGACAGAGGCTGGAGCTTAGTGGATAGTGAGTGACCTATTAGGTTTGAGACTTTTTTATGGACCTTGTCTAAGAGGGAGAGACTAGTTGATGATGCACGGATAATGTCAGGTGTGAGGAGTTTACTAGCACGGTAGAGGGATCCCACCTTCTTTGCAGCAGCCTTGGCAATGTCTTCAATGCATTTGTTCAAATTCATGCTACCTGTGAATGTCAGGCCGAGTAGTTTGAATGTTGAACTCTCAGGTAGGGTGTTATTTGCCATAGTAATCGGTGGGTGAAGCGGTTTCTTGTAGTTATTGAAGGAAAGGAGCTTTGTCTTTGCGGCATTAAAAGTTACTAACCATTTCTTCCCCCAATCCACTACAGCCTGATGGTCACTTTGTAAGGATTCAGCCATTGCCTCAGATATGTACGCGTCCGTTTTGCCCACATGACGAGAGTAGAGCGTGGTGTCGTCAGCAAATATACCTATCTCAGACTCGATATCATTGGGGATGTCGTTTATGAACAATAAATGTCTAAAGATCGATCCATGGGGATATATGTCATGTTTCTTAGATGAACGGATTTTTCTTTTGGTTAGGAAGGATCTAATTATATTAAATATTCGTCCACTAATACCATATGAGTGAATTTTTAGACGGAGTCCATTATGCCATACCTTGTCAAAGTCCTTGGATATATCAAGCGCTACTGCCCTAGCTTCACCTGTCTTGTCCAGTGTATGATATATGCGTTCAGAGATCGCCGTTAAGATATCTGCAGTAGATCGTGCTTGTCTAAATTCATACTGACGGTCAGAAAAAAGTTTAGCATTAACTAGGTGCCGGACTATGGCTAGATTGATGAAGAATTCAAAGATTTTAGCTAAGATCGGGAGTAGAGTGATTGGGCGATAGTTCTGAAGAACTGTTCTATCCCTAGAATTCTTGAAGACTTGTATCACAGAGGAAATTTCCAGCTATCAGGGAAGCAAGATTCAGCAAGGCATTTGCTGTAGAGTTTGGAGAGGACAGGGGTCACTTCTGAAGAGCATTTCTTTATTACTATTACCGGTATAGGATCAGGCCCACAAGCTTTGGAGGTGTTGAGGTTTTTTATGATGACCCTGACTTGAGATAGGGTGATTACCAGATTTTCAAGTGTTGCTTCAGTCCGCAATGAGAATTTTGGTAAATGGTGGTTTGCTGAGTCCAAAGTGGCGAAACACTGGGCAAGTAGTTCAGCCTTATCAGCTGCCGTGTAAACAACATAATTGTGGTTTGATAGCAGAGGAATCGTTGATTGTCCATTGTTCACCACACTATTGTAGATTTTCCAGAAATCGCGAGTGCCTAGTTTCTGTTACTAAATGCGTTTTTTTTTTTATTTATCTCTGTATACCTTCTCTTTGCTTCACCTATCTCTGCCTTACACTTATTCATTGATTCTATAAATGTCTGTCTATTCGCAGTTGACTTATGGCGGACGAACTTTCGGAATGCTCTGATGGACTCAAAATCATCCTGCCCGTAGTATCTCGTTATTTTGAGCAACGGCTCTTCAGCTTTTGAACGAGTTATTAGGGTGACAGCAATCATAACCACACCGTAATCACCATTCCCGAGCGGGTTATGGGTTTCAGTCACACAAACCTCGGGCAGTGAGGTCAGGAGCAGGTCGAGAAGTGAGGCTTATTGGTCTACTAGATCAGGGAGGCGGGTCTGGAAAGCGACAGTCTGTGAGAAGGAGTGAGCTAAAAAGAAATTATACGTAGAGTTGCCGGCTGCGTCAGTAAGGCTGGAGAATCCCATCCAGTCACGACGATGTGCATTAAAATCCCCAAATACATGTAATTGTGCATTCGAGTCGAGTGAGTTGCTTTATCTATGCTTTCAGAAAAAGAGTTTAGCAGGGTACAGTCCTGGGTCGAAGGTGAACGGTATAAGAAATATAAGTAACTAACGCTGTGATGCAAAATCAATCTAAGGCACATGTAGGCTTGGTCATCTGATTCTAAAATATGTTCTTTAGTCAAGGGGAGGGTGTTCCGAACATAAACTCCTAGCCTGTGCATATGTTTGTCAGAGTCTTTACGTTATGATCAAATTCAATGTAAAGCTGAAATATTTGTATTTTCAAATAGAAGGTTGTGTTATATGCCGCATAAAAACTTTAAAACTCTCAAAAGAAACTTTAATTTAAGAAATGTTTATTAATTGATGTTTAATACCTATTGTTAAAATTTCATAAAAATCGTAGGTATCTTAATTTTCACCAAGGGCTTGTCCTCTTTGCATAAAACTAAATAAAGCTAAATATAGCTCACATTACTTACGTTTAAACGTATCAGCTTTATTTCAAGATTCATAATGATCACTTAATTAGTTCAGAAGTGAATTTTATACATAAAATATGTAAACATATACTAATATCTATCTTTGTTTGTGAGAAGCTCTACTATTACATTGACATCGAGGGGGAACCAGAACAGCAAGTTCATCGGAGTTGAAGTACTTGTAAAACAAGCACAAGGATGCGACATTGCGGCGATAGACAGGGGCTGGAGCTTGGTGGAGAAATCCTTCTTGACTGTGGCAATTTAAATTTTAAATTAATGCCCCACATTAAACACCGATCTTGTGTCTAACTCTGCCCTTGTGGGAGGCAATTACATACGAACAATACATGATTACGTGCCTTGTACGTGTTAGATGTTTACAATAATGCTGATCAGTATTTGTTTGAAAAGCCTATCAGTTGGAAACTAAGCGTTTCCGAACATACCCGGTAATATGCCAACGACTTCTTAAGCACTATGTATTTATCTATACTGATGCATTTAGATTTATGTACGGAAAAACCTTCATTCGTATTATACCACGCCAACTTCCGGCAAAAAACATGACAACGACGAAAGAAAAGAAAAAGAAAAAGAAGAGTGAGAAAAGGAAGAGGAAATCGATAAATGCTACAAGAAAACTAAAACGACATTTGCTGCAAATGATTTTAACCAGGTGAAAATATTAGTTTAATATCTTTCACGGGAAACACTTGGGCACTAGACGCAAGTGGATGTAAATAATATTTCGATTTCTTAATTAGGCACATGTTTTCATGTAGTTATTGACATTGATTCATTAATATTTATGTATATAGTAATGTAAATTAGTATTATCTTAATCAGCTAAAAAATAAGATGAGGATGACGTATACGAAAAGTAGAGGAAAAAGGAAAGCAAGAAACAAAGAAGAAGAATGAGAAAAGGGGGGGAAAATAAAATCAATAAATGATACCGGATAACTAAAACGACATTTTCTGCAAATGATTGTAGCGACTGTTCATCGATTTAGAAGTGAAACTTAAGATTGTGACGTTTCGACCAGTAATCAATGATCATCTTTAGTTCGGCGTTATGTAAGCAGATCACAAATATAAAATCATTTTTACTCTGTATTTAGATTTCCACTATTTTAATCTGTTTCGACTGAAGAAACACGGAGATAATCAATCGAAACGTTAGGAACTTTGACGTAACTAAACAAAAGATTGCGGATCAGTAGCATTTGCGAAAATGTTGATATTCATCAAATAAAACACAAGTGAGATGCTTAGTAAAAAAAGGAATTAGGAAGAGTGAGGGAGAAGGGGTGATATAGAGATAGAGAGAGAGAGAAGGAGATAGAGTGAGATATATATATATATATATATATATATATAAATATATATATATAGTAAGAGAGAGAGAGAGAGAGGGGGGGGCGGTAGTGGCGATGCAGTGATAAATCCATAGCTTTTGAAAGATCCCCCTCATCTTATTACTTTAAAACTATACACTCTTAAGGGTTACTCAGATGGTTCTGAAATGTACCTTATATATATATATATATATATATATATATATATATATAGTAAATTATGAAAAAAATATTTATAGCAATTAACTACACAGAGGTTTTCGCGTTTCATCCCCGTAGGGAATCTTCAGGTTTTACTACTTAATTCTACTCACGTATTGAACACTGTTGAATGAAATACTGAAAATCGATACATAAAATATTATATCTACTTATAACATTGTATGTTAATACATGAAATAATATATATATACATATATATAATTATTTTAATAATAAATAATTTGATTATTACACACACACACACGCGCGTATATATATATATATATATATATATATATATATATATATATATATATATATATATATATATAAGGTACACTTCAGACCCATCTGAGTATCTCTTAAGAGTATAAACTAAAAAAAATAATATTTTAAAATTACAAAATGAGAGGGGGACTTCTAGTAGTAACAAGTGATCTTTCAAAACAGTAGGTTGGAAAAAATGACGTGAATCTGTCCTCTGTGATAATGATGTGGTATTGAACTACACAAAATAGCATAGCTCTAGCTTTAAACTATTCAGCTATTATAAGTACTTTGTGCTACAAAAATGAAAAATACACACATCACACCCACACAAACATATATATATATATATATATATATATATATATATATATATATATATATATATATATATATATATATATATCAAAGGTTTAAGTCGCCCATAATACACGATAGGAAACACCGGATTCAATAAAAATGAAAGAAATTGGAATCTTTCATCGAATTCGTTTTGATTTAGAGAACAACCGATAAACAAGCCGTGAATAACAACGTAAACACAAAAGATTATATAATAATCTAATATTTATTTACAGGAATGGTAAATCTACAAATGTACAACAATATCTTAAGATATTCATTTGAGAATGGGTTTATATCTAATGTCATTTATGACATTAGATATCAACCCATTCGGTTAATTACATACAAGCAAAGGTGGAATAAAGTATTACTGATCGGTATATGTGTAAATTTAGAATAATATTAATATATCCTTGAAAGTTTAACAGAATGTTCATTCAATTTTAAAATCAAAATGATTGCTGCCCAAATGTATTTCTGACATTTTGAATATAATAATCCAGGGAAACGTATCTCAATATTGATGCACGTTCTTTAACTCTGAAATTCAAGTTGACTACCTTTCAATATGTTTTTTGGGGAATGCACCTGGAGAGGAATTGTAAATCTAGAAAAATGATATTTCTTTTCATTGTAATCGAAAATGTCGGGAAATTCGATGCAGGTTTAAAATTATATTTTGTTTTAGTCTCTTCACAGGACTTTTGTGGTTTTCAGTAGGAAATATCTTGCGTGGACTTGTGGCTTTATGTTAGATATTTCGAATTCATTATTTTTCCGAAAATATATGTTTCTTTGCAGTCGGACTGGAAACTAGCTTTTCATTTTCTCACCGGAAGTTAGTCTGTTTTCTACACAGGCACAAAGCAAGATGACTTCGTTGTCCTTTTACCACGATATATATGCGTTTACCTTGACCTCCGATTAACCCTTGTTGGTTTGTGTTCAGTTCGTTGTCGGTCTTTTTTCTTTGAACATGGCGATACAATGTCGTTACAATCTTGAGCAGGATTTAAGATTTTCACTAGTGATACTTGAAAAGAAGAAGAATCTATTTTAGGTTTGAGATTTTTAATATGTATTTGAAGGTTGACATCTTAATGAAATGGACATTTATACTTATCAAGCGTGGATTTTACTAGCCTACAAGGTAAAGTTTGATATTTGTAACACACACACACACACACACACACACACACATACACCTATATATATATATATATATATATATATATATATATATATATATATATATATATATATATATATATATATTAATATCTTTTTGGTAAAAACGAATACATCATTCATATTCTTTACAAGCAGTAGAATTATTTGTATAATGGCACAGTGGATAGATGCTCGGACTGTCGAAAAATAACATTCGTCACCAGCTTCTAAAGTTGCCTGGAAACTGCATCAACTGATTTCACAGATAACTTTTTTCTTTTTTTTTCTTCTTTTTTTACTAATGAGTCACCACTTATCAAGGCTAAACACCTATTCGAAGATTAGAGTCAACAAGATGGATAGAATGACAGATGAATGGTGATGAATACTATGAGAGTATTGAAAACAGTAGCCGACCTAGAAAGTAGCATGTTTCCCCATTGTCAAAAACATCGCTCGTAGAATGTCAAGACTAAAAAAAAAATAACGCGTAATTCATAACGCTTGCCCCCCCCCATTCATTTCTTGTAATAATTATATTTCAGTAATAACTTTCAAGTATAACTTACAAGTATAGGGCGTTACTTTCCAATCATCATATATATATATATATATATATATATATATATATATATATATATATATATATATATATATATGATGAGTCCCGATTATTAAGAACGAAACGTATACGTACATAGATAATAAACAATAATATATATATATATATATATATATATATATATATATATATATATATATATATATATATCTATATAAAGGATGTAATTAATACACCCTTGACCAACGGATGTTCTGTGAAATTGCAGTAATACGTTAAGATAAGAAACAGTCCTTAGTTGTCATTATAAAGTTATATCGGAAAGGATATCGAATCGATTGCGTGTGAAAGGGTTGCTGTCTTGATTCGTCCATGTTCCAATTTTTATAAATTGATTTTGTTCATGTGTCTTCATTTCTAAAGTCGTGTCTTCATTTTAAAGTCGTGTCTTCATTTCTAAAGTCGTCTCTTAATTTCTAAAGTCGTGTCTTAATTTCTAAAGTCGTGTCTTCATTTCTAAAGTCGTGTCGCTTATATCACTGAAAGTGGGGTTAACACACTGAATTCATAGTCAAAATCGAAAACCTTACATTTCGAATACACAGGATGATGGATTAAGATAACAAATTTGCATATTTCTTTGGAAAAGTACATCTCATTAATTAAATGTGTTCTTATTGTTTTCTAATCCAATAGTTATTTTAATTTTATTAACACTCATATTTTTTATATCGTAGACGGAAAAATAACATTAAAAATGAAAGTTAAATAAATTACGGAAAATCTTATATAAATAAAACACTTGTTTTTATTTTTAATAAAACTAGGAATAATACTTTTTGCTCGTGTAGTAGAATAGCTCCCACCCCATCAATATCATCGACAACACAAAATACGTATTATTATTTACTAAAGAGGATGTAATTTATTTATATTATTAAGTATTTGAATAGAAATATCCGTAGCAGCTTACATGAATGAACTATTTTCTGTCGATCTATGTAAGTTGTGATTCGGCTTGGCGATCATTGTAATCATCGCCTCTTCAACAGGTGCGCGTCTGCATGTAACGAGATCCACGCGTGATCGCTAAGGCTGAATTACGTGATCGATAATGTTTCCCAACCAGGCAAGATGTGATCGTGCGATTATCTGCTGTCGGACGAGCAGAGAATCTACGAACTCCAGGAAAAAATTATTTCGCCTTGTCAACATATACTCAATCCAATATAGTATATATTTTGTCTTCTTCCTGTGTTTCTCCTACATAAAACTATCACCCGTCTGTGCAATGTGTTGTTCAATTGTATTATATCGTAAAGAAAAGTTACACAAACAAATGCACGTTGTCCAGTTCCCGTCTATTATTTCATCCTAAAACCTGGCTTTAAACACAGCTAAATATCATTTCCCTTATATTTCAGATATAACACATAGCTGTACATTATTCCGAGACGCGTTCCGCAGTAGAGTTTATTCTGCATTTTCTACCCTAACCTAACCCTAAGCCTAATCCTAACGTTAATCCTAACCATAACTTAATAATAAACTAATCATGCCTCTATCGATAACCTTACCCTAACCCGACGCATATCTAGATAGGAATCACAACCAGCAGGTCAAAGACGTGTGCGTTTACTGCGCATGACTAGCAGAGCTATTATTTTTGCAAACTCATTTTACCATTAGTGGCGGGTTCTTATTTGTCTACACAATAACATAAAAGTTTAAATAACATAAAATTAGAATGTGTTCACATTTTTTAGTGGAAGAAGTTGTGTCAAGAAATAGTTGTTGTTTTTAGTTGTTTAGCGATCACTTTACATATTACTTATACTCAAAATGCAACATAATTTTCTGAAAAATTTACGTACAGAAAGAAATTGATAAGCGCCCGAAAGACCGCTATACAAACACGTTGCAGCGTGTGTGCGTGCGTGCGTGTGTGCGTATCTGTGTCTGTGTGTCCGCCTCTAAACTTGTTTAACGTTTGTCCAGCGAAACATAAAACGAAACATAAAGCGAAACAAAACGAAACCCAACCCTACACAATTACACATCATTTCGGACACTGCTTCCCAATTAAGATTAAATAATGATATATTTATATTTATAATTGAATGTTTTTTTTTTGCTAAACAAACAACCATTAAAATAGTACATGTTATCCTGGCTACTGCGGAGAGTTATCGGGGCTTTATTTACGCACCATAATTAACATTAATAATTTGATTAAACCCGATGTCCCAACGGCTCTTCATGCCAAATTTGGTGCAATTCTAACAGAGTCACTTTTTTATTGGAATAAAAGAAAAATATTTTGGGCATAAAAACCCATCAAAGCTTTAAAAGCAAAGCAACTCAAATTGCTAGTAAATACACGATCTGGCAACGCCGGGTGCGTACAGTTAGCACACATACACACAAGACACACACACACATACACAGACACACACACACACACATTCGACCCCTCGGGGTTAATACCATCAAAATGAGGAAGAAGAAGGAAATTAAAAAAACTATAAGCCAGTCTCACCTGACAAACTTGTTTTACAACGAAAGCTTGCAAAAAAAGAAAAATTAAATAAATAATTTTTCCATTTAAATTGCTGATTGTGCTGTTTTTCAAAAATATTTCATATATATATATATATATATATATATATATATATATATATATATATATATATATATAATACTTGCCGGATATTCGTCTATTTACATGCCTAATTTGCATAACTACTTTCTCAACAGTTTACAATAAATTAATGCTTGGTGTTATTCGATTTGCATTTTTATTGTCCAATTTTCCACACACACACGCACACACACACACACACACACACACACACACATATATATATATAAATATATATATATATATATATATATATATGAGGAAAGAAACAATGTTTCAGACAAAACGTAAAATAAAATGAATTTTAAGATAAGCGAAACAACAAACTAACAAAAATATAAATTCAAACACATATAAAAGATATTTCAGTTGCTAGAAAGCAATTCAAATTTCTGTTCATTTAATGTCTTACTTCCAACCGACATATATATATATATATATATATATATATATATATATATATATATATATATATTTATTTAAATAAATGTTTCGTGGTACAAAATTTAATAACGAGAGGAAATTAAAAAAAATATTTTAAATTTCCTCTCGTTTTTATACTTGTTCAATTTTATTCTACACCCCCCAAAATGTCCCAAACGTCTGCATTCCTCGCCGTTTTATATATATATATATATATATATATATATATATATATATATATATATATATATATATATATATATATATTAATTTTAAGTAGATAATATAAAATACTTTTTACCTACACACGTCAGCGTTTCAAACTTTCGCTCTCACCAGTGTAAGGCATGATGATCTCAGACAGTTGTAAGGTTCGAACCCGATTACAGAATCATCCTATACTTAGCAAGCAAGCGTCAAAAGCAAATGGCCACCAGAAAAGGAATGTAAGTTCTCTTGATGCGAAAGGAGGCACATAAAGAAAGACTATTTTTTTTTCTTCCTTCTTTTCATTTCTTTACAGTCTTATTAAACAGATAAATACATTTGTATCAAAATTATCAAACTATTAATGTTTATCTATGAGTAAATTCGAAAGCTTTTGTCATGAATGGAATGTTTATTATCAGTAGCAAGTTGGTAATATAACATGAACGACAAATTCTCAAAAACATTCGTTCAGATTGAAACCGAAATGAATGATAGTTGCTGTCTGTATACTTCAAAATTGTTCGATATATTTTCTAATAGATTGTCTATGACAATAATAAATAATAATAAATTAGCCAAAATTATTATTATTTATTATTGGTATAAAGCTCTATAAGAAATGATATCGTGCCCTTTGTGTGTGCATGATCTATTATCTTGATTCGGTTCTTTTTCGATTTTGTGTTATTGATGCTCCTGTTATATTATTTAAAAAAATTAGAAATCCTTGCTTGGTAGCAAACGACGAACCAACATTTTTTCGAACGAGCGACATTCATTTTTCTTGGTCCAAAATGTTGAGTTTGCACATATATATGAAATCATGTTTTTCTTTATTTTGGAGACGGAGAAAAGGAAAGAGTAAGCTAAACAAACAAATAGAGTATTTATTTACTCCTCTCCAGGAGTTAGGCACAAGCCCAGTTTTATCTTACTCCCACAAGTAAGATGTGACCCAACGGTCGGGTCGGTAAAGTGGGTTTTGAAAAGCCAGCGCCCGAGAGGTGAGCACTCTGGCCATTAAAAATTGCCTGGGCAGCCCCGTCAGCATTCCCCGAGGCGAAGCCTGTGAGAGTAGACCTCCTAGAACTGCACAGGACAGACCTATAGACCCGCGTAAATCAAGCCCCGAAGGCCAAGACAATATCAGTCTATGGGGTGCAGTATCCATCAGAACAGATACCACACTTTGATCTGAGCCAAAAGGCCAAGAAATAGAGTATTTATTTACTCCTCTCCAGGAGTTAGGCACAAGGCCAGTTTTATCTTACTCCCACAAGTAAGCGGGGGTTGAAAAGCCAGCGCCGAGAGGTGAGCACTCTGACCATTAAACATTGCCTGGGTAGCCCCGTCAGCATTCCCCGGTAGGGGCGCCTCAAGCAGTAAGCAATAAACTTACTCCTAGAACTGCACAGGGCAGACCTATAGACCAGCGTAAATCAAGCCCCGAAAGCCAAGACAATACCAGTCGTGCAGTATCCATCGGAACAGATACTACACTTTGATCTTAGCCAAAGTAACGTTTTACGCGTCTCTAGCTCCCAACCACATAATAATTGGAATTAATTTTTGAAAACCTTGATAATTTTTTCGCTTTTCTATTTGTCTTTTCTTGTTATAGAGAGAAAGTCCTACGACGATCTGCACCTTAAAATCCAGCTGTGTTTCCCGTGAACTATGTTTTAATTGCATTACTATTTCTCTTTGCATATCTTAATAATATTCCTCTATTTATAGAATTCTTTTTATGTATCAATCGTATGAATTCAGAAATAATGGTAAACACTGAATTCACGAGGAGTTTTTTTGGGGGGGAAGGAGTCTGTCTCATGACATACTTCAGAGAATCTTATCTTAGAACTATTTGGATTATTCGAAGTACTTTTTTATCTTCGATATTATTCACACAACGTTTCGGCCGATGTAACCCCCGACTTTATTCAGGTGCATTACGTCGAACTATTGAACTTTTACGTCGGTCTCGAGAATCTGTACGGAATTTCGATCCGGACATTTTATTTAATCCATGGAGTTAGATTGTTCTCGTTCCGTCAGCCATAACCGGGTAGAAGTCTTAAGTAATTCTTACTTATATCCTTAGTATCGGCCTTACTGAGGACTGAACCTTCAACACTCAGAAGACTGTCACTTAGAACTAATTAACTTAGCACTTTATCCGTTGCGCTATGGGTAGATAATTTTATCTATATATATTCTGTGAGATTTTTAAAAACGAGATTTTTTATTGAAGTAAGGGGCGCCTTCCTCCCCTAACCTATATAATGAGCATTTTGGAAATAAAAGCAAAAATATTTACAAAAATTGTTTCATTTTTGTCTTCTTTTCACAAATCGGTACAATTCACATTCTTTTTAAAACTCTCATCTAAAAGCTTCCAATAATGTCCATGAAATCTATTCTTTCTATCATAATCATGATTATTTTCTAACTTCACGAAAATATAGGGTAACCAAAACGAAATCCACAATATTATTTGAAATACATTTATACTTATTTATATGTTTCAATCCATGAACATTTATTCAACAACAACAAATAATAGTTAATTAATAAAATGTCCTTTTTCCAAACATATATTCGGAATATCAGCAAGTTTCATCGGATGTTCTGCTGGCTAGGCAGACCGAGCGCATGCTTCCAGGCGTTTCCCCGAATAATGGCGATGGAGAGGCGCTCGCAAAGTCAATCATCCTACGATAGTCCCCGGTGTGGCGCGTCATTCATTTGAAAAACTAGTTACATGTTCCGTTATCTTATTCCAGTAATTGACAACTCAATGTTAATGAGTTGATAAATGCATTGTTTATTCACACTAATTAGCCAATTTTAAATGTTATTATTTGGAGTATAACATTCGATAGAAAATACAAGTTTATACACACCGATGATTATGTTACAAATAAGCATTATTTTCTAGCGAATTTAATTTTGAAGTGAAATAATATGCTAAACAATATATATATATATATATATATATATATATATATATATATATATATATATATATATATATATATATATATATATATATAATTGTTTGTATCTCTCAAGCACTAGGTTCATCGAGTATATTCGCCAGATAGTTTTTGAAATTCTTTTTTATTAGTCGGATTGTGGGATGATGGAGATCTTCCTAAGATTCCAGTTTCTTTTCATATCGTCCATAATACCTTGTGTGTGTAAATAGCAGACACTTATTTTACGGCCTGAAAGAATAGAGCGTATCAAAGCTACGTTTAAAACATGACTTGATATGTAGCCAAACGTTTACATAACTTAACTCTTTATTATACATAAATAGACGAGGGCTAAGTGGTCAACGACACGGACTGAATATCTGGGTGTGGCAAGTTCGAATCCAGCTCGTTCCACAGAAACACTTTCATCAAAACCATATCTGACCATGTGTTTAACCTCCTGGAGATGAGGTAAATAAAATAAATAGCTCTATTTACTATTGAGCACTATTATATAAACACAGTAAAACCTCTCCGGATTTTAACCTGTAGATACAAACCATACCTGGATTACAATATATATATATATATATATATATATATATATATATATATATATATGTGCGTGTATGTGTGTTTGCGTGTGTGTGTGTATGTATGTACCTAAAGGCGGTATCGTTTCGTTTTTTTACCCTCATCAATGCAGGAGTGACGGTTGCAAACGTCTGCATGGGATCGAACGCAGTTCATAGATTCAGCCTAGTATCACAAGCCTAACGCCCATATCCACGCGGCTGCAAGAAATCACCACATACAGTAATTGAAAATATGTTTTGCATATACTTTCTATTTTTATAGACCAAGGTAAAAGCTCGATGATTATTAACATATAACAACAGAGCATATTTAAGTAAACAATATTATGCTACATTCTAGTGACCAAGATTTTATTTATTTTTTCACAACCAAAATGTACAAAAGTGTTTGTTTTGAAATGATTAATAAAATGTTGGTGACTGAAATGTAGCATAATATTGTGAGTGTATATATATATATATATATATATATATATATATATATATATATATATATATATATATGTAGTTTATTAAACATAGTTTATTAAATAGAAGGGAGTTTTTTTATTCGTATTTACAAAAGTATTTTTCGAATCTGCAAACAATCTTCTAGGTATCGTGGGGTTAATTGGTGTAGTATAGAAAATAACAATGCTTCATATATGTTGGGATTTAAATCTCAGCATGAAACACTCGCCACGTCTAGCTACACTGAAAAGTCATGCAACGGCAAAATACCTGTCTGTGGATTACTATATATATATATATATATATATATATATATATATATATAATTTTTTAGATATTGTTCGTTCTTTTTTTTTAAGCATTGAATGAAAATGTAAGAAATGACGTAAGAATCCCTTTTAACAATGCGTGAAAGATTTATTTCGTTTTTTCCTTTTTTTCCAATTAATTTCAATACAATAGTATACGAGGCGAGCATTTCCAGACAACCAACGGACAAGAAGGAGATATACATTGGGATGACAAAGGGCATTTTAAACAGGCATACCTTCAAATATAGAGATAAAGTAAATACAGCTTTAGGGGCTCGTATATGGGAACTAAAGGATGAGGGAACACCTTTTACCATAAGTTGGAAATTAATTGAAAGGCGAAAACCATATTCCCCAATATCAGGCCGCTGTGAACTTTGCGATGCTGAAAAATATAACATCTTGCGAACCATCAATGACCCTAACATTATATGCCTAAACAAAAAAGGGGAGATATATAAGGACTGTATTCACAGGAGAAAGGCACTTCTGATAAATTGGGCAGAACAAAATACATAGGTCATAACCGCAGAGTACCTAGAATACAGACTTTTAGGATTTTGGATTTCACGATGATGGATTCGGCTTCCGAATTTCGGATTGAACTGTATGGTATCCCGACTGTTGCCCTAAACTTGATTTCTATTATTGCATGTTTTAATTATGGATTGTTTTTTTATATTTATGTATATAACTGTTTTTAAATTTTAAATTCTAACTTAAAATTTCTAATGTGGAGTACCACATATCCCCATTTTTTCTTCTCTTGCCTTTTACCTTTTATTCTTATGTTTACACAATTTTGTTATTCTTTTATTTCATCTAACAGTGTATTTATTTCATCTTTATTTTTATTTATTTATTTTTCTTCATTTTTTCTTTATTTTTCTTCATTATTCATTTTCATCTTTCTTTATTCCACCCCCTTTTATTATTAGTACCTTATTTTTTTATGATTAGTACCCTTACGACTTCATAAATTTATAAATGGTGTGACTACAATTTATTTAATTATAAGTTTTATTTTTAATGATTTATTATTTAATATATTTTTTAGTAATATATTATCACTTTAGCATATTATTTCAATATAATTTTTAACTTAATATAAATTTTATTTTTATTTTTAACGTTATCTCCATTTACTTTCGATAACATATATAGCGTCTCTATTAGTTAAATTTGAATACTTTCCATAACGGGCTACGCAATTCCACGCACGTGACAATTTAAACCTGCTAGGTTCCCATCTGTCCAACAGTTAACGTTATTCCCATTTTATTTTCTTGCTTTGTCGATGTACAGCGTCGCTGTTGTTTTGATCTGAAACTTTTCCATAACTGACCACGTATATTCCACGCACGTGACAATTTTAAATCTGAAAGTGTTCCATCTTTCCAACGGGCAATATTTTGAAATTCTTGGCGGTTGTTCTCACTCATTAAGCTATACGACTCCGCTGATGAAGGTCCGATTTTCTCGGATCTGAAACCTTGGTCCGGATGTTGTTGTAACACTTTATTTAATATTAATAAATATCATGCTCTTATTAATTATCTAGTTAATTTTACTTTTGCATTAATAATTGAGCACCTTGCTGGGAAACTCTCCCAATTAGGAAATACGGTATATATATATATATATATATATATATATATATATATAATTAATACACATTGGTCTTTATTATAAAGCGGGGAATTATATTTTTTTTAAATACTCAATTATCAACTGTTTTCATCTGGCAAGTTTTTAAAGAAATAACGTGAGAATAATTTGATGACCAACACAAAACAAGTATCAAATTTGTTGAATAATTGCCACGACATTCTGACATCACTTGATATACTGACGACCGTTTCGTTTTTTGCTTTGTTTTTTCTTTATTTTATTATGACATTATTTCTTTGAAAAGTTTTATGGTGAAAGTAGTTACTAAGAAATACATGTTATTATATATTCTTAATAAAAAAAATATCGGTGCTTTTTAGGAATAGGTATCCAAAAGTTTGCAGTCGTGGCGTAGTCTTGGCGTAGTCGTGACGTAACCAGTTCTGACTACGAACGGAGAAAGTCGAATCAAGTTCAGACTTTTACCGTATTATACAAATAAAAAAGGCCTGTTAATTGATAGACGCTTACTTTTTAATCAACAAGAAAGACCGAGTTCCGACTTTATAGTCCTAATTTTTTCAATAACTTTTTTCTTATTGCAACTTTTCATTTGGAATTTTTGGGATACCTTTTATTTTACCATCACTAAAAGGGTTAATTTAGGGTTAGTTTAGGGTCAGGGTAAAAAACAATCAGTTCGGTTCGTATTGTGTAGAACTACCTAAACAACATTACAGAATACACTTAAATAGAAGATAAATTCAACAATTTCTTTCGTTAAATAACTTCTTCGCAAAAAAAGCTTAATAATATATTCGGTTCGTTTAGCGAAGTTCGTTAACGTTCGCCAATCTCGGAAGTATTCGGTGAAACTAGGAATTGATAACGTACGCACTGAAATTCTCTTGGATACTTAATCCTAAAAAATACTAATATATGTTTTGCTTAACATATCATTGTATATTTGCATATTACTACAATGTCGAAACTATACATTTATTTTATAATGTAATAGGACCGTCTCGCCTCAAATACGAGATTGATTTTTAATAAAAAAGTAACGTTTCTTTAATTATTTAAATAATCCTCTACTCTCGAATGTGTATTTATTTATATATTTTTATATCAATAAATATATATATATATATATATATATATATATGTATATCCGTCCCGTCACACGAAAGTTAGCGACTAAAAAACGTGCATTTTTCTAACCTCTGGACCATTTTAAGTGGTAAGAGGAAGCTCCCGTCGTCTGAAATAAATTCGCAAAAAAATTCTCCACTTTAAATAAAAAGTCAATGGTAGGTGTTTTTTTTTTAAGTTATCAAAAATGATAATAATAATTTATATATGAAAAATTAGGTTGCTGAAGTTCTTCAGTGATTTTATCTGTATATTAGTGAGAACACTGACGAAGCATAATTTTTTTGCGTCACTTCTGCCAGAGGGTATAAACTAGTGTAAATATAGTTCATTCTTTTATTTGGACTTCATTTCGTTCTATTTTTAATTTATTTTTTATAAATATTCATTTTGAGAATTCTTTACGAACATTTTTCAGATACTGGTCCAGCTTTTAAACCAGACAAAACCGACATTTACCGGAGCAGAAATGCGTAAACAGCCGAAAAAAGCCGAATGAAATCGAACCAGCATCAAAATCAAACCTAGACGGATTGTCAACAGAAAAAAATAATGAAAGAAAGACATATATTTATTTCTATGACAATATATTTATTTGTTGACGAAGAAAATCAATCAAATAATTTTTTTCTACGGCAAAGTGAATTCATTTTTTCAATAAATTGTGATTTTTATGAACAAATTGTAAAGAACATAATTAATGAAACAACAATTTTTACAGATTTTTTTCGTTTTTTATGTATTGGTACAGCTTTTGAACCGGACTAATACCGACTAGGTTATGGATAGGTCAGTTTATGATTAGGTTATGGTAAGAAAAAAAGCAGTTTGGTTTTTGTCCTGTACAAGCTTTTTTCTCTTTTTTTTTAGCAAGATTTTGTTTTTAACAATTTTTGAAAATTATACAGATTTTCTTTGGGAATTAGTGTAGACGAGGGAAGGAGGGTTTCGGCGTTCCTGTTGAGTACTGTCACAAGGAATCCCTCCTTCTCTGTGGGGTCATATCCCCCGAAGACCCAAGATTGGAGTCTGCTTTTTAAGCCTTCTGATAGACAAGGCGCTTCAGCATCTTACGGACGTTGACGTAAACAGCCGGAAGATGCCGAACAAAAACTTGGCAGAAGCTGAATTGTTGGAAAACTCTCTGAATTAGTGTCTTATACACATGGTTTAAACTTCATTAAAATCAGATATAACTATCTGAAGTCTGAAAGTTGAGAATATAATTGGAATTGCCTTAGAGTGAGAGAGGTGAAAGGGGCTGAGATTTTTGTCGTGGTGAGGTGTGGCATGGATTTTGAGATGCTGGGGAAAGAAGAGGGAGGGGGAAACACTGTGTGTTTAGCATGTAGGTGGTATCATATATATATCTATATATATATTATATATATTAATATATATATATATATATATATATATATGTATATATGTATATATATATGTATATATATACATATATATATATATATATATATATATATATATATATATATATATTAATATATATAATATATATATAGATATATATATATAAAGTATCTGGAGTATCCATTCCTCACTTAGAAGTGAGGTCACGTAGATATTAGACACATAAACGTTAACGTAGTGATTCCAGACCACTTCCATTGTCTTCCATGAGAATTTGATAAATATAATATAAATTTCATACAAATCGGATAACACCCGCCTCGTTTATTTATTTATTTATTTATTTATTTATTTATTTATTATCCCACGCTGTGAAATTTAATCGTTTTTAAACGATTATTTAATTAAATTAATTTATTTTAATCATCTATTGGTATTCTCCTAGTATTTCAATTCCCCCTGTGCTCTTTATTTTCGCTGATATTATTGTTTCATTAAAATTATCGGTTTCGCCTGTTGAAAGAGCTCTAAAGAGTTTCCCGTTAATTGTTTTCAAATGTATTTTTAAATTTTGTACCTCCAAACATATATATATATATATATATATATATATATATATATATATATATATATATATATATATATATACATGATTTTTTATGATAGCGGATATCCTAGAGTCGAGTTTCGCCCTCTTTTGAGCTCATCAGTAGGATATATATATATATATATATATATATATATATATATATATATATATATATAGTATTTTAAAGATATAACAAATATCTTAAACAAGTAGACCATTAGGATAAAACAAAGCTCAATATAGTGTGTAGAGCAATAATATTAATTGGATGACATAAGAAAATGAGAAATTAATCAGATTTTATTAAAGTTCCAAAACAAAGACGCAGTATCACTCCTGGTTTTTGAACTTTGATGAAGTAGTTCTTGAACTATAATGAAATCTATTCATATATATATATATATATATATATATATATATATATATATATATATATATATAAATTGAATATGAAAAGCTTTGAGTAGATACGATTGAGGCAGATATGAAATGGGGAGTGGTGAGAATATAATTGGAATTGCCTTAGGGTGGGAGAGGTGAAAGGGAACTGAAATTTCTTTCGTGGTGAGGTGTGGCATGAATTTTTAGATGCTGGGGAAAGAAGAGGGAGGGGGAAACACTGTGTGTTTAGCATGTAGGTGGTATCATATATATATATATATCATATATATGTATATATATATATATACACATATATATATATACATATATAAATATGCATATATATACATATATATATAAATATGTACATATATATATATACATATATATATAAATATGTATATATACATATATATACATATATATATGTATATATATATATATGTGTGTATATACATATATATACATATATATATATATATATATATATATATATATATATATTCAACAATAAATTCTTGTCATTTATTAATAGAAAAATCACAATTTATATGTATTCAACATTAATAATATAATGACACCCCAACCCCACCAAAAATAACAATTTATATAAACCATTCGCAATTAACGCCATTCACAGAAACAGGCCCCACTGTTAACGATACAGAATTATTCTCCTCTTCTGTATTCGTAGTGTCAACGGTACTGCTCAAACACTAATATACGGCCCCAAAAATAAACGTTCTCTGTAGCTTACATGTTATAAGTTTTATATATTATGTAATACAAAAGCGGACATGTGTGTTAGCCCGATGAGATCGTACCTTTTGAGAACTAATGATCGAAACACCTTTATGGATGTGCAGCTTTTGATATGTTTGTATTATTAATAATATATATATATATATATATATATATATATATATATATATATATATATACATATATAGTTCGAGAGAGAGAGAGAGAGAGAGAGAGAGAGAGAGAGAGAGAGAGAGAGAGGGAAGAGAGAGTTTGGCGATTCAAAACATTTTTCAAATCCAGTTGCAAATAAAAATTCATTAAGTGCTGTCAACAGTTGTTTTGAGGCAGAAAATAAATAAATACAATAAATAAGTGCTGACTGTCATCAGCATTTATTTAAGTTATACAATGAATAAATGTTGACTGTCATCAGCATTTATTAAAGTCATACAATGAATAAATGTTGACTGTCATCAGCATTAATTTAAGTCATACAATGAATGAATGCTGACTGTACTCAGCATTAATTTAAGCCATACAATGAATAAATGCTGATGACAGTCAGCATTTATTTACGTCATACTATGAATAAATGTTGACTGTCATCAGCATTTATTTAAGTTATACAATGAATAAATGTTGACTGTCATCAGCATTTATTTAAGTTCTACAATGAATAAATGCTGACTGTCATCAGCATTTATTTAAGTTATACAATGAATAAATGTTGACTGTCATCAGCATTTATTTAAGTCATACAATGAATGAATGCTGACTGTACTCAGCATTAATTTAAGCCATACAATAAATAAATGCTGATGACAGGTAGCATTAATTTAAGTCATACAATGCATACATGCTGACTGTCATCAGCATTTATTTAAGTCATGCAATGAATAAATGCTGACTTTCATCAGCATTCATTTAAGTCATACAATAAATAAATGCTGACTGTCATCAGCATTTATTTAAGTCATACTATGAATAAATGCTGACTGTCATCAGCATTTATGTAAGTAATACAATAAATCAATGCTGATGATAGTCAGCATTTATTTAAGTCATACAATGAATAAATGCTGACTGTAATCATTATTTATTTAAGTTCTACAATGAATAAATGCTGACTGTCATCAGCATTTATTTAAGTCATACAATGAATAAATGCTGACTGTCATCAGCATTAATTTAAGTCATACAATGAATAAATGCTGACTGTCATCAGCATTTATTTAAGTCATACAATGAATGAATGCTGACTGTACTCAGCATTAATTTAAGTCATACAATGAATAAATGTTGACTGTCATCAGCATTTATTTAAGTCATACAATGAATAAATGCTGACTGTCATCAGCATTTATTTAAGTCATACAATGAATGAATGCTGACTGTACTCAGCATTAATTTAAGTCATACAATGAATAAATGTTGACTGTCATCAGCATTTATTTAAGTCATACAATGAATAAATGCTGACTGTCATCAGCATTTATTTAAGTCATAAAATGAATAGATGCTGACTGTACTCAGCATTAATGTAAGTCATACAATGAATAAATGCTGACTGTCATCAGCATTAATTTAAGTCATACAATGAATAAATGTTGACTGTCATCAGCATTTATTTAAGTCATACAATGAATAAATGCTGACTGTCATCAGCATTTATTTAAGTCATACAATGAATGAATGCTGACTGTACTCAGCATTAATTTAAGTCATACAATGAATAAATGTTGACTGTCATCAGCATTTATTTAAGTCATACAATGAATAAATGCTGACTGTAATCATTATTTATTCAAGTCATACAATGAATGAATGCTGACTGTACTCAGCATTAATTTAAGTCATACTATGAATAAATGCTGACTGTCATCAGCATTTATTTAAGTCATACAATGAATGAATGCTTACTATCAACAGCATTTATTTAAGTAATACAATGAATGAATGCTAACTGTCATCAGAATTTATTTAAGTAATACATCGAATAAATGCTGACCGTCATGAGCATTTATATAAGTCATACAATTAATAAATGCTGACTGTCCTCAGAATTTATTTAAGTCATACAATAAATAAATGCTGACTGTCATCAGCATTTAAGTCATACAATTAATAAATGTTGACTGTCATCAGCATTTATTTAAGTCATACTATGAATGAATGCTGACGGTCATCAGCATTTATTTAAGTCATACAATAAATAAATGCTGACTGTCATCAGCATTTATTGAAATGATACTATGAATAAATGCTGACTGTCATCAGCATTTATGTAAGTCATACAATAAATAAATGCTGATGATAGTCAGCATTTATTTAAGTGAATAAATTCTAACTGTCATCAGCATTTATTTAAGTCACACAATAAATAAATGCTGATGACAGGTAGCATTTATTGAAGTCATACAATGCATACATGCTGACTCTCATCAGCATTTATTTAAGTCATACAATGAATAAATGCTTACTTTCATCAGCATTTATTAAAGTCATACAATAAATAAATGCTGACTGTCATCAGCATTAATTTAAGTCATACTATGAATAAATGCTGACTGTCATCAGCATTTATGTAAGTCATACAATAAATAAATGCTGATGATAGTCAGCATTTATTTAAGTCATACAATGAATAAATGCTGACTGTAATCATTATTTATTTAATTTCTACAATGAATAAATGCTGACTGTCATCAGCATTTATTTAAGTCATACAATAAATGAATGCTGACTGTCATCAGCATTAATTTAAGTCATACAATGAATGAATGTTGACTGTCATCAGCATTTATTAAAGTCATACAATGAATAAATGTTGACTGTCATCAGCATTAATTTAAGTCATACAATGAATGAATTCTGACTGTACTCAGCATTAATTTAAGTCATACAATGAATAAATGTTGACTGTCATCAGCATTTATTTAAGTCATACAATGAATAAATGCTGACTGTAATCATTATTTATTTAAGTCATACAATGAATGAATGCTTACTATCAACAGCATTTATTTAAGTAATACAATGAATGAATGCTGACTGTCATCAGAATTTATTAAAGTCATACAATGAATAAATGTTGACTGTCATCAGCATTTATTTAAGTCATACAATGAATAAATGCTGACTGTCATCAGCATTTATTTAAGTAATACAATGAATAAATGCTGACTGTAATCATTATTTATTTAAGTCATACAATGAATAAATGCTGACTGTCATCAGCATTTATTTAAGTCATACAATGAATAAATGCTGACTGTAATCATTATTTATTTAAGTCATACAATGAATAAATGTTGACTGTCATCAGCATTTATTTAAGTCATACAATGAATAAATGCTGACTGTCATCAGCATTTATTTAAGTAATACAATGAATAAATGCTGACTGTAATCATTATTTATTTAAGTAATACAATGAATAAATGCTGACTGTCATCAGAATTTATTAAAGTCATACAATGAATAAATGTTGACTGTCATCAGCATTTATTTAAGTCATACAATGAATAAATGCTGACTGTCATCAGCATTTATTTAAGTCATACAATAAATAAATGCTGACTGTCATCATCATTTATCATACATAAATAAATGCTGATGATTGTCAGCATTAATTTAAATCATACAATGAATAAATGCTGACTGTCATCAGCATTTATTAAAGTCATACAATGAATAAATTCTGACTGTCATCAGCATTTATTTAAGTCATTCAATAAATAAATGCTGACTGTCATCAGCATTGATGTAAGTAATACAATGAATAAATGCTGACCGCCATGAGCATTTATTTAAGTCATACAATTATTAAATGCTGACTGTCATCAGCATTTATGTAAGTAATACAATAAGTAAGTGCTGAGTGTGATCAGCATTTATTCAAGTCATACAATACATAAATGCTGACTGTCATCAGCATTGATGTAAGTCATACAATTAATAAATGGTTATGACAGTCAGCATTTATTTAAGTCATACAATGAATAAATGCTGACCGTCATCAATATTTATTTAAGTCAGACAATAAATAAATGCTTACTGTCATCAGCATGTATACAATAAATAAATGCTGACTGTCAGCAACATTAATTTTAGTCATACAATAAATCTATGCTGACTGCCATAAACATTTATTTTTGTCATACAATGAACAAATGCTGAATGTCATCAGCATTTATTTAAGTCAAACTATGAATAAATGGTGAATGTCATCATCATTTATGTTAGTCACACAATAAATAAATACTGATGATAGTCAGCATTTATGTAAGTCATACAATGAATAAATTCTGACTGTCATCAGCATTTATTTAAGTCATACAATAAATAAATGCTGATGATAGTCAGCATTTATTTAAGTCATACGATGAATAAATGCCGACTGTTATAAGCATTTATTTAAGTCATACAATGAATAAATGCTGAATGTCATCAGCATTTATCTATGGCATACAGGTAATAAATGCTGACTGTCATCAGCATTTAATAAAGTCATACAATACATAAATGCTGATGATAGTCAGCATTTATTTAAGTAATACAATGAATAAATGCTGACTGTCATCAGCATTTATTAAAGTCATACAATGAATAAATGCTGACTGCTATCAGCATTTATTTAAGTAATACAATGAATAAATGCTGACTGTAATCATTATTTATTTAAGTCATACAATAAATAAATGCTGACTGTCATCAGAATTTATTTAAGTCATATAATGAATAAATGCTGACTGTCATCAGCATTTATTTAAGTCATACTTAAATAAATGCTGATGATAGCTAGCATTAATTTTAGTCATACAATGAATAAATGCTGACTGTCATCAGCATTTATTTAAGTCATACAATAAATAAATGCTGACTGCTATCAGCATTTATGTAAGTAATACAATAAGTAAGTGCTGAGTGTGATCAGCATTTATTCAAGTCATACGATACATAAATGCTGACTGTCATCAGCATTGATGTAAGTCATACAATTAATAAATGGTTATGACAGTCAGCATTTATTTAAGTCATACAATGAATTAATGCTGACCGTCATCAACATTTATTTCAGTCAGACAATAAATAAATGCTGACTGTCATCAGCATGTATTAAAGTAATACAATAAATAAATGCTGACTGTCAGCAACATTAATTTTAGTGATACAATAAATCTATGCTGACTACCATCAACATTTATTGTTGTCATACAATGAACAAATGCTCAATGTCATCAGCATATATTTAAGTCAAACTATGAATAAATGGTGACTGTCATCAGCATTTATTTAAGGCATACAAAGAATAAATGCTGAATGTCATCAGCATTTATTTAAGGCATACAATGAATAAATGCTGAATGTCATCAGCATTTATTTAAGGCATACAGGTAATAAATGCTGACTCTCATCAGCATTTATTCAAGTCATACAAATAATTAATGCTGACTGCTACTAACATTAATTTAAGTCATACTATGAATAAATGCTGACTGTCATCAGCATTTATTTTAGTCATACAATGAATGAATGCTCACTGTCATTAGCATTTATGTAAGTCATACAAGTAATAAATGCTTACTGTAATCAGCATGTATATAAGTCATACAAGTAATAAATGTTGACTGTCAGCAACATTTATTTTAGTCATACAATAAATCTATGCTGACTGTCATCAGCATTTATTTAATCATACAATAAATAAATGTTGACTGTCATCAGCATTTATTTAAGTCATACAATAAATTAATGCTGACTGTCATCAGCATTTATTTACGTCATACAATAAATAAATACTGACTGTCATCAGCATTTACTTAAGTCATACAATTAATATATGTTGACTCTAATAAGCATTTATTTAAGTCATACAATTAATAAATGCTTACTGTCATCATCATTTATTTATGTCATACAATAAATAAAGGCTGACTGGTATTAGCATTTATTTAAGTCATACAATAAATAAGTTCTGACTATCATCATCATTTATTCAAGTCATACAATAAATAAATGCTGACTGTCATCAGCATTTATTTAAGTAATACAATAAATAAATGCTTAGAACAGTCATCATTTATTTAAGTCATACAATAAATAAATGCTGATGATAGTCAGCATTTATTTAAGTCATACAATAATAAATGGTGACTGTTATCAGCATTGATTTAAGTCATACAATGAATAAATGCTGACCGTCATCAACATTTATTGAAGTCAGACAATAAATAAATGCTGACTGTCATCAGCATGTATTACAGTCATACAATAAATAAATGCTGACTGTTAGCAACAGTTATTTTAGTCATACAATAAATCTATGCTGACCGTCATCAGCATTTATTTAAGTCATACAATAAATAAATCAGAACAAATCGAATTCTAAACTCAGAATTTTCATTAGTGCCATACAAAATATATTAAAACACGTTAAAAATATAAAATTCCACCTAAAACAGAACCAACTCACTAGAAATGTCTTCTAATCAAATACATCGGTAAATAGTAAAAAATATATATGTATATATATATATATATATATATATATATATATATATATATATCGTGTAAGCATGGACGGCGGCACCGAGGGGGCAGGGGGGTCAAGCCTCCACACTTTTTTACTTGCCCCCCCCCCCTACACACACTTTACGGTCATCAATAATGACGTTATATATGCATGTGATTAACCGGCCCCTCACCTCACTTTTTTAGGAGAGCACTCCCACTTTTATTACTGTCGCGCCGGTCCTGGTAAGTATGTGCATATAAATAAAATATATGTAAATATATAATTTAAACAAACTAATAAAAATAATCATAATCATACGTAAAAGCTCTATCTGATATTGAGCACTTTTTATACGACTGTTTGAAATTCTTTAGATTACTATCCTGTGGATGTTTACCTTGCCTGGATTATATATATATATATATATATATATATATATATATATATATATATATATATATATATATATATATATATATATATATATATATATATATATATATATATATATATATATATATATATTAGGGGAGGTCGATTTTGAAACTGTAAATTATCGCACTCGAAGAAAGTTGCCAAATAATGTCAAAAGTTACCACAAGAAATATTTTTCTTCAAAACTTTGTATTTATTTGAGCATTGCAACTTTAAGATCAAATAAATCGAGATTTTTTCTCACAGCCTAGATTTCACCGGCAGATGTGTCGCCTTAAATTAAACCCGGGTTTTAACAAAAAAAAGTAATACATTACTTAATAATAAATATTTTAAAGTTTATTATTCCTTTTCTTAAGAAATTAAATGTACATATTCAAATTAAAAAGGAATAAAACACTATAATATTTAATGTTATATATAAATAATTATTTATTTACATAGGCGTTTTATTTATTGGATATTTTTATGGTATTCACCGGTTGAAAATTCAACGAGCGAATTTGAATTCACGTGTTGATTCTGTGTTTACAAATGTAATTATCACAATGTAATTATCACAAATATATATTGAATTGTCGAGCGCTGGCTTATCTAATCCCACTTCCCCGACCTTTTGTCACACCTTACCTTGTGGGAGTTAGATAAATAAAAACTAGTTAAGCCAGGGTTTTTTAACCCACCAAATAAACCGGTATCGTCCGGGTCTTTGGGTCTGGATTCACGCCCGTCTATTGGGGCTTGTCCGTCCTGTGCAGTTCTAGGAGGTGCACCTCCCAGGTTTTGCCTTCCCTCTTTGGGGAGGAGTAAGTTTATTGCTTACTGTCTGAGGCGGCCCTACCGGGGAATGCCGACGGAGCTGCCCAGGCAATTTTTAAATGGCCAGAGTGCTC
This sequence comes from Sepiola atlantica, assembly GCA_963556195.1. NCBI lineage: Eukaryota > Metazoa > Mollusca > Cephalopoda > Sepiida > Sepiolidae > Sepiola > Sepiola atlantica. The sequence goes on from OY744523.1 coordinate 82,253,024, forward strand.
ACCTCTCGAGCACTGGCTTTCTCATCCCACTTTCCTGTGTCAATCTTACCTTGTTGGAGATAGATAAATAAAATCTAGTTCAGCCAGGGGATGTTACCCCACCAAATAAATCGGTATCGTCCGGGCCTTTGGGTCTGGATTTACGCCGGTCTATTGGGGCTTGTCCGTCCTGTGCAATTCTAGGAGTTGCACCCTCCCAGGCTTTGCCTTCCCTCTTTGGGGAGGAGTAAGTTTATTGCTAACTGTCTGAGACGCCCCTACAGGGGAATGCCGACGGGGCTGCCCAGTCAATTTTTTAATGGCCAGAGTGCTCACCTCTATAGCGCAGGCTTATCTAATCCCACTTTCATGACCTTGTGTCACATCTTACCTTGTTGGAGGTAGACAAATAAAACTATTTCAGCCAGGGGTTTTTATCCCACCTAAAATATTATATGTATTGGAGTTGATGGGAGAATGGATAAGGACACATTGATGTATAAGGAAATTGTGGATGAAAATAGACAGAGAATTATGAAAAAAACTAAGGGACCAGAACACCATTTAACTTTTACAAAAGAAACACCATGTGAAAGTAAATATCTGACACAGAGTTCTTCCTAATAGTGGTGCAACAGGTGCTGTTCATGCAGATCAAGTGGTGGATGTTTTGCATGAATTCCACAGTGAGAACAGTATCAAGGCTACACTTGTTGACAACACTAATACCAACACAGGTTGCGAAGGTGGAATGGTTGCAATTTTAGAAAAAAAACTTTTTAAAAATCTTCACACAATTGGTTGCTCTTTGCATCATAATGAACTACCTTTCAGAGCCCTTTTTAAAAACATAGATGGTTGCGCAAAGGGCCCTACAACATTCAGTGGCCCTCTGGGGAAATTATGCTCAAATGATTGCCATGATTTACCCCAAATATCATTTTCCACTATTAGCAATCCTCTAGAGTCAATTTTTAAAATTGATGAAATACATGATCTTAGTTCTGACCAAAGACTCCTTTATGAATACATAGTAGGTATTTCTAGAGGTAAGGTTGACTCTAGATATACTGGAAAATTGGTCCTTTAAACCAAGCAAGATGGTTAACTTTGGCCATCAGGCTCATGTGTTTATGGACTCGTGGTGCATACCAACAAAGGCACACGACAAAACTACACTATGTAGTAAATTTTATTGTAAATGTGTATGCCACTTCTTGGTTTGAAATTAAAAGAAATAGAAAATTCAACAATCAGCAAGTGCACATTTTTAATATGACCCAGAGGATTAAGGAGCAGCCTCAGGAAATCCAAGATATCACATTTAGAAATATACAAGGTAATACATTTTGTTTACTGCCTGAAAACGTTCTATATTCCATGGTTAAATCTAAAGAGATTGAAGTAAGAGAAGAAGCTTTAAAAAGAATTTTGGCCATTAGATAAGTAATATTTATTCATATATTTCTGACTCAATTATTTATTCCAATTTATAGAATGATTTTTAAAGATTTTATCTAATTTCACCATAATTATTAAAGCAGTACAGATTGGAATTTTTTAATAATTCAATTAATTAATGTGTTCTTTCAGGAGTGAGGAGTCAACCAGAAAAAGATTAAAAAGAATACCACCTATTAATTTTAATGCCACACATTGGACACAATTAATAGATTTAAAATTATGCTGCATTTTTGGCATTCTCAGGGCGTGGAACGGGCAGTTAAGTTAATAACAGAAGCTTCACAAACTGTATATGGTTTTGAAGCAAGGCATCAACACATTACAGCAAAAGTTTTGAGTCAGAAATTGAAACCAGCATTTTTGTCTAAGGGGTCTTATATGGAGCAATTTGACTCTCAATATTAAGCTCCATTAAAATAGTGTTAGGTTTTTCCTTATTTCTTTGCTTGTTATATTTTCACTTATAACAGAAAAAAATCATTTTTTTAGGTATTCAAATATTACTGTTTAATTCATAACGTTAAAAGGTAGTTTACAAAAGCAGATACTGAAAATGAGGGGGGGGGCAAATTTTTAATTTGAAGATTTCTTTAATTAATATCATTTTTATAAAATAAAAGGACATTCGCTGATTTTAAATGCACAAATTATTTGGTTTTAACACCAGTATTCAAGCAAATCTTGCAAAAACGAGGAATTTTCAGTATATTCTTGTCTACGATCTTTGATACCAAACGCTCAAAAAACCGCTGAAGTTTTTGATCTAATTTTTTGCATGAGTATTTAATAGGTCTATATACAACTTTCGGTACGTGCCTTTTTTTAATATTTAAAAAAAAGTGTAAAATCGACCTACCCTAATATATATATATATATATATATATATATATATATATATATACTGCTCTATCCTGGATATTGAGCTGTATACTCTTCACAATAGGGTTTTTCCTTTCCTAAAAGTGCGCTTTTAGTACACCTCTTTATATATATATATATATATATATATATATATATATATATATATATATATATATATATATATATATATATATATATATATAACAAAACTTAATAAAAGAAACAAATACAAAGGTAAGAAACACATCTAAAATAAATAAACTGGTTGGGCCTAACTAGTTAACAACTAATTAATTGCAGTGTTGTATGGCTATCATACGCCAGATTGTAACTGGAGCCGTAAATCCTTTCTCTTCGAAATAAATAAATAAAATAAATTTCTGTGTTCGTATTTCATTACGCAAATTACTCTTTATTATTTGCCGTTTACTTTTCTCTTGCGACAGATCTGAAAGGGGGGGAGGGATAGAAAATATGTCAACACTCTAAAAGGTCTTACGCTCCTCCCACTAACACATCGTTTTACTCAGTACCACGCCCACTTCTATGCTTCCTTCTCTCTTTCTCTCACCGACTCAAATCATTTTACTCCGCCCACAAGATTTTCCACCACCACCGCAGCCACCACTGCCATCTTCACCTTCTCTCTTTTCTAAAAATATACGCCCCCATCCGCCCTTCACGCGTTTATCTCATTTTGTTTTGAGATCTTCATCCGTGTCGGGCGTCATCGGCCTTGCTTGTTGTTGACAAAAAAGGGACCCTATTATTTGTGTGCGTGTGTGCGTGTGTGCGTGTGTGCGTGTGTGCGTGTTAATGTTTTTCGTTCTGTTTATCGCAATCTTTTTTTTTTGTCTTCTAGTTTTTATTTAAATTTGTTTCACACACACTCAGATGTTTTATGTCGTTTAATGTTTACACTGCAAATATGTTCCCTTTTTGTATAAGATAACAATGACATCTTGGGTGCCAATGCACATTACTGCGACTACTCTAAGAAAAAAATAAAGAAAAAATGAAAAATCGAACAAACAACAAAACAAAAAGTATAAAAGAAAACAAATCGCAGACTTGCTTTGGAAACTTAAAATTCAAGTGACTAACAAAAAAATCCGCCTCTGTCACTATTTGCTGGTTGGTTTTTGATTAAGGGAAAATCTAGCTCCATAAAGAGACCGCTTTAGATGGTAAACAAATAAAAATTGTCACGGTCAAGAAGGATTTCTTCTCTTTCGATAGAGGACAGAATAGATACTACACGTTGAATTATTTATTTGTGAGAAAATATACAACAAATTGAGCACAAGACCATCAAAAGTGGGGGTCGTTGATTATCCTACTTTGTGTATTTTGCTCTTAACTAGAATCATTTTAGTTACCACAATACCATATTTACTCTAAAATATCCCCAATGACACTTTGATCCTGGCCCAAAATTAAAATATAAGTTTAAAAAATATATAAGCTTTCGCTTGAATTAGTTTTAAGCTTAAAACAAATTCAAGCGAAAACTTCTATCTCTTTTCACTTTGGTATTCATTTTTTTATTTCTTATTTTTATAAAGAAAATTAAAAAAACGTCTACATAAAAGAAAACGGATACACGAAAAAAAGAAAAAAAACATAGTGAAAAATGTCCAATTATTAGGAAATGCAAAAGCTAGAAAACAATTCGGTTTACCAGACACCATTTTGGAACGCCTCGTACGACGAAGAAGAATTATTGGGGCATCACGATCGTTGCTTCGTGGCTCTCTTCTTCCATTTCCCCAAAAGAGGCGGGCCTAAGAATGCACGACTGATTTGAGGTGCTGGACAAGATACGTCCTTGTCAGAAACGCGAACAATTCAGCGAAAAATAAGTATAAAAGCAACAACAACAACAAAATCGGCGGAAACACGCGACTTATTTGATAACTAAATATGAACAGGCGTGCGTACATTGCATTTGTTATTTGTATTCGTCACTGCTTTACGGACGCTAGGTTTGGGAAGTAGGGGAGTACCTTAAATGAACACGGGATATCTATAAGAAGGGGGTATTTGTGATTTCTGAGAATCACCTGAACTAAAGTGATAAAAAAACGTGCATTTAGTCTACAAAACACCTGCCACCCGCGCAAAATAGATGCTTGCATACGGAGACATCTTACGCAAACTTAGCACTTTATTTAAAAATAATTTATACGGAAATATGGAAAAAGAATTCAATATTAACTCAAGCACATGGATATTATAAAAGGAATGCACACAATATTTAAAAAAAATGAAAAATTCAAATATTACTTATTTTGTAATAACAAATATTTTCTCATACTATATAAATATAAATATATAGTGTAATTTTGTGTTTTAATATAGACATGGCAAGAGTGTTTAATTACGTATGTATAAATATATATTTTATTAAAAATAACTCTATACATCAGCTTTGTCGGTCATCGATACCTTCGATTTCATAGAAACACTAGAAACACGACTAAAGATACCAAGTATACGCGTTCTTCAGTCGGCGTTACTGTTTCATATACACAGTGCGATAAGATATTTTTGGTTCCGGTATTTACATCCACAGAGTAGAGTTCAGTCGTAGCATGAAATATGCTTATAACATGCATATATGTGTATCATATACATGTGTACGCATAGGTTTTGAAAATAGGATGCTTTGCAAATGAATGTAAACTGCCTTTATTTATGGTTTAACAGAGAAATTAGTTTCATAGACTTTTTATTTTTGTATATTTTTTCATTAGAATAAAATGATATGTGATCTTAAGATTGCATTTCCTGTTTTTGGAATTATAAAAAACAAAACTAAACAGAAAAGGATTTACCGGTATTGATCTATTAATTGGATCGGTTTATTTATATGTGTGATTGATTGATCGCGAAATTCATTTGACTTATCTAAACACATGTAAGAACACATATTTTTATATTTTTTAAATAAACCACACGCATACATATCAGTGATTTATGAGGAATCCGCCTTCTCGCGTATATCCGTAAAGATCTTTATCTTAACATTTTTGAGCGATTTTTGAAACATCATTTTCGGATTCAAATAATTGGAGATTTATTCGTCATGGAAAATAACACGCTGAACATCGACGAGAGGTCCTGTCCGAGTCCCGTGCGATCGGTTTACAGTGGAATTCACTCAGACAGCGAATCTGATGAGAATGGTAACAAGAATAATCGTTCCTCTGTACCCGTCAACAACAACAACAACAACAACAACAACAACAACGGTCGCCAAATGGGTAGCAGCAGCCCTTCTTCTGGGGTTGTTATCCTAAGAACTAGCAAGAGAGGGGCAGGCGAAAACGTCAGACTCCCTGTCAGTGGTAGCAGTGGAAGCAGCAATACGAACCCCAACCCCCAGAATCATCAGAGCCACCTCTTTCGTCATCGCCACGGCCGCCACCTTCTTCGCAGATCGGGAGGGGGAATAGGAGGAGATGAAGGAGAAGGAGGAGTAGGTGCTCTTCCTCTTTCCCCGCCCCCTACGTCATCGCAACAACAGCAGCATATCCTAAATCGCCAACAGCAGCAGCAGCAGCAGAAACATCTCCACAACCCTGGCAATTTCCAAGATAGTTTTCCCGCAGCGGGTTCATCGTCCAAGTACTGTGCGAAATTACGCGAGAACAGTCCTGTGTCTATGGTTACAACGTCGGGCTCGTCCTCCGATTCTCCTTTGTCGCCTTCGTCGTCATCATTGTCCTCTTCATTGTTTCCTTCGACTATGACGGCAGCACTGACGTCGAACCCCATGCAAGTTTCTTCTCTACAGCTGCCTCTTTCGCTGGCTTCCCTGCCATTGCCGACAACGTCGTCGGCGACTTCATCTTCTTCGCCCTCGTCGTCATCCCCTTTGTCGACGTCGCCGACTTCTTCATCTTCGCCAACGGCAACTTCTGCCATTATTTCCGCGGTACCCTTTTCTAATTCTTCTACTTCATCACCTCCGACGATGGCGGCGGCAACTGTCCCCATTTCATCGTCGGCGGCGCACCTTCATACATCTCTTCTTCATCCAGTCCCGACACCCATGCTCGCGTCTCCTGTCTCACACGGCCACATCCGGCGCAGGTTCGCACTCCATCACGCCACCAGCCGGCTACAACAACAAATCGATTCAAACATTTGCAACGATACGACAAACAATTTCGACGAAGAGACGGACAACAAGTCTCCTTCGTCACCAATATCACCACCAATGTCGCCAACGCAGCATCATCACCAACATCTCCACCATCATCATTTACAACAAATACAACATCTACAACAACAGCAAATATGCTCGATAGTTCGGACACCTCCGCCGTCGAGTATACCAACCTCTACTACACCCAGATCGTCATCACCAACAATTGGGGCCACAAATCTTTCAAACAACACGAATACTAACACTAACAACAATGACACCTCAAATAATAATTCTAGTCAATCACAACAAGCACAACAGCAACAACAACTCCGAAGCCAAACGACTTCTTTTTCGGTGGCTGATATTCTTGATCCCACTAAATTTACAGGTACGCCAACTTGCATCAAATCGAGGGTCTGGCACCCTTGGGTGGACACTTCCTCGACAGACAGCACTGATTTATCAGAAAAGGCCAGCGATACCGCAGGTAAACATCTCGTCTCGTTTCTTTATATTCTTTTCTCCTTTAACTTAATTTTATTATAACCATTGCCAATTGGTTTAATTTCAGTCAAAACAGTGTACATACATATATACATAAGTATATATATATATATATATAATACGATTATAAACATGGAAATCTGAGATCGAAGCAAGATTGCATTTTTGCAGTTATTCAATTTACATTTCTATATAAAGGCATTTCCTCTTCGTTCATATACATAAAAAAAATGAGATCGTGCTATCAGAATTGATAAAACATCCAACTTTACAATTTTAAAATTAATTGTTCCGAAATCAATTATGTCGTCTTGTCGACTAAAACAATATAATTTTAAATAGATAAAATAAAAATAAAAATGACATTCGTTTCACCAATTTGAAGAATATTAAGCTGACAATTATTTTTACAGTAACAAAACAGAGAATATTTATTGTTTGAAATAAATAAATAAATAAATAAATAAAGAAGAAACACATTCGTTTATTTAATATTTAAAGAATATGTATTGTTTGAAATAAATAAATAAAGAAGAAACACATTCGTTTATTTAATATTTAAAGAATATTTATTGTTTGAAACAAATAAATAAAGAAGAAACACATTCGTTTATTTAATATTTAAAGTATATTTATTGTTTGAAATAAATAAATAAAGAAGAAACACATTCGTTTATTTAATATTTAAAGTATATTTATTGTTTGAAATAAATAAATAAAGAAGAAACACATTCGTTTATTTAATATTTAAAGAATATTTATTGTTTGAAACAAATAAATAAAGAAGAAACACATTCGTTTATTTAATATTTAAAGAATATGTATTGTTTGAAATAAATAAATAAAGAAGAAACACATTCGTTTATTTAATATTTAAAGAATATTTATTGTTTGAAACAAATAAATAAAGAAGAAACACATTCGTTTTTTAATATTTAAAGAATATTTAGCTGAATGAAAATTGTTTTTAAGGAATCATTTTTCTTAATAATATTGGGCCGATATACATTTATTAATTAAAAATAAATATTTGTATAACAGTAAATAATACAGATTGATGTAGAAAGCACCGGAAATTTCCACCGGGTCCAACTAGTATTTCATTATTATTATGATATACCAGCGGTATTCCCCCGGCATTGTCCGAGTGGAGATATATTGCTGGTCGAAAATAATTTCAAAGATAGCAATGTTTACAGAAAAGATTAAAAATAAAATTTGTAATATGGATTCAAGTAATACAAAAAAAACTGTTAGCGCTGTGGTGTTTTCTTAAAAAAAAACTACTTGTTCTTACAGACAGCTGTAAAACAGCAAACGGCTTTATCAAATCGAAATGAATTTTTTATTTTAAATCTTAAACATGCATATAAAAATAATTATGTAAACTTTTAAAAAATACATTCTTTACTGAGATATTCTTTGTTTAATTTTATTTTTGTTTTATGATGAAGAAAATCTTTTTTAGAAAACGAATTTCGTTTCTTTACGTTCTAATATATTTCAGTTATTTTATGGACCTAACCGATAATTAGTGACCCCAGATTGAATCGAAGGAAAATTTTAATTGCGTCTTTAGATTATGTGAAAAACTTAATTCTTATTGAAACTTATTTTAATGTTCTAACTGTTAACATGTCGATTTCTATAACACACAGCCAAACATTAACTTATATATATATATATATATATATATATATAAGATAACTCTACAAATATTGTATTGAACACTATTGAATAAAATGCTAATAAATTCCAATTTTATATTGGATTATATTTATTTGGTATTTACTTCATTATATACAAATGTCAATCAATAATGAAAATCAAGTAATAAAATAAACATGCGTATATACTTTTAAAAAATGGTTGGCAGTTTCGCAAAATTTTTGTTCCAGACTTTTACGTTTTCAAAATGTTTTAAGAAATCATTTAATATTCTAAATAGAATATTTTTGCAAGGATCTTTTCAAAAGTTTACTACTACTACTACTACAAATATTACTACTACTACTACTACTACTACTACTACTACTACTACTACTATAAATACTACTACTACTACTACTACTACTACTACTACTACTACTAATAATAATAATAATAGACACTGACGTTTTCAAATATGTATCCAAGATAATTTCACATACCATTTTATATACGACTATTCTTAAAAAAATAACATATTTTACGCAAGAACACTTGCATGAGAAAACCCCCAAACAAACACTATTTCACTAATAATAATAATAATAATAATAATAATAATAATAATAATAATAATAATAATAATAATAATAATAATAATAAATGGTACCAGCTTAGGCTGACACCACCAAAAATATGTGCATAGGGTCAAGGAGGATAAGAAGACCGAGGAGGGACAGCACAAACCAGACCTCCACTAGAAGTGCAGAGAGTGCTGGGACCTTGGTAGTCTTATTGCCACCCAAATCTAGAGAAGACCAATGGTCCTTACCAGCGAAAAATCAATGGTAAACGGCTGTTGCGATACTGCAAGGTTATTTGCGGTGGCTATCGAAAAGAGGTGGAAAACACTGGAAGTCTGGCGAGACTTGTTGTCACTCAGACTCCAGGGAATACCACTGGTTGTCGGTGAGCAATCACTGATGACCTGTGTGACAACTCCTAGTGAGTACAAATAATAATAATAAAATATACGTTTTTACATTCTTATTATGACGAATTATAAACATCTATAACTGATATGTTAATAGTGCTTATCAAGGCAAATTCCCCTTTGCTGTTTTCGTACACGAACTCGTTTATGAATAAAATCAGACATCAAATGAAATTATTATTATTATTATTATTATTATTATTATTATTATTATTATTATTATTATTATTATTATTATTATTATTATTATTATTATTTAATGTGTTCGTCACAACACAGGCTGGTAATTTTCGTTAAAGTTTAAGTGAAACTAAAGTTTCTCGTCAATCTCGGGTTTGTTCAGCGGATTAGTTGTTTACTTTCAGTAATAGCATTAATTTGTTCTAAACACCGACGACAACCTAATGGTTGTCGTCGGTGTTTAGAACAAATTAATGCCATCGTTTTTTTTATGAAATAATAAAAAAATAGAATTTGGTGAAAAATGATATATTCTATTGCCTTGTTAGTCTATTTCCGATGTACTGAATAACAAAAAAAAAATAACTCATACAAAAAATATCTATCTCCATATTTTTCTATTTTATTTTCTTTAGAAAAAAAATCGAGCAATCAAATTAACATAAATTGCGAAATTATTGTTACAATAAAAAAATAAATTAAAAAAATATCTCATACATTACATTGTTAAATAGTCAAATATATCTAAGTGTTTAAGGAATCAAAAAATAATTGACGTAAACATAATACTTAATACAATTAGATTATAATTAGTTGATACAATTAGATAAGAATTGGATACGCTATTTATAAAGATCTATTGTTAAAATAAGATAGTAAACAAAACTAGTGAGTATATTTTAAGAATATGTGAAAAATGCAATACTATAAAATATATATCCGCAAGAAGGCATTCACATATATATCGACGATATCATATATAGTACACACTATTTATATTTATCTACAATATATGTCTTCGTAAATATATACAACATATTATAATATATATATATATATATATATATATATATGAATATATATGAATATATATGTTTTTATGATATATATTAATTATAAATAATTCATGAAATAATTACAATATTCAACATTACAGAAATAGAAGGTTTATTGTATTTTGCTAACTTATATATAGATTGTTATGACACAGATACTCATCGAGAACATATATACTTATCTTAATATTACCTTACTACGTGTAATGTTTTAAAATAATCGCGGGGTTATTTGGACCAAACTAACAATATCAGAATCTGACAATTATTCAAACATGAAACTGCAGAAGATAGTATTTAATTAAATATATTTGTTGACACTACATATGACCATATATATATATATATATATATATATATATATATATATATATATATATATGTACATTTAAGGTTATATCATTTTATGATTTAATGACAGTTTCAAAATAAAATAACATTTATACACGTTTTTGGAGGATTCCAAAATGTGTATTAAATCGTAGAATTATATAACCTATGTGTATGTATAAACTATATGTATATTTAACCTATAGCTATATATAACCTATATGTATTTATAACCTATATCTATATATAACCTATATGTATTTATAACCTATATCTATATATAACCTATATGTATTTATAACCTATATCTATATATATAACCTATATGTATTCATAACCTATATCTATATATAATCTATATGTATTTATAATCTATATCTATATATATAACCTATATGTATTTATAACATATATCTATATATAACTTATAGGTATTTATAACCTACATGTATATATAGATGAACTTCTCAAAATTGGAATCCAACCGAAGTACATATAAAATGCTCAATATGTTTTCAAATAGAGCTTGATAACAATAATAAATAAAACATTTCACTTCTCTGAACACTTAATGTGTTCAAATAAGTTAAAAAATACCAACAGTTCAGATAATTTTGGATCATGAATATTACGGCCGTGCCAATAATAAACTGTCTCACTTGGAATCGTGCCGAACACATTACAATTGAGGTTTGACGAATTGGAAATCCGTAGATGAAGTTAGACTTTGTTGATCACGTCTTTTTTGTTAATGAGCAGAATTCTCAAAGTTGAAGAGACTTTCTGTCTTTCTAGTGGCCAAGAATATTGTAAAAACGATACAAGGATAAATACAAGCATAAATTATAAATAATGGAGATATGTCTGTCTGAAGCCACCTATATACTATCCAAGACTAATGTACTATCTTTTCATGCTTAATTCAATTTATATATCCAACAAAAACATGGATGACACTGTCGTTGGGATCACTATTTTAATAATAATAATAATAATAATAATAATAATAATAATAATAATAATAATAATAATAATAATAATAATAATAATGATAATGATAATAATAATAATCTTAATAATGATAATAATAATAATAATAATAATAAGAAGAAGAAGAAG
>OY744523.1:82272593-82275093 GCA_963556195.1 Sepiola atlantica
GGGTTTGAAAGATAAAAGCCTAAACTTAATCTCTAAAATGAAAAAATAAAACTGTATATTTACGTGTGAAAAAGAAATGATAATGAAATATGTTATCACGACGGCTGAAAAACCAAAAAATTCAGTGAATTTTGAACTTTGAAGAAATTACTTGTAAAAATCCCTTGAAAGATAAATATACGTTTTTGGGAACTATTTCAAAGATAATTATTAAATTAAAGTTATAAGATACTGAATTAAAAAAAATATTAATACGTTTTACTAAAAATTAGCAAAATTATACCCCCAAAAGTCATAGATTAGTTAAATCCGGCATCAGTTAATCGGTAAACGACTTTGTTTACCGATTGACTATAGCTATGCAAAATATATGGAAGACAAAAATGTAATAATTTATCATTTTTAACTTTATATATAAAATGGTTTTGTAATAGTTTATAGAAGTTGAAAAATTATTATCCATTAATTTAAAAAAGGTTATAAAGAAATTTAATTAATTTAAGTACCCTTATTTTGTTGTAATAATAAAGGAAAGGCGTAATTAAAATATTTGTGAATGTACGCAATTAAGATTTTATTAATTTTTAACTAAAAAGATTCATATTTAACTTGGCATTAGTTTTTAATTCAGTAATACTCTGCAAATAATTGATGACGTCTGTTTACCAATGTTTTTCATTAGAATTTGAAATAAAACTTTTTAAAAATGTTAAAAAATATTTTTACGTTACGAACTGCGTCAATTTTTTTACATGATGATTAAACACTTTAGTTATTCGATTAATTCTTAACGTGTCGTAACGATAAATTACATTAATTTCTTTTAAAATAAAGTGTTTTTTTTATTTTAAGTGTTAAAAAGTAGATTAAAGTCAATGACTACACTGACAATTTATTCATTGAAAAAAATTAAAACTTTAACAATTATTCATAATTAAATAAATATAATTCAATTTGTAAAGAAAATGTCATATTTGAACTATTTATTTATTAATAAATAATTTTAAACTTTTAAAATAATATTTATTAATGACAAAAATAAAGAAATATGTACGTTTTATCTTTCCAAGTAATTGACAATGAATTGTGAAATTAACGAAATCGATGAATCTCTGAGAATAAAATTTTGAGGGGAGTAGTGTGAGTGAGTGGTGGGAGGTCCAATCGCGCCTGTTTATTACAGAACGTGGCTTCCATAGCCATCCAAGTGAATCGTTAGTAGAAATTATTCAATTTTTTAAATTATGTTTTTCGTTAGGTTTCTGGGTCACAAAATTTTTAATTTTTCATTTATTTTCAAGATTATAAAAAAGATTTCTTGCGCTGATGATTACAGGTTCATGTATGAAAGGGAAACATAATTATGTCGCATTTTCATTAAAATAACATGAAATATTTTTTGCAATTATATTATTTTTTTGGTGAAAATATTGATTAAACAATGTTTTATTTAATAATAACATCGCTAATTGAAAAAAATAATTTTTCTTCGAGTTATAGTGATTTTATTAACACGGTATTTGGGGGCCTTTTTCGTAATATATACGAAATATTTAAAATAACTTTTTTAATTGTTAACATCTACAATGCTTTATTTTCATAAAAAACATAAAAAAATTCATGCATTTTTTTTTATTAATATATAAAAATATAACTTTAGTAAAGGTGTATTTTGTTTTCCAAAAATAATACATTTTCACTAAGATTAAAAAAAATAATAGTTTCATTATATTCCGTGATTGTTAATTCCTGAATATTGAAAATTTCATTAAAATTGGTTGATTTCCTGAATTTCAGTGGATATTTAAGTGAGGGGAGGGTCAAAATGTTGTTACATTTTGGGGATCGGCCATTGATTTTGCACGTACCTAGTGTCCGCGGATGTGTGGTTTTATGTATTTATTTACGATACATATTTGTAGATATAGATACATTGGATTTAAAAGAAAGCCCATATAGCAATACAAATACATTGTATATGTGATACAAAAATGTAATCTATGTTGGAGTAAAATATATATATATTTATATCTATATCTATATCTATATCTATCTATCTATATATATATATATATATATATATATATATATATATATATATATATATATATATATATATATATGCGTGTATTAAAGACGACGCTTCCTATTAAACACCGTGTGATTCACTTAAATAAAATTTAATAAATATAATAATTTATTGAAATGAGTTGAGCTACATTTATAAGCGTCGGTGAGTTAAAAATATGAAATCAGATAGAGACCAGATTAAACGCCGCAAGGTGTTTATCTAAATAAACATTTATTTATTTCCTTTTTTTAACAAATAATTCTAGCATAACATGCCATCATCAGTTATACAGGCATTTTTTCCTTCATTTTCGAAATCTGTCGGCGAAGCCGTCGAAGATTCCCGAGTCCGAGTAAATGGAGAGATAGTTTTAAAAGTCCGAGCAGATGTAGCGACCACACTGGGATGTGTGTATTTAGTGAAATGAGT
>OY744523.1:82280093-82282593 GCA_963556195.1 Sepiola atlantica
GTCATGGAAAGGGACTTCACTTGTGCAAATTAATAACTTTTTAAGTATTTCAGGATCAATTTTTAGAGGGGGGAGGGATGGGTTATTATATATGTTATTAATAATTATATCAATTGTTTTGTATACAGGGACATTTGTAAACAGACTTTCAACGTCGAGTGATGCAGTAATTTTATTATCTGTTTTTTTTTTGGCTATGCAGTATGTGTAAGAGCTCGTGTGTGGATTTTACACTATATTTACTAGGTAAATAAGGGGATATAAGATCATTAATAGTTTTAGTTAATTGATATATGGGGGTAGTGACTTGAGAAATTATTGGACGGAGACGAGAGTTTGGTTTATGAATTTTTATACGACCGTACAAGTAACCTGGTTTATAATCTCCAATTATTTTGGGGAGTTTAACATTATCAATTACGGCATTATTGGCTGTAATAAGTTTGTTTACTTGTGTCTTGAGTTTATCTATGGGGTTTCTTTTAATTTGTTTAAATTTCGAATGGTTATCTAAAATTGTTTGTAATTTAGTGTAATAGTCTGATTTGTTGAGAACGACATAGATGTTCGTTTTATCTGCTTTTTTAACAATTATGTTTGGATGGTTTTGAAGTTCATGTGCAGCTTTTTAAAAATTATGTGTTAAGATTGATGTAGATTTTTGTTTTTTATCGTACCTGTTTTTATGGCTTCAGCCTTGAGTAAATCCTTAATTCCGGGATGTGTAGTAATATGTTGTTCGGTTTCCAGTTTGACGATGTTTTCAAAAAGGAGTTCGATTTCGGCCTTTTTATTTTGGTGGTTGTATCTACCAAATAAATGGCAGTTAGGTCCGAGGTTAAGAAATTCCGTTTGTTGTTCGGTGAGTTCATGGTCGGATAAGTTAATAAAGTTCTGTGTTTTGTTCGGAAGTAAGATGGAGCCTTAGATGGACAATTTGGAAAATTGAAAAAAAAAGAAAAAAAAGTCGCATCAAACAAAACCACTCCGTGTTATTTAATAATGTTTGCCTAAATATATATATATATATATATATATATATATATATATATATATATATATATATATATATATGTGTGTGTGTGTGTGTGTGTGTGTGTGTGTGTGTATGTGTGTATGTGTGTGAATGTATATATGTATATATGAGAGAGAGAAAAAGAACAAGAAAAATATAAAGAGAGAGAAAAAGAAGGAGAGAGCGAGATAGCGAGAATTAAATTTATAGACGAGAACATATTTTAAAGTTACCACACAGGAAGAAACATCCTAAATAAAGTTTAAATAACCTTATAAATTCACTCCACACAATAAAGTATATATCAATAGTTTTGAAACAACATAATTATATTAATTATATTATTAAAAATATAATAATATGTAATAAACACTGCCTTGAAACAGCTGTAAAGAACTGTAATACCTCTCTCTGTATATGCCCTTATCATTATTAAATATTAGCTCAAATTCACACGAAGTCGCATACACATACAAACACGCATCTATGAGAAATAAAAACACAAATTTATATCTACATTCATGTCTTGTGTCATCTTAAACTCGCAAAAAGCCAAGAACCGTGCTTATGGCCTACTAAAACACGTAATTTTTTTAATTGAAAATGCAATATCCGGTGTTAGAGAACAACATTCGAATTAGTTTTGCTAAAACATTTACGTCTTTACTACTGTAAAAAGGCCATCGTAATCAAATATTTATTAAGTAAAACGCAGTGTTTCGATATTTTAGTAAAATGCAAACATATTAAGAATATACTTACGCAGTATATATATATATATATATATATATATATATATATATTTTAAAAATTCAATTGACACTATACATTAGTTAGATATTCCATCGATACCTTCGGTTTTTTTTACGGAAACACTGCAAACTCAACCCGCAAGGCTAAAGATACCGGATGTAACCGATTCTTCATAGGATGATTTGATATTCTTGAGAGCCTATAAAAAATAGATTGTTTTGGAAGAATCGGTTACATTCGGTATATTTTGCCCTGCAGGCTGAGTTTCCAACGTTTTATTGAAAGCGAATGTATGAATGGAAGATCACACTAATGGAATAAAAAATACATATCCTCTTTCACAAGTAATTGAAAACTACATTTTTTATTCTATAAACCAAATTTCACGATATATATACACATATATATATATATATATATATATATATATATATATATATATATCGCTGTAATAATTAATGTTTTTTAATTAATTAAATTATGTTTTTTTATTTATTTACATAATTATTCCTTTCTCTATTTCTATCTATCTATCTATCTATCTATCTATCTATCTATCTATCTATCTAACTACCTATTTATCTATCAATCTATTTATCTATCTATCTATATATCTATCTATCTATCTACCCAAAACTGTTAATAAAAGTAGCATTTTTTACTTTTTAAACAAATGTGCACCATTCGTCAATAATGGCAGAAAAATTATACTTCGCCAGTGTTTGCTCTCGC
>OY744523.1:82285093-82290093 GCA_963556195.1 Sepiola atlantica
TCTGAAGATAACATATAAAATGATGCTGACTTTTCTATAACCGAATTTTCAGGAGAAACTCGATTAACATTTCTCTTCCGACATTAAGACCTGCTTTACATCCGTCTATGAACAAAATGTATTTCTAATAAATTTTGAGTGAAAACATTTAATCCGGGTCTACATTTCATTTTCATCATATTGATATAAAGAGAAAGTAGGCGGCATTATTTCCCTACAAAAAGATTACTCCCACGGCTACTTTACCCTTACACAGAACTTTTTAAATTAATGTCTGCAGTAAATTGAAATACTAATATAAATTGAAAATAATTATATATCTAAAATAGTAAAAAAATAACTCATTATTTTATTTATTTTTAACCAATAATATACTAATTCATATTCGATAAAAATTAAATTAAATTATAGCAATAAATATGCAGTGCGGACCTGTTACCCACGTGCATTTAGTTTGCCCATTTTTAGATCTGATAAAAACAGGTTACAATATATCAAATAATGTATATTTTCTATAATTTTTTGCATTAGATTTTAGAAAAGACAAAAAATGATTCTTTGTAAATATCTTTTTTAATTATTCATATTTATTTGAACCATAATTATTCGAAATCAAGCCACATTGTCGCTAATCGAAAAATATAAATGCTATATATGTTTGAAAATATTTAACATTTATAAAATCAGAACTAAGCTTATATTTTTACTAATTCTTTTGAATCGTTTTTTTTATCTCACGTTTAAAAACACGAATTCTTTTTAGTATTCGTTTTTATTTTCATCTGAAATTACAATGTGATTTAATATAAATTAGGACGCTAAAATAGTACACATAGATTTTGTAAAACGTAATTCTATACGATTATTCAATTTGTAGTTTTACAGATACAATATTCTCTTTAAGAATAGATTCAACATTAATTCATAAATATGGTAAATATATTTTTAATTGCAATTCAATTAGAAAATTACAATTCAATTAAACGTATAGAATTTTTCACGCTGAAATCATCGTAGACGCAACAGCTTATTGGTGTAGAAAGTTACAGTATAAGCAATACAACAATACAATAATAAATAATCAGATCGAAACATCGAACATGGTTTATTTTGGAGATCAAAAATATTAGTAATTAAATTAATACTGCGTTTGTTAAAAGAAGGAAAATAATTAAGGAACACACATTCTTTTAATCTTAATAACGCGGTTATTTTTTATTTCATGAAACTTCGAATTTTAAAAGCATTTAAGTTACAATTGAATAGAAAGTCAATTGTTGCGTTAGAATTCTTAGATATTTCTTAACATATTAAAGATTTTGGGAGCTTTTTACATCCACCAATTTTATAGAGATTAAAAACCAATTTATCTTAACAAATTTAATCATAACGTTAACACAATTTGGTTAAATTAATAATGTAATGACCAAAAGATATCGTAATAATTAAATTAAACTTCAAAAATCTTACTAAAAAACTTATTTGGTTAAAAAAAAATCAACAGCATAGTTTAAAAAAAGCGAAACTAAATAAAAGTAAAAAGACTCCAGGACAACGTCGGGTGAGGACAGCTTGTGATGGATGAACTAAAATAACATTTGTAGTTTCTTTTTTTTTGTAAAATTTGGTGTTCAGTGTTTTTTTAATGTAAACATTTGTTCAGATCTTTTTTTATATAAAAACGATTTCACTGTTGTAAGGATGGTTTTTCCGAACTATTATTTTTAATCATTTTTCTCTTTGCTCAATATCTGTAACTCCCCACGCATTCGTAGGATGTGTAGCAGTGGTTTAGACGCCAATATTACTCTTATTTCAATATATAATAATATAATGAAATAAAATGAATAGACCCGTAGCGCAACAATTAAAAGGGTTGAGTTACAATCAGTTCTAAGTGATAGGTTGAAGGTTCAATCTTCAATACGGGTTATACCAACTAAGAATAAAATAAAAAATTACTTAAGACTTCTACCCAGTCATGGCTGACGTAACGAGAACAATCTACCCCCGTAGATTAAATAAAGAGTTAAGTTCAGAATTCCGTACAGATTCCCGAGTTTGAAAAGATTCATCTGAAACCAGTCGGAGGTAACATCGGTCGAAACGTTCTGAAAATAACATCTAATATTAGAACAGTAGTCTCAAGAATCCAATAATCCAATTGAAATAAAATGTCATATGTTTAAGTCTAGTATATTGTTATGTAATTTATTCATCGCGTTGTACACTTATTATTTGAAACAATAATTTAAATATCATAAAAAACATAAACTATTAACTCAGCTATTTTTAAAAATTCAAAACGTGCATTAACTGTGCATTTTCGAATAAAAGCAAAAAATAAATATTATTATAAATTACAATCATAAGTAGGAAATAATTAACTAATTACATTTTTTACAATCATAAGTAAGAAATGATTAACTAATTACATTTTGTTACAAGCGTAAAAAGGAATAGCAAATATTTTTAGACAGGTTCTGTATTTATCTTTTGTTATTATATATATTATGTTGTTATTTGCGACGATATATATATATATATATATATATATATATATATATATATATATATATATATATATATATATATATATATAATGTGTGTGTATGTGTTTGTGTAGCAAAAATACATATGGGGATAAAAAGTGACAGGGAAAAAACTTAACATTTCTGTGAAAGGATTACTAATAATACACATCAATATTGGAAGCTTTAGTTCAAAATATGCATACATCGGCAATATATATATATATATATATATATATATATATATATATATATATACACACACACACACACACACACACATATATATATATATATATATATATATATATATATATATATATATATATATGATTTTGATTTTACCAATTTTTATCTACGCATCAAACATAAGGATATACATATGCAGAATGACACGCCCATAACATTGCGCCAACACAACGGTTTTAGTGTTGTTATTCAGATTAAATTATAGTAAAGCAAAAGTAAAGATGAAAACAAAAATATTATTTTGATTGTAATAAAAAATATCTGCATCTAACACATGGTGTTTTGAAAGCCTTTTGCCTCTTTCTGTAAGTTTAAAATTTTAAAGATGCTTAAAAAAATGAACTTTCACAAATTTATATCTACCAGCGACCATGCGCGATTTAAGTTCAAATTTAAAAGAGACATTTATTCCGGTAAGTCCACACAACCTCGGACGTCACTTCTACAAGACCAGGAAGGATTGTTACGGGGAAAAAATCTCTGATGATGCTTGTTGTACCAGGCGAAATTATTAGAAAAAAAGTTAAGATGAAAAAAAAATTCTTATTTTGATTTTGATTTTAATAAAAATATCTGCATCTAACACATGGTTTTGTAAAGGCATTTTGCAGCTTTGTTTATGTATAAAATTTTAAAGATGCTTAAAAAATGGACTTTCCCAAATTTATATATATATATATATATATATATATATATATATATATATATATATATATATATATGTATTGTTTTACTATACTTATATATATATATATATATATATATATATATATATATATATATATATATATATATATATATATATATATGCCAGAAACATGTGTCTATGGATTTCTTTTATGTATGTCTAATCTATCTATATTTCGCTCTTGTGTAAGCATCGTTGACTTTCCTTAAAAGAAAATCTATATCCCTCACACTAACTCTAACCATGACAATTTTACTTATTGATTGATTTAATCAAATGAGCCATGATTGTAAATTTAACGAAGTAGACATTATAAATATTATCCGTATTTGCATCACTCCAGTTGATACAAATACACGCATCATAGTTATCATAAAACAAAACAACAAAACTACAATTAAATTTAAAATAATAGATTCACTTCTATAATTCTAGTATAGCGCCGATTACAAGTTTTCTAATTCACTTTGAAATTGGAGTTCTATAATTAACCGGGAGCCTCTGTGTAGCTTAATTGCCATAAATATATTTTCATAGCTTACTACCTAGCTCTACTTACGTATCGAGCACTGTTGAAGTAAATACTGAAAATTGATACATAAAAAAGTATATCTCATAAAATTTTATGGGGATACATGAAATAGTAATGTATATATATATATATATATATATATATATATATATATATATATAAGAGATTGTGTCTTCCCATACAGTTTATCAGGTTATGTTGAAAAGAAATCAATGAAGTGCTCGATCGCAGAAAAGTGAGAGCTAAATACAAATAATTTATTTAAAAAAACTATACCCTGAAATATGTAACGTATAGTTTTTAAAATAAATTATTTGTATATATATATATATATATATATATATATATATATATAGTAAGCAATGAAAATATATATGGCAATCAAGCTACACAGAGGCTCCCGTGTTTCATCGCCGGGGGGTGGGAATCGTCAGGCTGACGATTTCCCCCGGGGATCAAACACGGGAGCCTTTGTGTAGCTTGATTGCCATATATATTTTTTATTGCTTACTACCTAGCTCTACTTAAGTATCGAGCACTGTTGAAGTAAATACTGAAAACTGACACATAACAAATTATATCTCCTGATAATATTTTATGTGGATACATGAAGTACTAATATATATATATATATATATATATATATATATATATATATATATATATATATATATCCGGCTCTCTTCAGCTTCTGTTGTCATCAACAGAAGCTGAAGAGAGCCGGATGGCTAAGACTTTCCGTGCTTGAAACCGACGGTACGAATGTTGTACTAGTTCTTCTGTACTAAAATAAATAAATATTATGCTCTTAATTTTTAACTTTAATTCTTAATTAATCGGTCACTCTGCTGGGATTTTTCCTACTATATTACAAAGAGGTATATATATATATATATATATATATATATATATATATATATATATGTTCGCGGTCGAAAAATTTTTTTTACATAAGGGACAATTGATATTCCTACACGTCAAAATATAGAAAATAAATAAA
>OY744523.1:82295093-82297593 GCA_963556195.1 Sepiola atlantica
TCAATTCGTAGGGGACAATTTATAAAAAATGAACCCTAAAAACACTTGTTATATTCAAATGTATACAGACGTTCATACATTTTCAATGATTTGATGAAACGTGAAATTCTTATGAGTATAAAGCTCTATCGAAAAGAACATTGAACATTGCGCATATATATATATATATATATATATATATATATATATATATATATGTGTGTGTGTGTGTGTGTGTGTGTATTATCGTAAGTTACAATGATTGGATGAATATAAACCATACCTAATCTGATGGAATATACATACAGTGTATATATATGTGTTTTTTTCTTGTTTTTTTTTTGTTTTTTTGGTAATAAATTCCCCCTGTTCTCAGCAATGATGGCTACTTCGTCAATATTATTAAAGTTTATTTTGAAATTTTTTACCTACAAATATATATATATATATATCTATATATATATATATATATATATATATATATATATATATATATATATATATATATATATATATATATATATTAATTGAATGACACAATAAATGAGAAATTAATCAGATTTTATTAAAGTTCAAAAACAAGGAGTGATATTGCGTCCTTAACTCATGAGTTTTCAAAGAAATGAGTTAAGGACGCAATATCACTCCTTGTTTTTGAACTTTAATAAAATCTGATTAATTTCTCATTTGATTATGTCATTCAATTAATATTATTGCTCTATACACTATATGCAGCTTTGTTTTAACCTGATATTATTTATATCTTTAAAGTATTATCTTACTCTCTTTCTCTCTATATATATATGTGTGTGAAAAATGACAAACGGAAAACAGGTTAAAATGCAGGAGAAAAACAAAAACAAGAGATTTGACCGGTTTCGTTCGTGTTAGCGGTCAAATTTCTTGTTTTTGTTTTTCTCCTGCATTTTAACCTGTTTTACGTTTGTCTTTTTTCACACATTTTGTCTAACACGGCATTTAATTTTCATGACTTATCGTGTACCTTACCCCATATATATATATATATATATATATATATATATATATATATATATATATATATATATATATATATCTTTCAAGTATTTTGATTGAAATTGATTTCAACTCGGATATTTTGTCGGTCTTAAACGAATCTCCGTTTAGCTGAGACGAGATCAACTTTATTTTATTGATGTTTTTCTTCTTCTCTCAAACTATTGAGGGATTGATCGGATATTTGCAAGTCGAAGGCTGACTCGTCTCATCCGATCAGACCTGGCTAGATTGAATAATCGATCTGGGGCTCACACACGCACGCATACACGCATACACACATACACGTATTGTGCCCCTTGTAATAACAGGTGCACATTCATCATCCTAAAACAGAAACGTATCTGTTTTGATACTACACTACACCTTTAATGTCCTCGGTCAGTTAAGGAGAAATTCTTCTAGACTAAGGTGATTTAAATTCTTCTTCTATTCTATAGTGCCCCTTTTAGAGGAGCTGGATTCCCCCCACCCCATTTAAACCGACCTTGTTTCTTACGTGGGGAGGCAAGTAAATAGGGATAGGGTCTGAAAAATAACAGAACTGATATCCCCCAAACTTATTTCAATTCCGAATCACAAACCACGTGGTTTCCCCATTCAAAGTAATCCCTTTCGAATTTAACCCACTTTCCTTTTTGATGTCACGCTTCTATGCCGAATTTCGTAGCTACGGCTCGCTCGATAAAACACCTTATAAAACAGGGTACCTTAGTGACTCCTTATCGACTTGAGGAAGAGGAAAAAGTTACACGGAGCAAAATCAGGTCAGCAAGGAGTTTCTTCCACTACGACTATGCCTTTCTTTCAAAATCAATTGAAAAATGCGATGGTTGCAGAAAACTAAGATGGCAGGAAAATACTCCTCAGATATATGCGAATCCACGAATTCCTCTTTCGCCAATAGCTAACACAGCACACGGCATATGGCACACACAGTCCCGTTACGTGTCAGATACGTCTTGTAGATAGAGAAAACAATATAATCGATTACACATCTTTTTGACATCGGCTAATATAAATATTAGTGAAAGGCATGAATTCGCAAACTTTTATGTAAGAAGTGCAAAATAATTCTGTGAATCTTCGTTTCATTTTTTGTTCCCGTGTACACTGGACGAAGTCATCCTTTTGTGACGTCATCGATTAAAACAAAGATAAGATAATCTGATAAGTGGATGACGTCACTGATTGCTAATGACGTAATCCGTTACAACGGAGAGATGGGGATAACATCGCCCAGTAGATGACGTCACAACAGGCGGATGACATCATCCATCACACCAGAAAGAGTGAGGGGGGAAGATATCCTTCACGACATTTTATCTATACGAGTTGTGACCCTAACTGTCTAGACTCCCGGTGTGCAGTATAATATTAAAACTGAATTGCTTACTTGCTTGCACATTGAGTGTTTTAGACGGTGATAGGAAGTCATGAGATGTAACGAGGAGTAATGAGAGGAAGAATATGTCGTCAATAATTA
>OY744523.1:82302593-82317593 GCA_963556195.1 Sepiola atlantica
GCTTACGCACCCTTTTTTTTTCATTATCCCACAGTCACCTCAAGGTCACTCAATGAAAATGTAAAATGAAATATATGTTTTGCATCAACCTTATATAATGATAGAAAACAAGTATACGAACACTGGGAAATAGATTTCATTGTCTCAATATATCTCATCGGTGTCAGATAATTGCGAGCTCCCTCGCCATTGAATATAAAAAAAGAGTACTAAACGATGGATTATGAAGATTACAGTAGTGCCAATATATATCTGAGCACTGGAACTTGTCCCAAATAATTACTGAATGCAATGCTAAAGTATCGACGAAGAATGTCGTAACTTTTACACTCGAGTTACTGTGAGAGTGAAATACCTAATAGTAATAATAATAATATTGATATTATAAAAAAATAATAATAAAGATGCTGCTGCTGCTGCTGCTGCTGCTGCTGCTGCTGCTGATGATGATGATGATGATGATACTACTACTACTAATAATGATAAGGAAGATGGAAAGCCCGAGGAGAGAGAGCAGCATTGAGATCATAAGTGGAACGGCACGAAGAGTACTGTATTCTTTAGGATTAGGCTTATTGTCACTCGAATTCCATATTATCTCGTGTTAAGACCTTTTAAAATATTTAAAAGAAACAGAAAAAAAACGGAATATTTATTCATTTAGGTCTAATATGTATTTTCAAAATTTCACAAAAATCGGAGATATTTAAATTTTCACAAAAGAATTCAACCTTCTTTTTAACCCCTTTTTAACCCCTTTTTAACTCATTTGGATGAAACTAAAACGGACATAATTTAGCCCACATTTCTGATTACTTCGCCGAGTGGCTGTAATTCATAAATATATAAACATATAAACATTCCTAACTTTACACACACATGCACGCACACACATATATATATATATATATATATACATATTAATAGAATATTCGAATATCTATGTATCTCATATAGATATTAAGTGTTAGACCAAGTAATGGCCCTTGATTTCTAAGACCTTCGACTGAAGTAAAATGAAACAAAAACGTAAATATATATATATATATATATATATATATATATATATATATATATATTTAAAGAAGTGAGGCTACCAACATTTGTAAATATTTCGATTTGTGCGTGTGTGTGTTCACTTCTAGTTATTAATATTATTTTACCGGTAAATACATCTGCAAATTTAGTTTTAAGTTTAAAAAATACCGAGAAAACTTCAGTCATCCAAAATGTATTTCCAGATGAAATTCTGGAACTGTTATCGAATGCCTTCTTATCGATTTCTTTTATTCTTCAATATGTTTCCAAGCTGCAAATAACATCGAATTATCGAACACTTTAACACAAACTAAAATCGATGCACATGAAGTTACGCAATAAATCATTTTAACTTGAAATTCAGACCGAACGTGATGTGTATGCGCACGCGCGTGTGTGAAAGAGACAAAACGAGATTGCGTAAATATTTCCAATGGCGCGTCCGACTCGAATATATGTACATACATATATATATATATATATATATATATATATATATATATATATATATATATATATATATATATATATATATGATTGCATAGTATCCGTTCTTGTTATAAACATTATTATTATAAAACTAACAGTGTTCATTGAATTGAATACTAGACGGCGTCGATAAGAAAAGAAGCTATTTTTTCTGCCTTCGTTCGTCGTCTTCAACTTGGTATAAAATAAGCATCACATTGTTATCCATATTTTCTCTTTTTTATTCAAAGAAAACCCGAGTTGTTTTTATCTGTATTTCTCCCCGTTTCATCTAATCTCGGCGATATTCATGGTAACATTTTGATTGATCTTTAATTAGAAAGACTAATTAAATTGATTGATCAAATTAGACCGTGCATAATTGAATATGCGCAAAACATTGTAAGCATTGTTCTGTACAGACGTTAAACCGGAAGAAAAAGTCTATTTAAATATCTGTCTATCAAAAAGTTACAGAATCTCTTATAACATGTCGCTCCGTGATTAGAAGACATAACCTAAATATTTGAGGCCAGCACTCTATTCCTACATTAAATGGGGAAAATATTTGTCTTTTAAAACTATTTTAAAACAACTGAACTCATTCGTAATATAATAATAATAATAATGATAATAATAATAATGATAATAATAATAATAACAACAACAACAACTGACGGAAATCCCATAACTACCTAAATATAAATACGCACGCACAATGATACCACTCAAAATGGTCGTGAAGTGTTAAAATTTATTGCAACACCGGGTAGACCTCCACTATAAAAGTGCCAAGAGTATTTGAATCTTGAGGGAGCATATTATCACTCAAATTCCTGAAGAAAGCCGACGGTCGTTATCAGCGAAAAATCAATGGTTAACGGCCATTGTGATAACGTAAAATGATTTGTAACGGTTGACAAAAAAAGGCGGAGAATGCTTAGCATTGGGGAATTCAGACACCAAAGTGATAATTGGATTTCTTTTTATATATATATATATATATATATATATATATATATATATATATATATATATATATATATATATATATATATATACTATGTATAAAACTATTTATTTATACAGAAATTTTTCGGTCAAATCTGTAAAACAGCAAGATCTTTTCAGGACACTTTTTATAAAATAAGTTGGCGAATATGTAGGTATATATATATATATATATATATATATATATATATATATATATATATATAATGTACATCTTTAAATCCGAAGATTCATTTGTTGATAAAACTCAGGCTTTGTTTTTTATAAATATATCGTCTGTATTTAGAATGATGAAACTGTCATATTCTATTTAGATAAAAACAATTTTGCTTTTTATAAAGTCTTGTTTTCTGGTCGAAAAATATCTCAATTTTTTTATATATATATATATATATATATATATATATGTATATATAGCGTGTAGTGTGGCTCAAACCTTTCGAAAATGGTCATCAAAAACTCCGGCTGTGTTTTTCCTTCGAAATTCGTGAACCTTACTTGGGAGGTGCGAGCCGAAGTAAAAGAGATCACAGCGTGCAAGTTAAGAAGAAAGAGAAGAGAAAACGTAGATATTCCACAACCATTACCCAAAATATATGAAAACTTACACATACATACATACAAAATAAGAGAACGAAACGTAGAAAGAGAGAGACAGAGAGACAGAGAGACAGACATACAGACATACAGTTGGCCAAGAGTGAATCTGAATTTCTATTTGTTGATTCGCATTGTCATGACCCATTTACTCAACGGCAACTCCAGTGCCCAAACAATAATAATAATGATAATAATAAACAAATGACAATAATAATGATAATAATAAACAAATAATAATAATAATGATAATAATAAACAAATAATAAAAATCATGATAATATTTAACAAATAATAATAATAATGATAATAATAAACAAATAATAATAATAATAATAAACAAATAATAATAATAATGATAATAATAATAAACAAATAATAATAATAATGATAATAATAAACAAATAATAATAATCATGATAATAATTAACAAATAATAATAATAATGATAATAATAAACAAATAATATTAATAAAGATGATAATAAACAAATAATAATAATGATAATAATAAACAAATAAAAATAATAATGATAATAATAAACAAATAATAATAATGATAATAATAAACAAATAATAATAATAATAATAATGATAATAATAATAAACAAATAATGATAATAATGATGATAATAAGAAACAAATAATAATAATAATGATAATAATAAACAAATAATAATAATAATGATAATAATAAACAAATACTAATAATAATAATGATAATAAACAAATAATATTAATAAGGATGATAATAAACAAATAATAATAATGATAATAATAAACAAATAATAATAATAATGATAATAATAAACAAATAATAATAATAATGATTATAATAAACAAATAATAATAATGATAATAATAAACAAATAAAAATAATAATAATGATAATAATAAACAAATAATAATAATAATGATGATGATAATAAGCAAATAATAATAATAATGATAATAATAAACATATAAATATAATAATGATAATAATAAACAGATAATAATAATCATGATAATAATTAACAAATAATAATAATAATGATAATAATAAACAAATAATAATAATAATGATAATAATAAACAAATAATAATAATAATAATGTTAATAATAAACAAATAATAATAATAATAATGATAATAATAAACAAATAATAATAATAATGATGATAATAAACTAATAATAATAGTGATAATAATAAACAAATAATAATGATAATAATAATCATAATAATAAACAAATAATAATAATAATGTTTATAATAAACAAATAATAATAATAATAATGATAATAAACAAATAATAATAATGATAATAATAAACAAATAATAATAATGATAATAATTAACAAATAATAATAATAATGATAATAATAAACAAATAATAATAATAATGATAATAATAAACAAATAATAATAATAATGATAATAATAAACAAATAATAATAATAATGATAATAATAAACATATAATAATAATGATGATAATGAGCAAATAATAATAATAATGATGATAATAAACAAATAATAATAATAATGATGATAATAAACAAATAATAATAATAATAATAATAAACAAATAATAATAATAATGAGCATAATAAACAAATAATAATAATAATAATAATAAACAAATAATAATAATAATGATAATAATAAACAAATGATAATAATAATAATGAGCATAATAAACAAATAATAATAATAATGATAATAATAAACAAATAATAATAATAATAATAATAATAAACAAATAATAATAATAATAATGAGCATAATAAACAAATAATAATAATAATAATGATAATAATAATAAACAAATAATAATAATAATAATGAGCATAATAAACAAATAATAATAATAATGATAATAATAAACAAATAATAATAATAATAATGATAATAATAAACAAATAATAATAATAATTATGATGATAATAAACAAATAATAATAATAATAATATGCATAATAAACAAATAATAATAATAATGATAATAATAAACAAATAATAATAATAATAATAATAATTAACAAATAATAATAATAATGATGATAATAAACAAATAATAATAATAATGATGATAATAAACAAATAATAATAATAATGATAATAATAAACAAATAATAATAATAATGATAATAATAAACAAATAATAATAATAATAATGAGCATAATTAACAAATAATAATAATAATAATGATAATAATAAACAAATAATAATAATAATGATAATAATAAACAAATAATAATAATAATGATAATAATAAACAAATAATAATAATAATAATCATAATAAACAAATAATAATAATAATGATAATAATAAACAAATAATAATAATAATAATGATAATAATAAACAAATAATAATAATAATAATGATAATAATAAGCAAATAAATATAATAATTAAAAACAATAAACAAATAATAATGATAATAATAAACAAATAATAATGATAATAATAAACAAATAATAATGATAATAATAAACAAATAATAATGATAATAAACAAGAAATGGTAAACAGCGATACTCAGTAGAACACTTGCTCAATCGTCTCATTTTTCCCCTCTTTAAAAGTGAAATAACAAAATTATTTGCAGGAATGCCGGTAGACTGATATATATATATATATATATATATATATATATATATATATATATATATATATAAATGATTTTTAATAATTATCCAGACAACACACAAACAGCATACTTTCTGTTATGTAAGATTTTGAAAAAATAAATAGTAAATCCTATTTCGATTTATTATTTTTGTTCCTTCCAGCTTACAACATACCCGGCACTCTTCATTGCCCTCTTAACAATGCTTAAACTAAACTACCATCCATTCTCTTTCGCCCCCCCCCTCTCTCTCTCTCCCTATATATATATATATATATATATATATATATATATATATATAACGCTTTTAATCATACATACATTTTTAGTTACACATTTGCAGACATGTTTCAGTTTGAGCTA
Organism: Sepiola atlantica; assembly: GCA_963556195.1. Lineage (NCBI taxonomy): Eukaryota > Metazoa > Mollusca > Cephalopoda > Sepiida > Sepiolidae > Sepiola > Sepiola atlantica. The sequence continues at coordinate 82,308,684 of OY744523.1, forward strand.
GAAACCAGCTTAACCTTTTCAGGCCACTATTTCAAAATGTTAGGATTGCAAGGTCAACCGTCAAAATGTCTCCACTATCTTTCATTTTTAAATTCTAAATTGTTAATTCATTTTAGTCTTCTATCTTAAAAGGTATGATTTCCGATGTATCTATATGGGTATATATTCGTATATGTTTGAATAAGTTTATTTTTTAATCACCCCCGGACGCCCAAGCTTAAACTCAATTAATATTTGCAAAGCACATACATGTGCGGGTTTTTGGAGTATACAATAAACAGAAACAAGTAAATATGTGCCGACCGACTTTCTTTTTATATATATATATATATATATATATATATATATATATATATATATATATATATATATATTATATATTTACTAAATGTTCGTATCAGTTATAATTTTTTGTTAAAGAACACACGAACATACACACACATATATATATATATTTATATATGTGTGTGTGTGTGGAGTTTGAATTACCTACTAGACACTATCCTCGAGTGTCTTCGGTCTCTCTGTATAAGGGTTTGTCAGGACAACCTGACATGAGAATACTTCACCCGACAAGTAAACCCTGACCAAAAATTTAAAATAATATAGTATTCACAGCACAAATGAAATCCCCTCAGCACGGCTATATAATTGCTCATACTAGGAATAGCGCACCTTCTCCTAGTGATGTTACCTCAAATAACAGCACGTAGCTGGATACTCCACCAGACTAGGTGAATTCTTGTCCTGGAATCCGGTAAGACCATAAGATAGATATACTATAACATAGTTCGCGGTCAATTGTGGAGAGGAAATTTAATATTCTTATATTCCTTACTAACTCAACGTTTAACATTTAAAGGAGAATATTTATGGAATATTCGAATATGTATGTATCTCATATAGAGATCAAGTGTTAGCCCCTCGATTTCTAAGAGTTTCGACTGAAGTAATATATATATATATATATATATATATATATATATATATATATATAGGTTCATTCAGCTTTAGTATAAGTGTATGTATGTGTGTTTACTAAGGAATCACTACTACAAAAGCTACTCGTGAATAAGGTTTAAAGAGTTTATAGATTGTCAGTTGGAATGATGTAGAATGTTATGAGAGGATTGAAACTGATATAATATAATCAACAGTTTATGAAAAGTATTTGTTAATATTGGATTTGAAGACAACCATATTGTAGTCTGCAGGGAAACAGTTCCATGGTAATTTGTTCCACATTTGTAGTTCTTGAAAATTCAAAGAAAAGAAGGAAAATACGTTGTAGTTGTTGTGATTAGACGAGCACTTTCCATAGTAATAAGGATAAAGTAGATGTATTTGCGTGAATGTATGTCTAATTATTTATTAACCACTCACAATTGCTTATTTTTAAGAAGCGACTTAATTATCATAATTAGTGAGTTTAATTTTTTTACATCAGTAAATATTAATTACGTGTTAAAATTACGTCATAAAAGACAGCTACATAAGAATCGTCTCGTTGGTGAAAATCCGCAATTTTGCATCTTCACAATTCTTTTCATACCGAAATTAAAAGAACGAATAAAAAAAAACCGTGGTAAACACATTATACAACAGTTTAGGTCATAGTAAAAGGACCCCGAATTTTACTCTGTTATTAGATATTAGTAAATGAAAAGAAGACATTCATGCATTTGTCATTTATTTTGATAATTTACAATGATTATCATTTTGATCCATGGTTAAAAATATAAAATTGTTCAAGACATAAATAGTGTTTGACAAAACCTAAATGATTTTCGTTAACCGATACTTTCTAATGTAAACTTATTGAAGCCATTAACTGTACAACACGTGACAATCGTTTCTCTATACAAATCAGGACATGTAAAAACAGTCTCCACACATGAAAAAATGTCTATATATTATTGAAAAAGACCTGTATGGCCGAAGTATTTGATTTATAATATTGTTTTCGTTTAACGTCTCTTTTTTATTGAATTACTTTTATTAATTACTGTTAATATCAACAAAATTATTGCATATACGAAAAATAGGGCAATATCATTATAAATGAATACCACCAAATATTAATGTATTATACACTGTTTAAAAAATAGTTATGCAAATTAGGCATAAAGATAGATGTGTTTGGGTATTTGGAAACTACTATGTATAAAGAATTTCAATAGCAGCAAGCTGTTTTGATAATAAGTTATTTATTTAGATTATTCGTGATATATCATACATTTTGTCGACTGTTGGTTTCGGCAGTTTGCACAACGTTATATGAGTACGAACTCGAAGATATTCTTGAAAATAAAATTAATAAAATATCTTCGGACTGTGGAATGAGTTCAGCCATTTATATACTTCCATAAAAAATAAGGGGAGCAAAGTTTGGTTATTTGTAAAAATAGCATGTTTTAGTAAACTACCAAGACGAATTAAAATGTGGAAGTTAACAAAAAAAAGGGATGGGGGTGAAACTATCAACACTTTGTTCGAGAACTGTAAGCACATGAACATTTAAAGGTCGTGCCGATGATAACAGGCGAACCATGTCAAAAGACTTCTGTGATGGGTTTGTAGGAAGAGTTTGAGCACATCCAGAACCCGGCAGGTGTTCACAGTTGGTAAGTTTGTGATGAAGAACGCAATACATATTTGATGAGACTTGCAGATACGCTGGCTTTCCTCACATCAAAACGACCACCACCATATTCAGGGGGAGCATACTACTACTACTACTACTACTACAACTACTACTACTACTACTACTACTACTACTACTACTACTACTACTACTACTACTACTGCTACTATTACTACTACTAATAATAATCATAAAAATAATAATAATAATAATAATAATACACCACCTTAAAAAATGTTTGTAGAGAATCTGAGAGGATGGAAAGATAGCATCATCCACACCTCCGTTGAAAGGGTACGGAGAGCACTTGAATCCCAATGGGGCTTATTGCCCCTCAAATTCCAGAGAAAACCACGGGCCGTTATCAGCGAGAACCAAATAATCAACGGCTGTTGCGAGAACGAAACTGAGTCGAAATATGATTGAAAAGAAGCGGATAGTACTGAGAATCTGGAGTGACTTGTTGTCACTCAGACTCCAGTGAACACCACATAGTATTGCCAGTGAATAATCACTGATAATGACTCGTGTGAATAATAATAATAATAATAATAATAATAATAATAATAATAATAATAATAATAATAAGAAGAAGAAGAAGAAGAAGAAGAAGAAGAAGAAGAAGTGAGTAAAAGACGAGGGATGACATAGAATGTGCTGATACTTAGAAACAATAAAGCGAAAAGACATAATTCGGATTGTTGTACTGTTGAAGTATAAATAAGTAGGACGAGTTTATTTTTCATCTTTTCTTCTTAAAAGTATTGCCCCCCCCCTCTCGCTGCTACTTTGAGCGTTAAGAGGGTGGGGGTTCCAGTTATAATTGGTTAACGGGACCCTTTTTATTCTTGCTATCCAGCCATGAAATTTAATGTCATCAAGAAATTAAACACTTGATCTATACTATAAATATTCACACACACATACACATACACATCCCCATACACATACACATACACATACACACATACACATATACACACATACCCCCCGCACACCCACACAAGTATAGTTCTTACTCACTATGAATTCTCAGAAGAGTCGTTATCAATGATCGCTTATTTATAGGGGTAATGTTTCCTGGAGTCCGAATGACAACAAGTCTCCCCGGATTTTGACTACTTTCCGCTTTTTTCATTCACCATTGCAAATCAATGTGCGTTCTCGTAACAGCTGTTTACCATTGATATCTCATTGGTAACGGCCGATGATTTCCTCTGGAATTTGACTGACAATAAGCCTATCTAGGATTCCAGTAATCTCCGTGCACTGTATATGGAGGTCAGAGTGGTGTTTTCCTTCTTCGGGTTTTCCATCATACACGACCCTCCACGAGCTAATATATTTAAAACCTATTTAGTTTGTAAATTCAAGTTCTTCAAATTACCAAATTAGACAATAAATAGAGGAACATTTCAACAGTTAGAATTCGTCTGTAAAAGCGTATTTAAATGGAAACCAAAAAAACGAAAAAACTAGGTAGATGTCAGATTATGTAATAAAAATGATTTCCAGGTGTGGTCAAGTGATGAAATGCAACACTTTTAGTAGTGGTCCCTTAACAATTTTTGAAAATGGCCTTAATTACGTTTTGCATTCGAACGTTTGAAGGACTGATGCGACAAAAAGAAAAAAGAAGAAACAATCAAATATATTCTCGTAAGACACTTGCATAAGGCATGAAACAGACCTAACTACTAAACACAATTAAAGAACATCCATTATAATAGTTATTTAAACGTTGTTATGACATTATTACTATCCGAATTATTATTGTGTTATGGTGCACACACACCCATATATATATATATATATATATATATATATATATATATATATATATATATATATATGTAAAATAAAAGATAAAATAAATTCGACGGCAAAGGGAAAATCTAAAACTGAAGAATCCATCTCAATGTTTTTGCTGTTACGCAGGCTTTACCAAGAATGAAGTTGTCTTTCGTCACATTTTTAACTTAACGCTTGATGAAGCCCTCATAACAGTTTGGCGAAACGTTGATATGGATTATTGAGTCTTAGATCTTCCCTTTTCTATTTCATTTCACACACACACATAGAGAGATATTAATGAATAAGATATAAATCCCTCCGAATATAGCAATAGTTTGTAACCTCGAAATATAGGAATAGTTTGAGTTATTACTATATATATATATATATATATATATATATATATATATATATATGTATAAAATAAATTTAATATATATATATATATATTACATTTATTTTATACATATATATATGTATATATATATATAAAATAAATTTTATATATATATATATATATATATATATATATATATATAAAATTTATTTTATACATACATAACAGTAATCTATGTACACGTGTTTCTGGATCACTTAGCCAAGGATCGCACCTTGGATATTGGTGTTCATAGTCTAGCGTTTTACTATCGGACCAAGACGCCCTGTCTAGAAATATGTACGATTTTTATTACCAAAATATTTAATGTATTTGTATGCAATTATTTTTATTGTTGATTGCAGCGTTCATTGTTGTTTTGCTTCCTACTATTTCGTTTGTCCCACATATATCATCTCAGTTTTAAATTTATATTTTTATGTATATTTTTAAAATTAACTAGACAGCTCCTATTATATATGTTTATTTCAAATTAGTTATCCCCTTGCATATTTTTATTTGTAGGTGTTTATTTAAAATTTGTAATCCCCTTGCATATTTGTAGGTGTTTATTTAAAATATGTCATATTGCAGTACTCTAAGCCGGACTAAGTGATTAAAAAAAATTGTTATTATATTTCAGTATGATATAACTCTGATCTGTAACTATATATATATATATATATATATATATATATATATACGTGTGTATGTGTGTGTCTATGTGCTTCGTTGGGTTTTTATTTAAAGGAATAAAATAATAACTATTTCATAGAATCATCCATATTTTATCTCATTTCCTTTTAGTTTAAAGAAACCGCACATGCGCACTGATATCATTTTTTTCTTATAAAATAAAACAGACCTGAACGTGACGGAACGGATGTCGTCAATGAAAAGAAGAAGGAAAAAAATAATTGTTTATTTTTTTTCCTTTCTCCGTTTAGGGCAGATGGATGACATATTTCTTTTATTCAGTTAACATCTTAATTTTATTCAGTCTGCTCTTCCCCCTTTTGCTATCCACAAAATTCCATAATCACAGAGATACACTTCACCAGAACTGAGTTTACATTTTTCACAAACGTGGCGTCAAGGGGACGTGGGGATCCCAAAAACCATGACCCCCGTATTGAATTCACAATATCCGCCCTCCCCCCCCCAAAAAAAAACAATTGATAAAAACGAAGTACAAAATAAAAACAAAACAAAAAGATTAAATTTCGCCATTTATTTTTTTTTAGAGTCAATACTTTTTCATGAGTGTGCATTTGATTGCTGCAGACAAACAAATAAGAAATTATAATAAAACAAAATGTAAATAAAATATAATCAAGTTTGTTTAAGCCGAATGTTAATCCGATTGACGCCAGTTTGAAGAGCTGAGACATTTACTAAATTGATAAATAAAACAATTAGCTTTGCTACTTTGAAAACAGAAATTTTCTATCTATCTATCTATCTATCTATCTATCTATCTATCTATCTATCTATTTCCACATGTTATCGCCCTCTCTCCCTCTCTCTCTCTCTCTCTCTCTTTTAGTGTTACATATCTTATATATATATATATATATATATATATATATATATATATATATATATATATATATGTGTATCGAGGCAACATTTTTTCTTTAAGACACGTATTATTAAAAATAACCGACAATTTTTGTCTGGCTATTTTAGTGTTGATCCCTTCAATTTTCCTTCCGAGATTAAGATTTTAATCCGGAAAATTGAAGGGATCAACACTAAAATAGCCAGACAAAAATTGTCGGTTATTTTTAATAATATATATATATATATATATATATATATATATATATATGTGTGTGTGTGTGTGTGTGTGTGTGTGTGTGTGCGTGTGTGTGTGTGTGTGTATATACAAGTAAATGTAACATTTTTTACCGATTAATACAAATAATACTTATATTCTCCATTCCGTTTGACGGTTCCACTTTTGTATTCCTTTTTTGAGAAGGGGAATGGTTTCTCCGGAAATTATTAAAAGAGGTTACACCATCCCGGATATAGTTATTAATATTTAGAAGTGAGTCTCATATTTACTGATTTGATATGTGATAGTTCTTTTGAAAATTTTATGAAAGTTCGTAACTCAAATACTGTCTTTGATTGTTTGTTTTTGTTCATAATTTCTTTCACCATTCCGGGGTTTCTGCATTGCTATCAGCTTTCATAAATACCTACATACTTATATATATATATATATATATATATATATATATATATATATATATATATATATAACAAATTTTAAACAAATATACATAACACTCTAAAGCAAATAACGTATCTAAAGGAGAGGGATACGTGAATTCACATTTCTGTAAAACATGACAACATAAGTTGAGGCGTATGTTTGTAAATTAACTTTTTTTAAAAGTCTGTTATCATTTTAACCAATTTAGTTCCATTAATTAGCAAACGATTGCGTATGTAGTTCAATTAAATGTTACGAATATCCGTTTAAAAAAGGGATAACATGTCAGCAAGCAAGAGCTGTTTTACAAATTTCTTATTTCTCATCATGTCTCTTTCTTCGTTAAAAGAAAAGCAATCGCAAAAGTATTTATGGGTAATTTAATTTCATCGATTTTATTGCAAAACCATTTTTTTAAATGACATACAATTTTTCATTTAATTATCTTTCCGAAACTGTAAATATTTTCCTACAAAAAATTACTTCAGACACAAGGCAAAAAAGGAAGCTGTAGACAAGCGCAACAAAAATGAAAATAAATAAAAATTCCCGAGCAACGCCGAGTAAATGGAACTAATATGTCTAAGTGTACATTCATCCTCCCGATCCATTTCCGTTATTCTATTAATAAATTAGATGAGTTTAACAGAAATGAACATTAATCTAGCAATTTTGATCTGCTGATGTTTGTAACGAAATGGAATCATAGCGCAATTTATTAATTATTTTAATGATCGCATGTATAAACAAATTTAACACTCACCGAGAAAGGGGAGAAATGTCAGTTTCATTAATTGACTATTAGAGGAATAAGTAAACCAAGTTTATATTAAAGCGAATATTTAGCAATATGTCCATCCATATATTACTATGAGTTCTTCTAGAGTGTGTCAAATATAAATGGTTTACTTCTTTCTGTGAGTCAACGTGTATACCTGTAGATATTATACGAGTAACAATATGGATGCGCATATTGATAAAAAATCCTTTTGATGTATTATATAAAATGGAAAGTTGTATATGTGTCTGTGCGTCCAGCTAAAAATCAAAAACTACACAAGGCACACCCACAATACTTATATATTATTTTCACCATTGTCCTGGACAAAATATAGGGGCATATTGTTTAAAATTTAATATTCATTCTTTTGGGGATCAACAGGAACAGAAATAGACAGGGTCGGCATTTAGAGCGATTTTTTAATGTTATTATGTAGTAATTCGCCAACGATGTTTCCAGTTGCCAGTGAGAGAGAGAGAGAGAGAGAGATGGGAAGAAAGGGGGGGGGTAATAAAGAGAGATGGGGTGATAGAGAGACGGGGTGAAATAGGGAGAGGTGATAGAGAGGAGGAATAGAACGAGAGAGAAGGAAAGAAAAATAAGTTTTAAGCGGTGGCTAAGTGTATAATTACACAGACTGACACCCTGGATGTGCCAAGTTCGAATCCAGTTGGTTCCATTAGAACCACTTTCACTTAGAGATGTCAGCAGCTTCCCCGTTGTCCCACCTGCAAGAATATTAACAATATAATCAATGCGGTCAACAAAGCCGATATGAATTTAATTTTTTTTTTACTAGGTGGCACATGAGAAAAGGATTACGTGATGCATTTTTACAAGATGGCACATAGGAGCTTTAAATAGGCCAATGAGGAATGCAGAAATCTCGCTTGAATTTTAGATTGGCTTGTTGATTCCATAGCATGAAGCGATATTTATTTGATCATCCGGAAATCTGAAAATCCTCACAGAAGAGAGTAGAACAGGAAAGGAGGCTTCAATATAATTCCCTTGATTTAATGTTGTCATGTAATGCTTTTGTTAGTTTCCAAATTTCAATTGTAAATCTTTGTTAGATTCGAACTCGGACC
>OY744523.1:82322593-82357593 GCA_963556195.1 Sepiola atlantica
TAACAATCATCGGAGGTAACACCATATCCATATGACATCATCCCACATCGTCTAACTGTTGATGAAAAAAAACAAAAACAAAAACAAAATTGCTTTCGTGTGCAAGTAAATAGGGACATATTGAAATACAATTTTATTTCGTTAAACAAATATATATATATATATATATATATATATATATATATATATATACATAAATATTTTACGTTTTAATGTAATTCAAATATTAATTTCGTGAACTTATCCGAGAGCAAATAAAATTATTTAACAAAATAAAATAAAAATAAGTAAAATACAAAATATTAGAATACGTATTTCGTTTTATTATCTGTATATTTGATAAATTATTCAAGCCCATGTGATGGGGATGGTCGATTTCCTGCTGGTATTGGAAACGTCCAGGATCCGATTCACACGTGCAACGCAACTTATATACATAGTTTTTTCTCGGAGTAAATAGCAAGAAAATGATTTAATAACAAAGTACAACATAATTTCATTGAAAACTACATTTAAGATCAACGTTTTGTTAAATGGTACATTTAATACGTAACTCTACTAGGTGAGTAATGCATAACAAGGGTTACTGAATGAATCCCATTAAAAATATTGTTTTATTTACTTTACTATAACAGAGGTGTATACACACACACACGCGCACACGCACCCCCATATATATATATATATATATATATATATATATATATATATATATATATATATATATATATATATATATATATTGTGTGTATTTAGGCAGCATTTTCTTATTTATGCAAACATGTTAAAAATGACAGAATTTGTCTTTTAATTATACTTTCAAAAAATTTTTTCTATTCTTCTGATGCTTTTTTTTGTATTAAAACCCTAAAAAATAATAAATGTTCCAAAGGTTGCATATATTTCACGAACGTTTTCGATGTTTCGTCGAATAATCCTCAGGTGTCAAAAGCAAATGAACAAAAAGGCTGGAGAAAGAAGAGACTTTTAAAAAGACGGCGGAGAAACGGGCATAGAACGTTTTTCGCATTGTTACAGGAGATCGTTGACGATTTAAATTCAGCAACGCTGGATGGGATCACAGAACAAAATCGCTGAGGATGATTCGACGGAGAATGGAAACCTATAGAACATTTATTATTATTTTTATTTTAATATAAAAAAAAGACCATCAGAAAAATTGAAAAATAAAAAGACAATTCTGTTGTTTTTAACAATGTTTGCATATATATATATATATATATATATATATATATATATATATATATATAATATTCGCAGTTTTGGTTACACTGTGCTGATGAAAGGACTTAGTATCAATTAAGGTCTATTTCGTCTCGGAAACAATCGTATACATATCTGTTGTTGATGTAGAATTCTTGGAACGGAAATAATACACACAAACACACACAGCCACACAAACACACACACACACACACACACACACACATATATATATATATATATATATATATATATATTATATATATATATATATATATGTTTGCGTAAATAAATAAAAATGTGATTTTTTGAAGGCTTACTAAAGCATTCCGTTCAAGAGATAAATCATCACCACAAAAGACTTTTCTTTCAAAGATCATTTATTTATCATATATATTCAAATTAAAGAGTTTTTTCCTACACGTGTTTCACTACCAAGCAGGTCATTGCTTGGCAGATCATCAGGGAAATTAAGTATCTGGAATAAGTGTTTCAACAACTGACAATGCACAATGTGGTGTTGCACATTGAGTATTGTCAGTTGTTGAAACTCTTATTCCTAGTACTTAATTTCCCTGATGATCTGCGAAGCAAGGACCTGCTTGATAGTGAAACAGGTGTAGGAAAAAACTCTTTAATTTGAATATATATGATAAATAAATGATCTTTGAAAGAAAAAATCTTTTGTGGTGATGATTGATCTGAACGGAATGCTTTAGTAAGCTTTCAAAAAATCACATATAAATGCTCTGTACCCTGTAATCGAGTATCATCGAGCTTATTTTTTGGGGGGCCTAATTCTGGTCTTTCACTGAATAATCTATCTTATAAGTGAAATATATATATATATATATATATATATATATACACGTTAACATTCATTCAATGTATGCAAACTATTTTCGAATAGAAATACAGTAAAACAAACACATGTATATTTATTGGATAGAAATTCATAAAAATAACAAAATATAAAAATATAAAATTGATACAAGCGATAGTGAAATTCTATTTTCATATGATTTGCAGACTATTTGAAACATATTCAATTAAAAGTTGTTTATACAAAAAAGTATATAATACAATGTTTCATCACACAAACACGCATGGGAGAGAATTTGAATGCTTACTAGACACTGTCCTTGAGTGTCTTAGGGTTCTCTCTACAGGGGGTTTCCAGGACAATCAGGCATAAAGATACTTCCCCTCACAAGTAAACCCTAACCAAATATTCAAAATAACATTCGAAGTCTAAATAAGATGCCCTCAGTATGCCTAGCCCACAGTGGCTTATACGAAGAATAGTGCACTTTCTCCAAGTGGTGTTGCCTTTAGTAGCAGCGCTAAGCTTGATACTCTACCAGACTAGATGGATTTTGGTCCTGGAATCTGTTAAGACAAAGAAACTACAAGAAAGATTACTATAACATAGTTAATTTGTGAATTGGTGAGAGGAAACTTATTTTTTTCATTTCTTTACTAACTCAATGTTTGAAAGATTAAGGAGAACGTTAATGAAACACTCGGATATCTATTTATCTCATATCGAGATCAAGTGTTGGCATTAGAAGAGGGCCCCTGATTTCTGAGAAAATACATGGACAAAATTAGAAAAAAAGTGAATATATATATATATATATATATATATATATATATATATATATATATATATATATATATATATATATATATATTCACTAAGCGTTTCAAGCTTATTGCTCTCATGAGTGCAGGAAAGTAACAATTTCAGACGGTCAGGAGGAACGGACCCGATTAACAGAGTCAGCCTAGAATCTGCAAGCAGTCACCGAAAACTGTCCCGTAATGAAGGGAAATTAAAATCTATATGTACTTAGAAGCGGACACAGATAAGACTAGTCGAGAGTGTTCGACAAACGTATTTGGAACTTTGCATTAGAGCTTTTTGACAGCCTTTCTTCAACACCCGCGAGAGTGCAGTTTTAAGCCGCATTTATTACTTATAAATTATCATATTTTATTAGTTATTTACAGATCCTCTGTCTTACGTTGGTTTTGTTCTGATTTAGAGAACATGATATTCATAATATTGTATATACATGTATATTTGTTTCATGAATTAACATCTTTACACTAGAAAAATGATATTGAGAATTCACAATTATCGTTATTTAATTAAACATTAGAATAATGCAAATTTAAACTACAGTTCTACAATAAGCGTATCAGCGATTTGTGATTATTTTTCTTAACTATTACACAGATACAATGCAAATTGGAGAATTAAACAAACTGTCTCCACTGTTCCCGCCCAATATTTAGAAACTTGCTGCCGACTCCGCCGTACATGACAGATGTACGAGAGTATATCGCAATATCCAAGATAGCGCCAAAATAATTATATTTCCTGCGATACGGAGTAACAGACATGAGAATTATATTTAGATTTCTTATTTCTTACACAAGTTTAATCTAAAACAATTTGCTTTTTCATTTTTTTCTTTTTGCCAAATAATTTTTACTATTCCTATCTCCCCTCGGTCGTCATAAATTTTTCTAGCACAATATTTTGAAGTGGAAAATAATTTAGCAGACGTCCGATTTTCGCGGGACAACTTATCATTATAGTGCGCGCCACTTGACGTCGAAATATCGATAGGTGAGCGCGCATGCGTCCCACTTCCAGCTAACCGGACATTACTTCTCGCCTGTTGATAATAAGTGAATTCAACACACGCCCGCCCGCATATATAGGATATAAATGAGATTTTATCCCTATCTAAACCGACATCAATTGATTCGCCGTATTTCTTGGAAACAAGTGGCAGTCATTTTAAATCAGAATCTAGAATTAGATGCTTGTAAGATTGGAGGCCAGAATGAAAATAATATCTTTTATTAGAAATTATTATCGCTAAAATTTATGTAAACTTTTCTGTAATTTGATTTTTTACGAAAGCATTTCTTAAAAAAAAAGCAAATTTTTAGAAATACAATTTATGTATGACCAATGAAAAATGTTCACATATTGAAATTAAATCTAGATATAAACTGAAATCATACGTAGTGATGAATTGGTGCCTGATTAGTCTAACAATCTCGCAGTATGAAATTGACTATGCTGAGTACTAAACAAATCAAACCTATTGTGTTCAATTACGTACTGGTTGGAAGAGGTATGAACCCACAATCACCCATACTTCTGGGTTAAATAGTGATCCGTGTTCAATCGCAAAGAATTAATCGTTGACACTAGGTATCATGTTTCGACAAAAAATAATCCATATATATAAATATATATTTATATATATATACATATATATATATATATATATATATATATATATACACATATATACACCCACACACACATATATATATATATATATATATATATATATATATATATATATATATATATATATATATCGCCATTCTGGTCGACGCATATGGCAACGGCCCAGGACTGTGTGTTCTAGTTGTCTAGTTGCTAATTAGTAGCCAACACTTTACCTGTTAAACATACAGCATCTTATACTCACCAGGCATAATTAAAATTCGATCCTTACCTCAGATCATATTTATTCTTTGGATTCCTATCCTGTGGATGTTCACTTTATCTGAATTATTATTATATATATATATATATATATATATATATATATATATATTGAGTTTATATAAACAATATATATTTTTAAAGGTATATATCCCTTATTATATCACCCAAATTGTTTCGAATTAATAAGATTAATGAGGCTATGTTTCCGGCTTCTAAGCAAGTACACTGATTGATTGATTAAAAAGATATAAATAATTAAATAAATAAATAAAATAATTGAATACACAAATAAATAAAAGATTGTGATTGTAGACTGAATGTTTATCTTGGTGATTGGAATTCAACCAATCAATCAATCAATAAATCAATACATATATATATATATATATATATATATATATAGAGAGAGAGAGAGAGATAGATAGATATATAGAGAGAGAGACAGAGAGAGAGACAGAGAGAGAGAGAGAGGAATGATCCTTAAAAGTCACGTGTTATATATATATATATATATATATATATATATATATATATATATATATATATATATATATATATATACTGCTTGACTGACTGATGTATGTGATCGCTTAAACCAGAAGAAGTGACTAACACCCGCAGCAGCAATGTTTCTACCAAACTGCTGCCCTGACAGATATATTGAGATATATTGATGCAAAGATCAGATATATTGATGCAAAGATCAGAAAAAATGCGGACAAAAATGGGAAGCGAAATATTTCGAGGTTTTACGCTCCAAAAGTAAAGTGCATTTTACAGATGCTATACAAATCGCAAGAACTTAAGTACTAAAGCTTTCGAACCAGAATAGATATGATATATGGCACGAAAGGATTGCGGAATATAATTTGCTAGGCAGCTAAAAGCCCGAATAAAATGATAACAGTGACTGTAAGGTAATTGAAAGGTGATTCGTAATAGAAACATCGGCGTTGGAAGTCGAAGTAGTTTTACGTTTTGTTTTTAACCATCACATTATTTATATTTAAAAATTAAAAAGAAAATAAAAAAAATAACAATTACAGACTAAAGAATATTGGGAAGAATTGCACCTTATTTGGCGTTGATCTTTATTATATGATCCGTTTAAATGTTGACAACGTATTATATCTTCTTTTGTATTATTTTGATTGTCCGGACTACTGTTTTCAACGTTTTGGCTGATGTAACATCCGATGTTCTGCAGGTGCCTCTTGTCGAACTCGGAAATCTGTACGCAATTTTATACGAACACTTTATTTAATCAACGACGGTAGAATGCTCACGTTCCGCCAACCATGATCGAGTAGAAGTCTTAAGTAATACTTAATTATATTCTTAGTATCGCCTGCAATGAGAATTGAACGTTCAACCTTCGAAGACTGTCACTTAGAACTGATAGCACTTTATACGTTGCGACACGGGCCACAGATGAGAACAATACTCTGAATAATCCGAATAATACGAACCATCTATCCGCATCTAAAATATTCCGTGAAATGATTTTTTTTTGTTTGCTTAAAATCTCTTTAAGGTCATAGATACAAATTCTTCGGCGAGAAGAATATTTTAGGTAAAATTAAGGTAAAAAGGAGCAGCTCACAATAATATAAGTAGTTGGAGGATCATTTTAGTCAAATGTCACGTTCTTATGTCTAATACATTACAATTAGTTAGCAGACACAAAAAGAAGCAACTAACGGACAGACAGCTGTCTCTCTTATTGGTATATATGCACACTTTTAAATAAATCAATTGTTATCATTTACCGTCTCGTTTATTAATAGACGAAGGCATTGGAAAGAGACTCGACTCGATTTCACATGTACAAACATATCTATTGGCTCCGTTATTTCCTATTTAACGCCAACTCCAAAAGCGATGGCCGTGTTCTTCTTCTTCTTCTTGTCTGTTTCGTTTATCCATTGATTTTCTTTTAACAGACTCGAGAGAAAACAAACACAGGTGTCGCGGAGGATGTTTCATCAAGCGCGCCAAGTCTTGCATCGGGTTGAAGAATTGCAAAAACAAGTACGTCAAGTAAAAAGGGGGAAGGGCTTTGATTAATAGAACACAGAAAAGAAAAGAAAATAGAGAGAAACGAACTGGAGTATATATATATACTAGAAAAAAAACGGGTATTAACAGGATTAATTTTAACACTAGTACTAATATACTTAAATGTTTATAATACTTAATAAATATAGTTTCGTATATAAAATTTCCCACTATAAATAGCTATA
Organism: Sepiola atlantica; assembly: GCA_963556195.1. Taxonomy (NCBI): domain Eukaryota; kingdom Metazoa; phylum Mollusca; class Cephalopoda; order Sepiida; family Sepiolidae; genus Sepiola; species Sepiola atlantica. The sequence continues at coordinate 82,329,602 of OY744523.1, forward strand.
AACCCACTCCAGGTCTTTACCTGATTGACATTATTCCACTGAAGATGGACCCAGATGGGTTAGAAAGTACCCTGGACTTAAAAGAAAATTACGACAGATTCATCAGCCAATTCTCATCCGAGATTAAGACTTTAATTCGGAAAATTTAAGGGATTAATACAAAAATATCCAGACATGAGTTGTCGGTTATTTTTAATAATACGTGTCTTAGAGAAAAAATGCTGCCTCGATACACACACATGTATATATATATATATATATATATATATATATATATATATATATATACTATTTGCACCTACCGGCGTAGTCAGAGAAGAAGTGAAGTAATTTAAGTCTTTAATTTTTATTTGTTTTAAATTAAAAAGTATAAAGAAAAAGAGTTAGGGAAACAACATATGAGAAATTCTGCTCGATAATTTTTATTTTTCTGTCATAATTGAAAAATGTTTCCATATTACCAGTTGTTCGGCGGGAATACAGACCTTTGAAAATAAATTGTAGCGATAAACATGATCATAAATATAAACACAAGTTACAACAATAACAAATGAAAAGTTCGACTCTAAGTTTAATATGTCAGCTTAAATGCTATTTACGTCCAACTTTTAAAATCTTACAAGATAAACTTATATGTAAGATATATATGGACACACACATTCATTGTTTATTTATTTTTTATTTTTATTTTTTTATTATGCCTACATTTTTTCCATCTTACGCGCGTTTCATACCCCGGTAAGAAAAATATTGTTTTTGGTTTACCAAGGCTGCTTATGAAAGACAATCATTTAATACTAAAAAAATTAGAACACTATTCCAAAACAAATAGGAAGAAAGGTGAGCAAGGAAGACGAGTAGTGCGGCAAGTCAAAAACACGAAAAAGCTCGCTTTAAAATAAATAAAAATTATGATTGTGGACTGATTGTTTTTGGTCATTCAAATGTAACCAACCAGTACATCTCCTCTGAAACCAAAACCTTCATTGAGCTTATGGTATTATAAGAGATATATACCATAAAAATACATATTTCTTATATATATATATATATATATATATATATATATATATATATATATATATATATATATGAATATTCCAAATACAAATCTGGATGAACGCCAGTTTTTAAATTGTTAAATAACCATAATCAATGTGTTTGTATTTCATCACATACAAAAGTATTTCTACATTATGCGATATATGCTTATTTTTTAAATTTCAAGTGGATCAGTTTGTATAGTTAAATTCTAGTTTTAAAACATTAGTCTTTTTAGAGTCTAATTTCTTATAACCATATGCAAATACTAAAGTAAAATAAAATTTCGTGAATGCAAATGCACTTATATTTCGATCATAGATCTCATCACTACATTGCTTACTCAGTAATATTTTATACACTTAAGTTCCGTCCCTGTGCTTTAATTATTCAAATTTATTTAAAATATTCATATTAAAAAAAGGGGAAAACATTTATTTTTTCCAGTTTATTTTGTAAATTGTTTATCAATGCTTATAACATACTTTGACAATTTAAGACTCATTTTATAAAGACCTGGAATCCTGTTGATTATCCGAAATCGCAGAAAAAAACAGAGAAACATTACATATCAACATTTTTATTTAGCCCTTTTTTGACATTCTTATTTTGCATCTCTTTATCAGCAAATAAAACTGTGTACACTGATCTTTATCTAATTCAATTTATCCAATCAGAAAGCTTCGTCTGAATCAAAATGAAATATACTCTTACTTGTTTCCGCCAACACAAAGCCGGGCAATTCCGATAAGTCGTTCCGGTCTGGTATTCCTTTATTTCCGGTCTAAACTTCCGGGTTGCTTTTGCGTTTAGATCAAAGAGTATTGTTGTGCTTGATAACATGGAAGGCGTGAACCATTTGTCCAGTGTGGCTTGAGGGACTTATTCAATGTGCAACATCCATTCGCCACTAAAATAGATGAATTAATTCCATAATGCATGCATGGTTGAACGGATTGTTAGAGAGGCATTATTGTTAGAGTGGTGTCTTTTGAGATTGAAATTGCGCAAAGGTTCCCCGGCAGCATATTGTTGCTTTTGTTCTCACTTCGTTGTTTCGTCATCGTTAAGCGATTGAACAAACAAAACCCCCAAAGAACCTGGACTGTTTAATGGTGACCAAAAATAAATTCGAAAAGAAAACCGTATTATATTTATCAATCCAGTCGTGAACAAGAATGTCTATTTTCCACAAAACAATCACATATTGTTTACTTCTTTCAATGACATTATTCTAAATGTAGTCATCCCCATGTAACTGTCTTACTGTACTACCGCTCTTCAGTGTGGCTAAAGATAACGAGTACTTCATATATATATATATATATATATATATATATATATATATATATATATATATATATATATATATATAATTTATATTATTTATCTATAATTATTTATGATAAATATTTTTAATATTCACATATGTTTCGTCTTAACCAAGATTAGTTAGTGTGATTGTAGGATTCGAACCTCGGATTGCAGTCACCTTTGATTTCTATCTGACGCTTTTACCTACACATCCCTTGAGACAGCTATACAATGGAGAAGGGAAATATTCCCTTAGTCATTTCAACGAACATAGTAAGACTCTCTCTCTCTCTCTCTCTCTCTCTCTCTCTCTCTCTATATATATATATATATATATATATATATATGATAGTAAAACAAATGTAAAGTTACAGACTTTACAAGTTTATTTTATTCAAATAGAGAGAATAGTTCATTAAAATAGTAAACCAAGTCTGAACTTCCTATTCACAAGAAGTAGCAGTAACTAGGTTTTTCACTGAAATAAGTCCATTTATCGCATCAGGAATTGATAAAAACTAATCATTTTATATTACTTGAAATATATATATTTATGTATATATATGTATATTTATATGTATATATATATATGCATAATAATATTATTATGCATATATATATACATATAAATATATATATACGTATTTATATGTATATATAAATATATATATATATATATATATATATATATATATATATATATATGAACTATCGGTAAGAATTGAAGCAGCGATAACAACAACAACAACAACAATAACAACAACAACAACAATAATAATAATAATAACAATAATAATAATAATAACAATACTAATGGATTTTTTCCTACTATACTCTTTTGCTCTAATTTTTGGCCATGTTTTCTTCTTTTTTTCTTTTTCTTTCTTTCTTCTTCTTCTTAATCTTCTTCTTCTTCTTCTTCTTCTTCTTCTTCTTCTTCTTCGCCTTTTACTGCTCTTATTTTTCTCCCGAAGTCCATTTTCATTACACATTTTTGTTTGGGTCTTTTTCCCCTTCGCACTTTTTTCCTCCGTCGTCTCCTGCTTTCTCTAGACGGCAACTGGGAGTCCAGATCTTGCACACAATAATACTCGACTCTTCAATGATCAAATCATCCCGGTTGAATGCAACTCAGATTGGATATTGAAAACCACGAATTCCGCATTTAAGTGACCATTATGCGCTTACATTTTTGTACTTTTACGCAGACCAACGAGATCGCGTCTAACTGGAACGAGATCACGTAATTTCCGTGGGACCAAATCTCGAAAATATCTCATAGAAAAGCCAACAGTAGAATATGCTTTCTAATATTAGAACAAAACTCTACAAGATTCAGCATTTATAACTTGATGCACATTATTTTTAAACTAACAGTGTAAACATACCGTTGAAATAACGGCATATATTTTCATGGCTTTTGTTTGCATAATCCAGTATGGTGTTTGCGTGTGTGTTTTAATTGATAGATCTGATAATGTTATCGATGAATCGTTCACTGTTAACTTGGGGCACACATATAGGTAAATGAATAGAATAACATTATTTAAAGAAAACCTGTTAACGAATTAAATACCTACAACTTTTATGATTAAATTTACTTGGAAAAATTCGTTGATGTCTTGTTTAAATTATAACCACTACTACTATTTTAAATCAGCTGTTGTTAATTGTAACGGTTACTTGAATATATACTGAATGAATGATACCCATACGAATAGCTGTTTCGACGTATCTATGTTGAAATAGAAACACAACATGTATTCTTGTATTGGGGATTCAACCACCGTATTTTTTCAGGTAGTGTCTCACCTTATTACGAAAACGTAGACTAAACATTTCCGCAATGCGCCATTATTAGTTTTTCTAACCAGCCCTATCGTTTGCAGAAAACTCATTTTATTTTTCTAACCAGCCCCATCGTTTGCAGAAAACTCATTTTATTTTTCTAACCAGTCCCATCGTTTGCAGAAAACTCATTTTATTTTTCTAACCAGCCTCATCGTTTGCAGAAAACTCATTTTATTTTTCTAACCAGCCCCATCGTTTGCGAAAAACTTATTTTATTTTTCTAACCAGCCCCATCGTTTGCAGAAAATTCATTTTATTTTTCGTGAATGCTTAAAAACAAACAAGCGCAAAAACATAGATTCTTCAAGATTCAATTTAAATATATTAAAGAAAGGTATTCTTTAAACGGCCTCATTTTTTGTTAGCAAGATTAAAATGTCATGTCTTTGTTAATTGACAATGAAAATAGATAATTCTACTGCAAATATATATAAATATATATAACTTGCGTGAATACAAGTGTAAGTTTGGATATCAGAGCGATCCGTCTGGAGATCAAATAGTTCAGAAAATGTATTAATTGAATAAAAAAAATTATATCTGAATACACTTATGGTAATTACATTAAAGAAACGAAAAACGAATTCGAACTGAGCGTATTTTCAGATCAGTCAGCTGCAAGAAGTGATCGATACTTATGAATAGATCGGTTGTAGAAAATTAGCGCGGGAATACAATTCGTGACATTCAGCACGTATTTCATCTGTTTTTTTTTACAGTTTTAACAAAACCTTTTAAAATTGTTTTATGAGTAGACGTTATTATAATAACCAGAAGAGTTTAACGCGTTTAAACTATAACGGCTTTATTCAATTACTAGCAGGAATATCCAACGTTGCCCTGGTATGAATGAGAACCCATGTATAGTCCTTTTCTAGTTTTGAAGCCCATATTATCATATATATATATTATTTTCAATGTTCAAGTTATAAATAAAATAAAGTAAAACGCCGTAGTTGCTATTAATGGATACTCGCCACGAATGCAAACCCCACGACTGTGTTGTAATAACCCATAACAACAAATTAAAACGTAATACCACCATTGGATTTCTCGTAAAAATTGTCTTGAGAAAAGTTGGGTTGAATGGTAGAACATTCAAACTAGGTAATTTAAAAAATATATTTTGCCATCCTATATATATATATATATATATATATATATATATATATATATATATACATATTTATCTTGAATAAAAAATTATCTTTGAAATTTCAAATTCAATTAGCAATGCGTCTGACATAGCGATATTTGATTCGAACCAATCTATTTTTCGTTTTTTTCTTCCACAATGTTATTGGCACGGCTTTATGTTATTTCGTTTCACTTTTTAGAAAACTGTTAGAGTGGAGACATTTCTATTACATACCGTAACATATTAAAGGGAAATGATTATGTGCAATTTTACCCGAGTTCCTCATTAATAAATCTAACAGATATTGATTAAATTATTTGACTTCACGCGTTTCTCTTTCTATGTGTGTTAATTGCCTATTATAATTTATTCTTTACTAGTAATCGATTAGCATTACGTAGTAAAAGGAACTTTGCAAATATTCCTATATCACAACATAATTTGACTGCAAAATTAAAGTCACCAAAATTAATTGCGGATTCTTCGTACACAAGTCAGTCTACTTTTCTTTTACCGATGGACTATACTGAGTAGGCACAGCTACTATATGTAAGAGTTAAAATATATAAGCGGAAGGCCTAAAACTCAACGTTTCGCCCAGCTTTTGTGTGGGCTTTATCAAGAGAGAAACAGCTAAAAGTGGCAAACACGATTATATGTATATATATATATATATATATATTTATATGCGTGCGAGAGTAAAGAGAGAGAGAGAGAGAGTGTAGAGCGAGAGGGAGAGAGTGTGAGAGGGAGAGGGAGAGGGAGAGGGGGTAAGAGAGAAAGAGAGAGAATTGAAATTGTGTTTAACTGCTGGCACTTAAAAGTATATTATCCTTTATCTCTCAATATCTGTTTTTTTCTTTTTCGTTGTTGTGTGTCTCTATAATTCTTAGAATAAAAGTGCCCCCCCCCCCGATTCTCTCGATCGCCTCTTCCTCGTCCCGGATGCTGAATATCGACTTGCACTTCCAAATTGCTCAAGTAATTCAGGTTAAACTGTAGACGTGAAGCTTTAGACATAAAATCTGTCAAAACCATTTTTATGATATTGTTGATTGATAGAATAACTTAGTATAATCTGACCAGAGAAGATGGAGATTGTTTTAAAGTGCGCACCGTATAAGAAAAAAACACATATATAAAGATGTATATACAAAAAAAAAACGAACTGAGGAAAAACAAGTAAATAAAATATCTATAAAATATTTTATTTCCTTTTATTTTACTTTTGGTATTAATTGTAGTCGTAACAGTGATACTAAAATATCATAAAAATAATAATAGATTTAATGTTATTTTTCGGTATCGATTTTAATATCGGTTGTTGAATTTGTCGTAGACGTCGTAGACGTCGATATAGCTTTAAATGTAATTAGATACAGAAGAAAAAAGACATACATCAAAATTGTATATAACCCTATCTTTTATCCTCTATTCGTTCTTCTTCATCCTTCCAAAATACATACACACATAAGTATACACGTATTTAAGCATATATATGCTTAGATATATATATGCTTAGATATATATATATATATATATATATATATATATATCTTTCTCTCGATATATAGATATATATATATAAATATATATATATATATATATATATATATATATATATATATATATGTATGTGTGTGTGTGTGTGTGTGTGTGTGTCCGTGTGCGTTTTTGAGAGTTCAAGTCGCATAATACAGAGTGTTTAATAGATTAATATATATTTTAAAAGAAATAACATCTCCTTAGTGGTGTATGCAGAAAACTAATTTTATTTACCGATGTTACATAAAAAAGTATTTAAAAAAAATTGTTTATTCATTCTATAGCTGTTTTATATAGTAAAGATAAATACGAAAGATTCATTCACAAATTAACAATCATCTCAAATATACATATATATATATATATATATATATATATATATATATATATATATATATATATATATATAGATATATATATATATATATATATATATATATATATATATAGATAGAGAGAGAGAGAGAGAGAGAGAGAAAGAAAGAGAGAGAGAGTTTTCAAAGAAAATCTTCTCATCAGACGACCATTACCGCAAAGTACATTACTGCAGGTCATAAAATTAAGCTTTGAAAATACATAAAAAAATACATAAAAGTATATAAAACATCAAATATATTGGTCAAAAACACACTTTTTTAAAAAACTTATACAGTTCATCCAAGTCATAAAGTTAAAAACAATTTCAAAAAAGATGTCAAAGAAGTCGATAAGAAAACAATCCAAGTAGTGAATGGTAGTCCCAAAACGAAAAAAGTTTCCAGGCGGGTGATTTGCTTGCTATCGATGCAGTAGATGACAGTGAAAACTGTATTCAGGGTCTATGCAAATTAATAAAACGATAGTAAAAACAAAATCATATAAAAAGTTCAGAAGACTCACTCAGTGTTGAATATTATAATGTCCAATTAAGGGTTCTCATGGGCTGATATATATATATATATATATATATATATATATATATATATATATATATATATATAATGAAATGAGTTATGAGAATAAAAATTAGAAAAAGAACAATATTTATTAAATGATCAAGTAGTTTAAACAAGAAATATATTAACTTTTTTCCTTTCCTTAACCTATGCATTTTCAAAAATGCAAGCTTTTATCATCAGAGGAGATCATAGGGATAACTCAGTAAAAGTATGTTATTGTTAGCACAGATTTCAAAATATAAAAAAAATATATAAAAATCCAAAAAAAATGTCAGCAAAGAAAATCCACTTCGATGGAATTTATTTGATATATATATATATATATATATATATATATAGTTACGTGTGCACTCACAGTGTTCTTCTGAGTAAGCGCACGAATCGATAGAATTACGATCATATATTGGTCCGCCACGTGCGCACACAACCACACTTACGGCCTAATTTACATATCTTAAGGCCATGTTATTTAACAGCTGTGTGCAGGTCATATCAACTAGCATTTATGCATTAATATGTCTGAAAACCGCCCTAAAAGAAGTGTTAATTGAGATACTTTAAAACCGAAAAGATTAAAACTTAAAGTAAAACCGTAAGCTTTACACATTTAAAAAGTTTAACTACTTTACTAGAGAGAAGAATGGGGGGTGATTTACTTAACAACTTTGAAAATAAGTAATGCCATTAAAAACTATGACATACACTTAATAAAAACTATTTTTTGGATCTGGGATGTTATTGTCAAAGTAGATGAAACACATCTATTAACACATTTAATTTCTTTGTAATATATTTTGGAGCAAGTTGCCAATGAGAGTAATGACGTAGTAATGACGTAAACTACTTTAGATTGGATTCAGAATAATGATTAAAAGGGAATTGAGTGTACATTTTTGGATGAAATATTTGAAAGAATTTAAAATTATTTTTAAATATTTCTTTAATTGTTGAATTGTGAAGATAATTCAAAAGAGGCAGATAATAACTGGTTCTATAATCTTAACAAAAAGAAGAGTATTTCTATTCGATTTATGTTAAATACAATTGTATCCCACTCGGAAGAAAAATCCATTACTTAGTATTAATACATTGTTTAATCCCAGGCAACGCCAGGTAGGGACAGCTAGTTTATTTTTAAAATAAATAGATCTGGTCTTGTTGCATATATTAGATGATTGTAATGAACATTACATTTCAACACCACTTTCTCTATCTTTCTATCTCTATACTTTACCCAGAAAAAGCAGTATATTATTATCATTTTTATTATTATTATTATTATTATTATTATTGTTGTAGTAGTAGTAGTAGTAGTAGTGGTGGTATTATTATTATTATTGTTACTATTATTGTTATTATTATTGTTGTAGTAGTATTGTTATTATTATTGTTGTTGTAGTTGTAGTAGTAGTAGTAGTAGTAGTAGTGGTATTATTATTATTATCATTATTATTAGTAGTAGTAGTAGTAGTTGTAGTAGTAGTACAGTTTCTGAAGAAATGAATGATTGATATTAGACACCATTTTGGTGTCTAATATCAAACTGGCTCCAAAATACCTTTGAAAAAATCGTAAAAAACATTGCGAAAATAATTTAAAAATTTGATTGAAAATAGAAAATGAAACGGAAGTAATTAAAAAAATCAGATCAACAGATCACGTGTTTTCTTATGTAATATTTATAAAAAAACTATAATGTCATTCAGATAGAAAACATCTGGTCTGTGTTGAAAATAACAACCGCTTAATATAACAGTTGAAGTTACAATATGAATTAAATCAGTTCAATTCGTATGTGTATGGAATTCATCATTTTACGTTAAAGTCTATATAATTCTCTCTCTCTCTCTCTCTCTCTCTCTCTCTCTCTCTCTATATATATATATATATATATATATATATATATATATATATATATATATATATATATATAGTAAATATGTTAAGAAGGCTGGGGGACATGCAGAGTGCCGGGTTGATGAGAAGCTGGAAAGAACAAAAATAATAAATCGAAAGGGGTACTTACCATGTTTGTTTTTACAATCGTACATAACAGCAAATGTAGTGTCGGCTGTGTGTGTGTTGTCTGGAAAATGATTATGAATCATTTAATATTTCTGGAAAATTTTCCTTTTGTCAAAAATAGACACCAAAGGAAAAGTCCGTCTGTGTAGAGAATTCGCCAAAATGGAGGCAATTCTCCACACTTCCCACAATGCTTCAAGCAAACTACCATTCTCTTTCTCTCTATATATTTATGGCAATCACTCAAGACAAAGCTTATAAAGCCACTTGATGGAAGTAGCTTAAAAGAATACTACTTTAAGGTAAAAAAAACTAGCCAACGATAAGATGGATAGATTCCGACCCAGAAAATAGTTATTTTTCCCCCTTTGTCAGAAACATCGCTCATGGAATGTGAGGACTAAAGGACAAAATAATGGAAGCGAGAGTTACGAGGCTGCTGATAGTAAACCGAAAGTTCACTTTCTACTCTTGTTAACTCTCTCTCTCTCTCTCTCTCTCTCTCTCTCTCTCTCTATATATATATATATATATATATATATATAGAGAGAGAGAGAGAGAGAGAGAGAAAGAGTGTGTGAGAGAGAGAGATAGAGAGTTATATAGTTGTCATTTGTTTGTTGTTTGAGAGATATTAGCTGTTGAACGTATTCAAATATCTTCACGAGCAAGCATTACCGAAATGCTAAGGGGGAAAACACATTTCCTTTTCACCAGCTTGATGCTCCGTAAATATGTTTATAAGATGTCATTATCCACGGACACATATAAGCCGTAGACAGAGAAACCTTTATCCAAATTTATGATGTTGGTTTACAATTCATCAATGACTGTCCAATTAAATTTTGAATTATAGATTAATCATATTGTGAAATTCGTAACCTCAAGTAAATTGGAAAATTACTGATGAATTGTCATTTGTTGACAAAGAAACCACTTGCATAAGTACATCCCAAATGTAAATATCTTTATTAAGCAATAGTTTAGACTCTTATTCCGGTAATTGATCAATCTGGTGTATGTTTCTCTAAAAATTGAATCATTTATATATATATATATATATATATATATATATATATATATATATATATATATATATATATATATGTGTGTGTGTGTGTGTGTGTGTGTGTGCATAATGAATGCGCTGAGAATACAACTTAGATCCAGTCGCCTACTCTCAGACTAGAACATGTCCAAAGTTAAGTTCAGGGAAATAAGAAAAGTACAAAATTATCATAATTACGATTGCTATTAGGAACAACCGCATTAGATTTTAACTTAGTTTATGTAAAATCTATTAATAGTATATTGATATTTTATTCTCCATATACAATTGAAAAATAACACTAATTTTTGTTTTAATATCTGCCAAGTTATGTGTAGACATCGTTTCGGAAATTGCCTAGTTCCCCAGTTTTGTGTTCGTTGAGACTCGCCCCAGGCCTCATGCTTCTGACTCTAATATTTCATGAGGTGAAGACAAAGCAGATTGAATCTTCAACCATGACTGGACTTAGACTTCTTACTCGTCTCCCCACAAATAGGCTAGAAAGCGATGATTATATCTATAATTATATCTGAATAAAAATCCGAAGTATTTCAACAAAAGCGACAAAATATTTCCAGCAATATTATATTTTAAAATTCTATTTTAAATCATCATTTCGTTTTAAATCATCATTTTCTCTCTCATTTTCTCTTTCTTTTTATTTAGTCGACGAATTTTTTCGCCATTTTTTTGATATTTCGAAAGCAGATGAAAATAAATTGCTCAGAATTGTGCATGCCAAATTTTATAACCCTTTATTGTAATTAAACGGATCACAAAGTCGGGGGAAAAATTTAGCCGCAGGCATTTTACACTCTCTTATGTTTTTTAACCGTAAAATCGATATTGTAGAATTATTTGACCTGATCAAATATACAATAGCGGAAGAATGGCTTCATCTTTTTCAAATATATTTTTATTTTCATTTTTTATTTTATTTTTAATTTTAAAACTTAAAAAAAAGTAAAGCATTATCTTTTTGATAAAAAAAAACAATAGAAAAATGTGTGGCAGAAAAATATGTTAACATTTTTGTCTAATGTACAAATTTAGTTAATCATAAAAACGGATGGAGGGAGACTTTAAAATTTAGCAATCTAGAAACCGTAACAACATGGACGAAAGTAATTTCTATTCTTCCTGTGATAATGTTCCAAAGACTTCAATATGGCGCACGTATATTTAACATGTAAAAGAAATGAGGCTGCAATCTTGATAAAATTACATATTTTAGCGGAAAAACTTTTTTCTTAATTCGAATATATAATAAAAGAAAAAATATTTCTCATGAAAAATAGTTTCTATAATTGAATTATGAAAACATTCGATGTGTGAATTGAACTAAAATTCCAAATCAAAGTGAATACGTTTTTTAAATGAGAAAAATGGACGCAGTTAAAACATGAAATATGAAATACGACACACTTAAGATGTTTTAATTTCAATCTTCGGAAAAGCTGTTTCTAACGAAAAAATAAATGAAATACTATTTTTATTTTTATTTATAAAAGAAAAAATAACCTATTTTTCGATTTCATGGGCGTTTCAGATTTACATTTGTCCACTTGATTTATCTTATCGAGTTTATATGGACGAACAAGCTTTGTCTTATTACTAATTCCACTTCCTATCAATTATTGTTTAATAAAGTATGAGAAATATTCATTTGGCATTTTTCTAAATGTCACTATTTTAGACATTTTAAGAGATGCAGCATTCCCATTTACATGTGTCACTAATAACAAAGTGTACACCACTGATGCGACGAGTTTTATAGACACAATAGCCGGCATTATTGTCTTTTATCATTATTATCATCAATATTAATACTTATCACCATATTATTATTAATTATATATCTATGATTGTTTGGATACAATCGGATAAAATATAGAGATGAGTAAATCGCCCCAACACACACACAAAAAAAGCAAAACCAAAGAAGAAAAATGGATAGAAAAAATAATACAATCAAATTGATTCACACGGTCAGCTGTTTAATATTTAGTCTATATTAGCAACAGATCCCTCAGAAATGAGTGAAGATGATATTTTTTTTATAAAATAAAAACATATTTAGAAAAGATAAAGAGACAAGGAAAGACATACAAATGGGGAACAATAAAATACCTTTATCTATCTATGTATGAAACACGCACTTATATATATATATATAGCACCCGCCTCGTAGTTAAGTGATAAGAATCGTTGACTATCAACCAGTTTGTAAGTTTGATAACGGCTTGGGGCGGGTCTAGCCTAGTAGCACTGAAGAGTTGTAATACAGCGAAGCAGTTTGACTGTGGCTCATTATATATATATATATGCACACACACATAATATATATATATATATATATATATATATATATATATTATAGCGAAAGGAGGAGAGGTAAATAAATAGCACGCGCGTTATAAAGATTAAAGATCAGTTTTTTTCATACAGGAAAGTAAACTCCTGGGTTCAAACAATGATTTATTTATATATATATATATATATATATATATATATATATATATATATATATATATATATATATATATATATATATATTATGTGTGTGTGTATACTTTGATCATTAAATAATATGACTATTATTCCACTAAATTGAGAACATATCCAAGAGAGTGCGAGGGCAATATGTATGTATGTATGTATGTATGTATGTATGTATGTATGTATGTATGTATGTAGATGCATACATAGATACATAGATACATAGATACATACATAGATACATACATACATACATACATACATACATACATACATACATACATAATACATACATACATACATACATACTATCTATCTATCTATCTATCTATCTATCTATCTGTCTGTCTTCATCTGGCGAATAATACTCATGGTATGTAATGATCAAATACACATTTTCGGGACTTTGTAGATTACGAAGTGTTGGAACTAACATAAAGAAAACGGGTATAAAAAGAAACCTTAAAATCATTAATTTCAAAATTAAATGAGAAAATATGATCATAAAAAACAATTAAAAAGGTAAAATACATTTTTTTATTATCTTATTCTCATTTAAAAATGTACATAATTACCCAAATTAATGAAATCTCGAAAATAATGTTCTTAAAGCAGGGGAAATATGTCCACCAAGTACCCGTACATTAAAAAATAAGTTAACAAAACAGCAATCCCTTGTTAGCATGAATTTCTACAAGCATGGACGACCAGCGTGACCCTTAGATAAATGATCGCCCCTGTGAACTGCTGCTATCTGTCCTGAACCTCTTAGTATTTTTCTTCTTTTTTATTTCTACAATTTTCGAGTTAAAACAAAATAAAGTAAACCGTTGACTTTGCTGTTTGCCGGTGTCCTGCGCGAACGCAAGCCCCACGTTATTATTGCAAACCCTGCAAATGCAAATGCAAAATTGATCCAACAATATGATTCATAGGACAATTTTAACTGAAAAATATGTCGTGCCATGTTTGTAATTGTATCGCCACCCAGACAGAAACACCGTATTTTTAGTATAAGAGCTGAATTAATTTTTTAATTTATACATGATAGATTTCAGTGTATTACTTGTCTCTGGATTAGACAACGTAATTAAAGAGGTAGACATCATGTCAGACATCTATAAATCTATTGTATATTAAATAAGATTTTAAATTACAGCAAAACGCACCGTATGTTCGCTAAAAATATACATAGATATTCTAATAATTTATTAAAATACTCACTCCCAAAATTGGCCTATTTGAAATATAATAAGGGATTTTTTTTTTATTTTATAGAAACATCGACAATTTTTTTCTTTCTCATCACACGCAGAGAAATGATCGGTTGAGTTGTGACTTTTACGCGGACGAGTTTCTTAAAGCGTTCGGTCGTTTGTCATCTGTTCACCGGTTGGCTGTAGCGATGCAGTGTGACCTTCCCCACTTAGGCAGGTGACATGTTGGTGGTTTGACAGGTAACGTGTTGTGCGGTGAAACATGGATGTCAAATCAATCGACGCCTTGTGGCTTGTTGCTCACTGGTTACGTTCAATTTATGACAGAAGGAAAGAAAAGAGAAGAGAGAGAACGATAGCGAGAGCGAGAGAGGTTTTATTTATGAGACGCGAGGCAGAGAGAGAAGATATAATATGAAAGAGTAAGTGATTGGTTTTGTCGAGTAAAAGAGAAAATTCAAAAATATAGGCCACTAACATTAAATGACGTTCTGATGCTGCACTTCATATTTTCTGTTCTCGGTCAGTGGAGGAGTAATCGTTCTAGACTCAGGCAATTTTTATTTTTGTCTCAATCCAAAGTGCCCTTTTTTGGGGAGATTACTTTTCTCCACATTAAAACCGACCTAGTGTCTAACTCTGCCCCAGTGGGAAGGCAATTATATAGGGACAAAACAAATACACTGAGTGAATATCACACACAGAGGGAGAGAGAAAGAGAAAGAGAGAAGAGGGAGAGAAAAAGCGATATTCTGTGTGTTTGAGAGAGAGAGAGAAAGAGAGAGAGAGGTGAGAGGAGGGGAGGGGATGGAAAAATGAACGCTAAGAATATCTAGTTCATCTAAATACGGATAATAGAAATCTCAGAAGACAGTAAAAAATATTCTAGCTTGCTAATTAGAATTTAATAAGCATAAGATTTGCATTATCAAAAGTTTAAAGAAAGACTGAAATGAAATTTTAAAAGAACTTCAATGGTATAACAGTTAATAAAATATGAACGACCCATGATAAACAAATATTTATAATTATGAATTGGAAGAGGTGTACACATCCCTAAGAAAACGTTTTTTGAAATATATTATAGAATTTTGAAAAAAACAAGAAACGTTATTTTTTAATTGTTTTTAAATATATATTTATTAAATGAATAAATATAATTATATATATACATATATACATATATATAATTTATGAATAAATATTATTTTCAAATTGACCCATATACACATGTGTTTTATGCCAAACTTGCAATCATCGATATAGGAAGAGGGCAATCACTGTCAGTCGCAGGATTCTTGTCGTCAACCTACTTAAAGTGCTCCACCTAGCGAGAGCTTTGATTTATAAATAAATATTATTTTTAAATTGATCCAAATACATAAGTAAGTTAAGATAAACAAAATTAGAACATAATTCATATCAGTTCCAAGAATTAAACACAACGAATATTTGGCGTACGACCGTCCCATAAAACTATTTGGAAAATGTTATTTTGTATTATACTTTAGATGATTCCAAAAGGTATCTTCATCAGCGCCCTTTATAACATTACATACAAATTTTAGTATTACTTAAAAAAAACAACAACATATATCCAGTTAATATGGGGGAAATAACCTCTTACTATGTAATTTCACAGTACTCAATTTGTAAGATCAATAATAATAATAATAATAATAATAATAATAATAATAATAAAAATGTATAGGATACAGTAAATTTTAAATATTTAAATAAAGAATGTACAAATTCGAAAAAGAATGTAAAATAAAATTTATATATATATATATATATATATATATATATATATATATATATATATATATATATATATATGGATCATGGAAAAAGGCAAACCAAAAATATTTTTCTGTATTTATATTCCAACGCAATAGAACGTGAAAACGGACCAAATATTTGTACTTATGTTATTTCTTCAAATCAATCATCCCGAGGAAGTCTTGAAATAAAGACGAACAGTTGATGAATACATAAATAATATTTTTGGTTTTCCTTTGTTCATTTTTGATTACGTTGGAATATTATTTCTATGTTTTATCACACACACACACACACACACACACACACACACACACACACACACACACACACACACACACACACACACACACACACACACACATATATATATATATATATATATATATATATATATGGTAAAAGAGGAGCGGAGATACTGATTGATATTCAATTGTATCTACATGTGTATGTGAACTGTAAGTAAGTCTTAAAGAGGAATAACTAATCAAACGATATTTGAAAAGAATTGTACGAAGGACAAGTTTAAGATTAAGTGACGTCCAATATAAAAGATGACGTTTGGTGGCAGAAGAATAAAAATGTCGGAGACGGAAATAAAGAAAAGCGGACGAAAACTGAATATGAATGGGTTAAAGAAAGAGAGAGAGAGAGAGGGAGAGATAGAGAGAGAGAAAGAGATAGAGAGAGAGAGCGAAAGAGAGAGAGAGAGAGCGTCTCCTCATTTATTGTCTAAAGACAAAAATGAAATAACAGAAACGATATTCAGTAGAAGACAGTTTGAAGAAGAAAAGATCAGAGGGAAAACACTCTGGTAGGCTACAAAATGTCTGGTGCCGCAAGCTCAATTTACACTCCGCTTCTATTATTAGATATCAGTCAAGAGTTGCCTCCCCTATGAATTAAATGGATTATTTTTGTTCTTATCTTTATATGAAACTAGATCAACTACATCTTGGGCATTGAGAGAAAAAAGAAGATTATGATTGCGAAAAATCATATAGTATAATTTAATAGAAACAAGAAGTATGATTCATCCCAGTATTTTATTTACTCCCTCTCCAGGAAGTTAGACACGAGCTCAGGTGTGGGTTTTGATGAAAATGTTTCTGTGGAACGAACTGGATTCGAACCCAGGTCCTCAGTCCGCTTCGTTAACCACTTAGACACCGTGCATCTCTCTATCTATCACAGTATATTATACACACTTAATATTGTAATTAGATAAATAAATTATTCGCAGAAAATTCTTATGACAGTTATAGTGACTATTAGCTGCACACGCACGTACATACATACATGCATAAATGCATACATATATACATACTCACTCATTATGTATTGATAAAAAATCGATAACCTTCTACAGTCTCATGAGAAAGCGAGTAGAAATTCATGAAGACTGGAAGCAATCCGAGCATAAGCGAAGAACGATTGGTGTTCTTTCGGCGTTTTCCTTTTTCTGGGCTAGTTGCTTTACCAAGGTTTTCTAGTATAGTTTGACTATCCTTTCAGCCTTAGCTACGGTATTTGAGATATTATTTTGAGTCAATACACCACCTGGTATTCACAAACGGTTACCCATCTAAGTGTAGACCAGACTTAACATTGCTTAACTTTACTGTATTTATTTGTTAACAATTTGGCAAACATACCACAATCTTCTTAGTTTATAAATGGTTTCATTTCAAAAGTCAGTCAAGAATGGTAGAATTCGTACATCTTCGAAATTAAACGTTAAAAAGGAAATGGATTCTAAATCATACACCAAGTTATATGAATATGTTTCCTTCTAGTGACTCTCATTTCAAAGCTGACTCTATCTTGTATTCTCAAATGGTTAGTGATCTATGTACTGACCAAGGCTAACTTCGGTGATCCGACAAGAACCGATCTTTCAAAGAGATTGAGCCGCTAATTTATAGTTGAACATATTTGTACAGTATCAATGTGTCCATCCTTTTATCATTTCCTTGCCTCCTACTTGATTACCCTGTTCTTCCGTTTCACATCTGTACGCAATCCTTTGTATATTTATTCCTTCGCACCCCCTCTATGCAAAGCTTGCGTAACACTTTTCTATTCTTCTGACATTTGTAAAACATAAATATAAAAAGAAACACGACAAATAGCAAGTAAATTACAAGAATAGAAGAAAAAACTAAATCAAAACTAATAGAATACAAATGAATAACATAATAAAAGCAAGGTTCAACTCTTGCAAGAGTAACACTAACGTTTCATACTTTTCAACTGCGTTAGTTTTGTTCTCTTTTCTTATGTTTAACTGCCTTAATGTATTAGCGAAATCTACTTGACGCTTATTCCAACCGAGCCGCACCCAAATTTTGCGTTACTCTATGTTTTTACCCTCTATCCTTCCAAATTCACCTACCTTACTAATGATCTATCATCTTTTCTTTTGGGTTTTCTTTTCCACTGTTCTCCTTTACGTAAACAAAAAAACACAACCCAGTTGACCAGATTAACATATGTGCATCGGGGGCCATTTTAAGTGCCATTTGTGCTAATGATTTCAACTGAGATGCCATCACTATTTCTCCTAGTTTCATAACTTCCGACCGAACTGATCTCCGATCATCAATGTTCGTTCTTGGCGTAATCCTTTTATTTTTTGATTATTTTTATCGTATTTGCTTAGATATATTTTTTTTTTCGAAAGTTTTCAATTTCTTTTGTATTACTTTCAAAAGTACGTATATGTGGATGGGAACGTATGACTTTCACAGAAGAATAGGTCGACAATTATTACGAGAAATCACGACGACGAGAAAAAATGATTTACAAAAACGGATTACGGAGTGCGAAAACACACAAACGCGCATATTCACACGTAGAAGTACATACCCTTTGGCGCGTAAATGCGTGTGTATCGATAAGATAAAAAGAAATCAAGTTCTAAGAGCCGTTCCAATACAACAGATCTTGCACACACAAAGGACTCGGTTGAACCTATTCCTCCAAATTTAGAACTACATTCAATCTCTCTCTCTCTTTCTTTCTCTCTCCTTCTCTCTCTCTCTCTCTCTCTCTATATATATATATATATATATATACACACCCACACTTACACACACACACACACACACACACACACATATATATATATATATATATATATATATATATATAATAAGGAAAGGTAGTTTGCTTGAAGCATTGTTTGTGGTATAAGGTATGTTAGAAGGCTATTACAATGCAAGAAATGGAAAAAATGGCGTGGAAGAATACGACAAACCAAGTATAATCTATTTTTTATTTTTATTTATTTATTTATTTTTTTAAATAAAGCTTACTTGATCAGAAGAAACTTCTACACAGTGATTTAATATGTGATGCCGAGTTCCATAATATATTTCGAGAGGAACCCTCTTTCTCAAATGGATTGTTTATCAAATCCTCAAAAGACCGTGCCTGAAATGGGTTGAAACATGAATAGTAGGAACGCAGTAAATACATTCAAGTCCTGCAGATATATATATATATATATATATATATATATATATATATATATATATATATCGTCAAATACTCGAGATTAGTATTTAAAAACTCTCTTGAATATGGCTTCGGCTGCTAATAGTAATTTTATCAAGGAACGAATTCTTTTCCAGCTATTTTGCTTTGAAGTTAACAGCAATATAGAGTAATACCATTCTAATGGAATACCATCGCAAGAAAGAACAGGGTTTGAACCTAGCTTACTCAATTCTACATCATGCACCGTTAGCCACTTCGCAACCAAAATCACCATAACTTCAAATGAGATATTACAACATTAAAAACGTTAGTGCTTTCACGATGTCTTAAATATACGTGTATATTTACACGTTGCAAACTAAATTAATCACATAAGTAAAGTCTTTACTGACTCAGTCGCCAAGCAGGTATGATTGTCTGCTAAATGTGCGCGGCCATGAATGCTAAAAGTGTTGTATACCCCTAAAAGGCGTCTGTAGTAATTGCTTCTGAACAGGCAAGATTATTCCGTGATGAGAGCGCGGTTTTCTCGTTAAGTACGTGACTGCAATGCAATATGTTATGCCATATTTCTGCGCAGTGATATGGAATCTTTGCGAGTTGAGTGGTCGGGGATTGTTTATAGTTTGATTAATGTGATCTAGTGAGCGAGTTTAGAGGCCACTTTTACAAAGCTTTTCCTCACGTCCTCACTCCTGACTTCTTATTGAAGGAGTGTGAACCGAGGTCCGAAGCATTGACCATGCTTAATACATTCTTACACGGACAACGGAATAACATGCATTGATTTTCCATCTGATATGACCGGTGCTAGAATTATTGGTAAAATATAATCTTTAGTTCAATGCATGTTTATTTCCGTTTTCATTGGCTGTTAAATACTATGTATTTGGATATATGAGTTTAATTTAGGAAGACTGTGAAGCACCAATCTCTTAGCATCTTGATTGAAATTAATCTTTGGGATTTTCATTTAGATTTAACACTGCACGTTACCAAAACGAATATCGCATGTATTGGGATTAAATAACACGCAGATAATTTAGTAGGAATACACACACAGACACGCGCGTGCAAACACACACATACGCATATATGCATTATGTTAATTACATTTTATAAGAATATGATTGTATATATATATATATATATTTGATATTGAGCACTTTTTATAAACCCGGTTGAAATTCTTTGGATCACTACCCTGTGGATGTTTTTACCTGGATTATGATCATTATATATATATATATATATATATATATATATATATATATATATATATATATATATATATATATATATATATATATATGATAGTTATGGAAATAGTTATGGAAATAGCTATGGAAATTATATTTTTACGCGATAGAATATATATATATATATATATATATATATATATATATATATATATAAACATGTACACGTAATAAATTTAAAACATTATATATGTATATAAACATATGTAAACATATATGATGTTTTAAATGTCTTACGTAGCCATTTTTATTTAACAAGAAGTTACACAATAGAGTATAGAACATATTTGATTATTTTTTTTGAAAAAAGTAATTTTTGATTTTTTCCTTCTAGACTCAATACACATATAAAATATGCCCTGCCACCCTACTTACGCACATATGCGTTCGAAAATGCACACATACACACACACACATATATGCATAGGAGCAACCGGACTCATGAAAAAACATTCAAAAACTACCTGGCGAAGATACCCGGTGAACCAAGTGCAAGAAAGATACAAACAATTGCACTTGAAACGGTTATAATCTTTAAAATCTCTCGGCTGGAGTGTTTGAAATAGCGTGTGAAATTCTGGCATCCGGCAGGATTCCCCATCTCCAGCAAAAACAAAATGATAAGAAAATTGAGGTTTTAATTATTATTTGCTGAAAATTATAAAAAAATTGATACAGAAAAAGAAATACAATTTTAGTTTTAATTAAGAAAACTATTTATACTTACATTAATTAACATATGAGTTATTTTCTATGTTGGTTTTATTTTAACAAGTGTTTTCATATTACCATATTATCAAAATTTGATGTGTCAGCTTAAACGACATTTAATTGCAACATCTTAAAATCTCACAAAAAACATAATATATTACATTTGAAACTCACAGAGTCTACTTATTTACGTGGCTGTGAACAACACTAACTATGTTTATCCTTTACTATTTTACCACAATACCCTACACTAATCAAAACGCCGAATACGCCAGGCGATTGTGTATGCGATAAAATGTGTTCATATCAGCGTTTATTTGAGCCGAGATGCACAGAAGAAGAATTCCATGCGTCTGAGCATATGTCGTATGCGTTTGCGTCTGTACGGTTGACTTTAACGTTCGTGTTAGCGCTTATTAGCGTTGCTTGAGTGTTTGGCCTCGGACTGGTCGTCTTCAGCTTCGCACCAACAGTAGATTACGATGTCAGAGAGAGGCCGATTTGGGCCAAGCCGATGATTTATTGTGTTGACAGTGGACTGGTTACTTATCTTCATCTTGACTGATGCTTACATTGATGTGATGCCAAAGGTCATCCGTTATAATGGAGGCGTTATTTTGACATCTATATCTTCACTCTTTAGTTTACTCCCCTTTTCTCCCCTTTTTCTTTCTCTCTCTCTCTCTCTCTCTCTCTCTCTCTCTCTCTCTCTCTCTCTCTATATATATATATATATATATATATATATATATATATATTGTGCGCTCATCTAAATACTCATAAATAAGATTATATTTTGCCATATATCTAAAAGACAATATTACTAATACTAATAATAAAAATACAAATACTACTAATAATGGGACTTTGGTCTATTTTACAAATTAAAATTCTATTGCAACATATATATATATATATATATATATATATATATATATATATATATACATATGTGTATTCTATTGTGTTATATATATATATATATATATATATATATATATATATATATATATGTGTGTGTGTGTGTGTGTATGTAAGTAGATTTCGTGTACAACAAAATTGTAGTATAAATTTTAGTGGAAACATTCATTTAATCAATGAAACGGGCGAGTGGGAAAAGAAAGAAAATTGCTAAAATTTTACTTAAGGCATTATCGTCTGACCCTCTAAGTTCTTCCAGCCATTCAAAAGAATTCTCTTGTTTATAAATTCTTGTGTCAGTGTGGAGCTGACCACGTTGGCAAGATACCCCAAAGATTAGAAATGAGAATATCCCAACACATACCACGTGATATTCGTTTATACGAAGTTTCGAGATCATCCGGGAACTTTCAAGCACATTAATCTGCCATCGGTAATCACATGGTTGGTACAAATAGTTGTTCTGACAAGTATTCCGATGAGTGGGTTTCTGTTTTACACTGTGCTTGGTCCAACTACCATCTCAATATTATTGAGGCGTAAGTTATTAACAATTCTCGACCTAGCCTGTGTAGACAAAACATTTTGAAGCATCAGTTGGAGATCTTTAATTATTCAAAATCACCATAACGTTGAGAGTTTTACGTTTTTTTTCTCAATCGTTTTCTCCGACTATAACAATTTTCACCTCATATCTCATTCGATTTTCTTAGTTTAAAATTTATTATTCGGACGTTTCCTTTTAGCAATTTTCTTTTTTTCCACCCGCCCGTTTCATTGATTAAAATAATGTTTCCTCTGATATATATATATATATATATATATATATATATATATATATATATATATATATATATATATATATATATATATATATATATAAGTAAGTAATGTGTTTCTTGGTTTAGAAAACATTGTTTATATGGTAATATGAATTATTAAAAATAATAATGCATTTGAGTTTTATTAACTTTTAGCTTATTTTTTCAATAATAATAAAAAAAATAATTAAATAATAGTTAATAAAACTAAAATGCATTTTATGACGTTCTAATTGCTCATTATTATTTTTAATAATTTATATTATATATATATATATATATATATATATATATGGAACGAGAGCATGCGACCCCCGTGGATTTAATGAAGGCTTCCGTTCGAAATTCCGTCCAGATTCCCGAGTTCGACAGAGAGGTTTTCGAGTTCTACAAGGTACACCTGAAGAAGGTCGGAGCTACATCGGTCGAAACGTTCTGATAAAAAACATCCAAGATTAGAACAGTAGTCCGAATATACCAAATTCTACAAAAAAAATGAATATTAAAAAAAATGTCATTCTTCTTTAATTATTTATTAAAAAACACTTTCTTTTAGATCAAAAATTCAAAACTAAAAAAAACAAAACAAAAAAAAACAACAGATAAAATAAAAAAAACATTAAATAACAATACTATTCTACCTCAACACCAACTAAAAAATAAAATTTAAAAAAATTAAAATTTACTTGGTTATTCACACGGTGATTCTATTATAAATAATGAGTCGACCTTTAAGTGCAGTCATAATCTCGGTTTAAATCATATTTCTACCCTTAATATGACGATTTTGGGTTGGTTTAATCTACAACTGTAATAACTATTCTCATGACTGTATTAACAATGTGGATTGAAAGTTTCCCTTTATAACTTCAGATAGTGTAATGGGGAAAAAAATTCAAAGCTAATTATGATATTCTCGAACTTCTGTTTTATTGTGATCGTACACATCACTTGGCAAACACATGCACAACGTCGCTAAATTTGACACCCTTTTTCTTACATCTTCTCCCACACTGGATAAGTCGCTCCTTTACTGACATCATTTTACGTTATTGTGTACAACGCCATCTTACAAGATGGCCGCCGAACTACAACAAGAAAAAAGTGGCAAAATGATCCCAACAAAACGACAGTTGACAACATCTGCTTTTTGCATAGTCAGACTAATTAAATGGCAACACACAACTGGAAATATCAACAAATAAAAATGTGCTTAATGCAAAAGATTGCGGTGCATAGTCGTTAAAACAACTGTTCGTCACAAATGAAAATATTTATAAACAAGGTTAAAAGATATCTTTTTAAAACAATACTATTAATGTTGTTGTATGTGCCTGTATATTTTGAATACAAATGGAGAAACGAGAGAGAAATTGATCTACCCACAGAAATTAAGGAGTACCGAACGAAATACATGTGTTATGATATCGGATCTCAACCGTTTTACATTTAGAAATTTAATGGTATTTTTTATATTTTCTTCGTCTTAAGAGAGTCTTTTTTACTTAACTTTGAAATTATAATAAAATAATTACTTTGTTTTTGTCCTCATCACCGGCATACTTCCACTTCTTGCATTGTGATAGCCTTCTATGACTCCTCTATATGCATATTATGCACACGGCTTCAAACAAACTCCACCACCCCATTAATTGTTTTGTTTAAGGTTTTAGTAATTTTCTTATGGAAAACTTGGGAAAAGATTCCAGTATTGTTTTAGCTTTGTCATATACCAAATCTGTATCAAATGCTGTTTCTCACGCATTCGTCTCTACAAAGTAAAAATATTTACACTGTTTATGGGTGCGTTTGAGGTTGGCTGTATGGTTACCATTGTGCACTATGTAATTGGCTATGTTGAGTTAAACTCCTATCGGAGTAATACTATAGAAAGTTACCCCTAGCAATTTTTGTTTCATTAATCACCTGCATATTTATAAAGTTGGGCCACTGATCGCACTCACATAGAGATTAAATGTCAAACTCATATTCACAAACTCATATTCACAGTAGAATCTTTCTCATATACTGATCATGTGTATGCGATCGACGTCGTTGCATAGTGCTTTGACAAAAGGACATCTTATTAATTAACTATCCGTTTTTTGCCTTCTAATTCATTTGTTGTTTTCATTTTACTATAACACGTAATTATATTTACTAATATTTTTATATCGTGGATAAAAGGCTTAACACTTTAAGTAACATAAATCGTTCCGTCCTTTTCCCGTAAATTTACTTCTGGGCTTGGTTTCCTTAAATTTTCTGTAAAACGCCAAGACACAGGTCCCGAGAGTATGGAATAAATCGTTTACAATAAATATTGTTTCGGTATTAATTAACTTAAAAACATTGTTAATTTCTGATGAGAAAAATACCGTTTTCTATGATATATATTTCGCATATATATAGGAACTCAATCGGCCTGTGGCAATTATATAGGTATAAGCCGTCTTGAAGCGATGGGTAAAGTATTTTCAAAGATCTTGCTTAACCGGCTTACTATGTGGGTGTGCTCCTCTGTTATCCAGGAATGCCAAAGCAGCTTTAGATCAGGTTGTGGCACGATGGATATAATCTTCTCTGCCCAATAACTTCAGGAAAATGTCATCGAACAACGGGTAGCACTCTATCAAGTTATTGCGGATCTGACAAAAGCTTTTGACACCGTTAATAGAGCAGCATTATGGACAAGCCTCAGTAAAATTGGATGCTCAACAGGATTCGTAAAAATTCTTTGAAAACTTCACCATGGCATGAAGGCACGCCTCCATTTCGGTGGTCACTCTCTGAATTAATAGCTATTGATAACGATGTTAAATAGGGTGACATTTTTGCACTGGCGTTGTTCTCTATATATTTTGCAACAACTCTCTCCCGCGCCTTCAAGAACTGTAGCGTCGGTGTTCTCATACGTTTATGAACCACTGATAGGGTCATTAACCTAAACCGATTTAATGCAAAGTCCAAGACCTTCAAAACTTTCGTACGGGAGTTCCTCTATGCTGATGATGCGGTTTTCATTGCCCCCACCGAGGATGATATGCAGATGATAATGAACCTCTTCTCTCGAGCATGTACTACCTTTGGACTCACCATCAACCTGGAGAAAACTAAGGTAATGCTTACTACTCCTCTAGAACTCCAATATGTAGAGCTCAACATCTACGTCAAAGGAACTAGATTAAGTGCAGTTGACTCATTTGTATAACTTGGTAGCACTCTCTCCCGAGATCGATCCTTAAACTCTGAGATACCTTTAAGAATAGAAAAGGCTAGCAAAGTTTTTGGTAGGCTTGAAACGCGTGTCTGGTCAGACAGAGTCATTACCATTAAAATAAAGTTTTGGATGTACGGGTCATGCATCTTGTCTGTTCGGTATTCTTTCAGAGACATGGACAACGTATCACAGACACATTAAGGTTCTAGAGAAGTTCCACCAAACGGGTCTCAGTAGAATCCGAAATATTAATTGGTAATCATATACACCAGACACCAATGTTCTAGGGCAAGCTGGAGTGCCGAGCATAGAAGTGCATAATATACATAGTCAGATGCGCTGGGCAGGACACTTAGTTAAGGTGAGAGATTACAGGCTTCCTATATGGGGAACTGTTGTATGGAGAACGTCCGAGACACAAACCTAAGTTGCGTTTTAAAGATGTAATACAAAACAAGCTGAACACCCTTGATATGAACGTGGAGAACTGGGAGAGGATGTCTTTGGAGCGATCGGTCTATCGCAAGTGTATCTATGATGGCCGTGGCAGATTTGAGGCAAAGCGTATAGAGTACTCCATCTTTAAATGAAGCAATCAGCGCCAAACGCCTCGACT
This sequence comes from Sepiola atlantica, assembly GCA_963556195.1. NCBI lineage: Eukaryota > Metazoa > Mollusca > Cephalopoda > Sepiida > Sepiolidae > Sepiola > Sepiola atlantica. Next base: position 82,357,052 of record OY744523.1, read on the forward strand.
ACATTTCAACCTTACCATGTGTGTTGTTTATGTGGCAGAGTCTGTCTGTCAAGAGCTGGTCTACTGAGTTATATGAGACCCCATAGTAGGAGCCTAATAAACAAGTGTGAAACAAGAGTTTAATATAAATACATACAAACGGTAACCAGTGGTCTTGTGTGTCATATCTGCAGCAAGACTTGTAAAATGAAATGTGTGTATATATGTGGAATGGTGAAAGGGCAGGTGAACGCAAACAAAGAATGGCAGACAATTTGGTTTTCATTTTTGAGAAGGGATTTGTTTCTCCAGAAATATCAAAATATGTTCCTACTATCCAGGATTTTATTTATATTAACAGAAAGTCTTATATTTACTGATATTGTATTTGAAAAATTAATCGAAAAATAAAAAAGATAATTGTGAAGATTAATACCTCAAATATTGTCTTCGATTGTTTGATTGTTCATTGCTAACAGCCTTCACATACGTATTTAGCAGAAACGCTTCTATGAAACTACTATTCCTTGTATATATATATATATATATATATATATATATAT